>JAHRHZ010000098.1:43275898-43288056 GCA_024137785.1 Ginglymostoma cirratum
TCATCCAGCCCCATGCTTGTTATCTCGGATTCTCCAGCATCTGCAGTACCTTTTATCTTTATCTATGATATATTACGTGTCTTGCTATCCTTAATTAACTAGTCAATTATGTTAATTAATTATATATTTGTTTTAAAATAAAAATTTTACTAACTTTACCATTAGCTGTTGTTTTGATTAATATTTTGAACTTTAGGAATATAATATGCCTCAATCCCTTACCAGATACTCTCAAAGTAACAACAACTTCTCCTGTAGCAGACTAAGGACCAATTCCCGGAAGCTGAAATAGCCAGAGAAAGCAAAAACAATGAAGTACCTATTTTCCTTCCTCCCCTAACTCATTTAATAACCCAACTTTCTGCACTCTAATGTGTATTGCACTAAGTTTGCTAGTTTTGAATGCTTCTAACACAAAAGGCTGAGCTGACCCAAATACAGAGGAACTGGTTTCTGCTCCTTTTTTTAATTAACTAAGCTCACTGGCACTTCCAGTGGACACTTTGTTAAAACCCTGCCAAAGACTAGGAACTTTTGAATTAAAACTGTAGATTTCAGTTAAATGATAACTTCTGCTTAGTCTAAGCAAAAGTATATTTGTACAAAAAGATTAAAACTCTGTTACTCATGAACTACCAGCATCCAGACCTTGGCTCTTTATCCACCTAGTCTCTAAGATCTTGCAGCACTATTCAAAGAGTAGGATAAACATTCCTGCCACACTCATCCAAACAAGTGCCTCCAAATGAACTGCTTAGGTAGGCAATTTGTCTATATTTTTTCAGTATTTATCTGAATAAAGGTGACCTCACATCAAAAGTAATTCATTGATTTAAAAATACTTTGAGATGTCCTGAGAATAAATCAGACTAGACGTAGAATTTTAAAAACTGAAATAGAAAATGCTGCACATACTGACATAAATAATATCTATTTTTGATAAGACAACAGAAATAATCTCACAAAAAATTCTTGCACTCCATAGTACTTTTTATGACATCAGGGTGTCCCAATACATATTAAGTCTCTTGTTCTAACAGAGAAAGCACAGGCCAAATTATGCACAACAAGATCTTACAAACAATAATATGAAAATGACCAGATAATCTATTACAGTGATATTTATTGAGTGATAAAGACTGGTCATGACTTTTTTTCACATAGTGACATGGGATCTTTCCGTGCACATAAGGCAGTAAACCAGGTCTTAATTTAACATTGCATTGGAAAAACAGCACCTCTTGTTGGGGTATGTCAGTAAACGCTCATTAAATCCTGACTCTGAAATGTGATTGTTCCCACTGATACATTATCACAACTTGGGTTCACATTCAAGCTTATACCAAGATCCCTGACCCCATTATAATTTAAAAACCAAAAGAACTGCGTATGTTGTAAATCAGAAACAAAGACAGAAATTGCTGGAAAAGCTGAGCGGGTCTGGCAGCATCTGTGGAGAGAAATCAGAGTTAACGTTTTGGGTCCAGTGACCTTTCCCCAGAACTGAATCAGGAATCCTCAGTTCTGGAGAAGGGTCACTGGACCCAAAACATTAACTCTGATTTCTCTCCACAAGATCGGCCAGACCTGCCGATCGTTTCCAGCAACTTCTGTCTTTGTTTCCCATTATAATTTGCACTCTGGTAAGAAATAATTAAGCTCTAAAACTTGCCTACTTATATACTTAGCAATACTTTTAGTATCTGTTACTGAAAATATTGGCAGATAGGTAAAAATTAAAAATCATACTGACATAAATAATCTATTGGAAATAAACAGCAGTACCTCCAGCAGGGCTCTCTGATCCTTGATGAACTGGTTGTGAACAGACTGGGGTGCTGTCATTATATCGGCAACACAAAGAGAATAGACTGGATCATTTTTGCTCAAGAAGGACAAAGACAGTCGAATTCTAGTTTCTGGATCAGTTGCCATCCTTGAGACAGGGCCCAAAGTACGTTTTAATTTACAATCCATGGGGAAAAATACTGTTTCATCACTTAAAAGGAAAGAGAAAGGGAAGACTGAATTCTTGATTCATAGAGAGGAGAGCAGGAACTTATCAGTCGGAAATAGGTTAGTTAAAAAGGTGCTTTTAACCCAATTGCACATGCAGTGAACCAATTCCAAAGTTTTGTAAACATTTTTTTCATTGGCTTTAAACATTACCTAAGGATTAATAAGTAACAGTTTATCCATTTCATTTACATTGTGAATGAGGTCCAGCATCCAGAAGAGAGCAGCAATTTGCTGCAAAACTGATGCAAATGCTGATTTTTGTGATATTCCTCATCAAAATAAATGAAATCAAAACAGCACAAACTGTAATATTTGACCAAATTATTTTATGTTTATTTTACTGGAGATGTTACCTGTTTACAGAATTTTTAAAAAAAAATTGTCTGATTCAATCCCAAATCTGCCTGGGATCAACTACAGGTTCAAACAGGTGATATCTGAGAACAGAATAATGTTACTACCAGGTTCAACCTTAAGAACAAAATGAACACATTGAGAAAAATACTTTGTTGTCCACATAATTTAAGAAAATAAGTGATATGAAAGGGTGTGATCATACTGCTGGGATTCTCAGCTGGATTCATGAATTAAATATTAATATAGCTCCCAGTGTGGCATTGCCCCCAGCTGAGAACCATACACATTACGTAAGAATTGGATATTTTTGAAGCTTGGAGATTGTAATTATCTTGGTTCTACTGTTATTCTCTCCCAGTGCCACATCAGATAGATGCAAAATTATTGCCAATTTGGACATAATACTTCAGTTGAGCCTAACACAGTGTTCAATAGAGTTCATCATCACTTCCTTGTTTTTTTGTACCCTGCACCTATCCTTGAGGCTTTTCTTAAAACACTTTATTGCTCTGTCCTATCACTGTCAAAAATTTGTACACACCGTATGTATCCAGGACCCTCTGCTCCTATACTCCTTTTAGAATTGTAGCTTTTACTTTACATATCTTCTTCTTGTTCATTGAAGATTAAACACGTCACACTTCTCGGAATTAAATTTTATTTATTTCGAGAGGGCCAGAACAGAAAAGCAGGGATGCACTGCTGTTGTGGGTAGATCACCACAAGCTGCCTTCAATTCGGCTAATTATTAAGAAACTTCCAGACAATCAAGTACTAAAACAATGATTTAAACTTCATTGCATGTAGCAACCAAAATAAGACACAAGTAAGCAAGTTAAACCTCACAACGCCATTTGGCTATTACCCGATTAATTGGAATTTAGCCATGGTTCCAACCAATGGTGTCCATCTCTAGAAATGTTTACGGTTTGATCCTTGTACAATGTTGTTCTTTGAAGTTCTTTGGCTGAATTGTTCTGGTGTTGGCTTCTTGTACAGTTTTTTGTCCTTCAGGTCCGTGATGTGATATTATTGATGATTCTTTATCCGGAGTCTTTTCATCCAAAATATTGATTACTCTCTTGGAGACTTTGTGACTGCAGCTTGCTTCCTTTTCAGAAGTAACTTCTTCGTTCCTTCTTACATTTGGCTTTAACTCTGCTCCAAGATACTTCCTGTCTCATAATTGTTCCTAAAATTCTTCAGCAGGGCAGTGATTTATCTTCGTGCAATGAGGCATCCAGTTATCAAGCAGGCATCAAAGCAGTTTTGTTTTTGTAATCTTGACTGCTTAATTTCCCAAACATGGCTAATTGCTTTAAATCTCTGTGTAACAGCTTGTCTTTGTCCCTTAACTTATTCCAGACAGAGGAATTGCTACTTCTTTCTGTGTTTAATAGCTTATCTTTGTTGTTTCATTCAATGCATGAACAGCTATTAAAGGTCTGAAGTCTATTATATCACACTACTGAGGCTGAAGAAAGGTCTGGTCAGATCACATTTGGAATATTGTGAGCAGTTTTGAGTCTCATATTTAAGGAGTGATGTGTTGGCCTTGAAGGGGTCCAGAGGAAGTTCACGAGAAAAGTGCTGCGGATGAAAGGCTTGTCATTTGAGAAGCAGTTGAGGACTTTGTGTCTATACTTGAAGGAGTTTAGAAGGATGAGGGGGGGATTTGATTGAAACTTACAGAACATTATGAGGCCTGGATAGAGTTGATGTGGAGTAGATGTTTCCACTAGTCGGAGAGACCATGACCTGAGGGCACAGCCTCAGGGAGAAGGGGCGACCCTTTAGAACTGAGATGTGGAGGAATTTCTTCAGCCAGAGGGTGGTGAATCTGTGGAATTTATCGCTGCAGAGGGATGTGGAGGCCATGTCATTGAGAAGCTGTTCTTGAATTAGTTTGTACTTTTATATTTTCTGCTTGATGGAAGAGGCTGCAAGAGAGTATAACCAAGGTGGGAGGGGTGTTTGATAATGTTAATTGCTTTCCTGATGCAGCAGGAAGTACGGATCAAGTCAACGCACGGGAGGGTGGCTTGGGTGATGGAATGGGCTGTGTTCACTGTAGTTTCTTTTGGTTTTGGGAACAGAAGTTGCCATACCACACTGTGATGCATCCAGATAGGACACTTTCTATGTGCATCTATAAAAACTTGGAAAGAGTCTTAATGGACGTGCTGAATTTCCTTAGCCTCCTGAGGAAGTAGAGGCATTGCTATCCTTTCTCGACTGCAGTGTCAACATGGGCGCTCCAGGACAGATTGTTGGTAATCATAGGGCTGGAGGAACACAGCAGGCCAGGCGGCACCAGGGGAGCAGGAAAGCTGATGTTTCGGGTCTGGACCCTTCTTCAGAAATGGGGGAAGGGAAGGGGGCTCTGAAAGAAATAGAGAGGGGAGGCATTGATAGAAGGTAGATAGTGGAGCAGATAGGTGGGAGCAAAGATGGACTGTTCAAGGAGGCAGGGATGAAGCTAGTAAAGGTGAGTGTTGGTAGGAAGTTGGGATGGGGGTTGGTCAGTGAGGAGGGAGGGGCAGATAGGTGGGAGAGAAGATGGACAGGTCACGGAGGCGGGGATGAGAAGGGGCACTGGTCTTGGAATGAAGTCGGGGTGGGGAGATTTTGAAGCTAGTAAAGTCCACATTGAGACCACTGGGCTGTAGGCTTCAAAGGTGGAATATGAGGTGCTGTTCCTTCAGTTTCTGGGTGGCATCGTTGTGACACTGGAGGAGGCCCAGGATGGACATGTCGTCCAGAGAGTGAGAGGGGGAGCTGAAGTGGTTCACAACTGGGTGATGTTGTCGTTTGTCGTGAACCAAGCGAAGGTGCTCCACAAAGCGGTCTCCACCTCTGATGATGCCTGGCCTGCTGTGTTCCTTCAGCTCCACACCGTGTTATCTAAGGCTCCAGCATCAGCAGTTCCTGCTATCTCTTGTTGGTAATCATCACAGTCCGGAACATGACACTCTCGACGATCTCCACCTCAGCACCAATGATGCACACAGGGGTGTACCCTCCACTCAACTTCTGAAGTCAATGTCCAGCTGCTTCATTTTGCTCATGTTGATGGAGAGATTGTTGTCTTTACACCATGCCACCAAGCGCTCTAACTCCTTCTTGTAGTCCGTCTTGTTTTGGATTAGTAAGGGAATCAAATATACGAGGAGAATGCAGGAGAATAGGATTGAGAAACATATCAGCTTTAATTGAATGACGGAGCAGACTTGTTGGGCAAAGTGGTCAAATTCTGCTTCTATATGATATAGTATTGCAATGCACCGCTCCATCAGCATTGACCCTCCAACAGCACAGTGCTCCCTCAGCACTGACCCTCCGACAGTGCCCACTCCCTCAGCACTGACCCTCTGACAGTGCCCACCCCCTCAGCACTGACCCTTCGACAGTGTGGCACTCCCTCAGCACTGACCCTCCGACAGTGCGGCGCTCCCTCAGCACTGACCCTCCGACAGTGCGGCGCTCCCTCAGCACTGACCCTCCGACAGTGCCCACTCCCTCAGCACTGACCCTCCGACAGCGCCCACTCCCTCAGCATTGACCCTCCCACAGTGCCCACTCCCTCAGCTCTGACCCTCCGACAGTGCGGCGCTCCCTCAGCATTGACCCTCCGACAGCGCCCACTCCCTCAGCACTGACCCTCCGACAGCGCCCACTCCCTCAGCACTGACCCTCCGACAGCGCCCGCTCCCTCAGCACTGACCCTCCGACAGCGCCCGCTCCCTCAGCACTGACCCTCCGACAGTGGGGCACTCCCTCAGCACTGACCCTCCGACAGTGCCCACTCCCTCAGCTCTGACCCTCCGACAGTGCGGCGCTCCCTCAGCACTGACCCTCCGACAGTTCCTCACCGAGTCCTTCCTCCATCCCCCAGCCCCTGATCTCGGTAACAATGACACGATGATGTGTTGCAGAAACTAAGTGGCTCTGGCAGTAATTGTGTGGAGAGAGATTCTGAGGTCAGTTCTGAAGGAGTGTCACTGGATTCTGACATTAACTCCGCTCTCTCTCTCCAGAAGCTGACTTTCTCCAGTTATTTTTGTAACTTGGCGGTTCTGGCCCTTCGGGTTCCATGGCAACTCGCCCGGATTGAAAGTCGGCGTTGATTGGTGAGTAGTGAGGGCTGCCCAATGAGCGGGCAGTTTGCTGGGTGGTGACTAGTTTGGTAATGGCGGTGTGTCGTAGGGAGTATTGATTCCTCCTCCTTAGGATGAGGGTCATGTATGGCCGGGTGCTCGTCTACTTCAGCTCACTGCTCTGCTGTGGATTCCTGTTGGGCCCGAGCGGTGGCTGGGCCGGCCTCGGTGAGATTGTGCACTCCCCTCGGGGACCGGGATATGGTCTATCAGGAAGGGTTCTGAGGAAGGGTCACCGGACTGAAACGTTAACTCTGTTTTCTCCTCCACAGATGCTGCCAGACCTGCTGAGCTTTTCCAGCAACTTTGTTTTTGTTCCTGCTTTACAGCATCCGCAGTTCTTTTGGTTTTTATGGTCTATCGGAGACGTTTACGGGGAGGTGTGTACAGGACATGGAGACGGAGGTGGCAGTGGTACCCGAGATGGCCAGGAATGTGGGCAGTGCCAGTGATTGGGTGTGTGGTTTGTAAGGGCTGGGAAGGTGTAAATGTGGTCGAGAGGCCGTGGTTGTTCCTTGGGATGGGATGGGATGGGATGGGATGGATATCAAAAATGTTGCGATATTGCAAAAGCTGATGATGGACGTTAAGGTGTATCAGGGTTCTGAGGAAGGGTCACCGGCCCTGAAACGTTAACTGAATTTTTTCTTCACAGATGCTGCCAGACCTGCTGAGCTTTTCCAGAAACTTCTGTTTCTGTTCCTGTTCATGGTGTTTGGACTGTGTTGTGGGATGAGTTCCTTTGTGCTCAAATACAGCTCCTAATGGTTCATGTGTTGGTATCTGGGTTAGTGCAGGAGATTTCCCACCGCTTTCAATGGCAATTTGGGAGTATGCTGTGTGCAATTTTGGGATGTCTAAAACAACAGTTGTCCTCATTTCACATCTAACTTCATTAAGCTCATTCCTTTTTTTTTGTGTACCAGCCCTTGCCTTGCCCATCTATGACCTGGCCCTGAACTCTGAACTTTTTAAGTTATTTCTTATTTCAAAACTTTTGTTTGATCATCTTATTCAATACATTTATCTCACTAAATTGCTTATCCCACTGTTACTTCCGGGCCCTATGTTTTCATTTGAAGAAATGGTACAGACATATTGGGCCAAATGGTATCCTTTTGTGTTGTAACACTCCTGTGATTCTGTGTTAAAGAATATTGTGAATAGTGTTTCTGACTTAGGAATTATTAGCCCTTCCTTCAAATCTGCCTGAAGCACCTCTCTTCTCAAAAAGGAAACTATGCTTTGTCCTTGCAAACTAAACCCTTATCTCAAGTAGTTTGAACACATGCACCAACAGGTTCAAGAACAGCATTTTCCCTGCTGTTGTTACACTGCTGAATGGACCTCTCTAATTTCAAATTTAATATTGACCTTGCTTTTGCACACCTCGTGTAGTCATAACCTTGTATGACTTGCTCTGTCTAAGCACCCTGTGATCTGTATGTCCTTGTTTGTTATGATCTGCTTGTACTGTTCGCAAGACACAACTTTTACTGTACTCGGGTACATGTGACAACAATAATCAAATCAAAGTTCACTTACTTCCCCAAAATCTTTAATTGTGCTGTCGCCTCCCAAATTTGTGTCCACTTTTCCCATGACTCTTCATCTCAATCTCTCCAGTCTGCTTAAGCCTAGTCGCATATGAAAAAAATTCAGTAGTTCCCTATCTCTTCACGTGCCTTTTTGAAACCCCTGATGGGCTCATTATTTATTTATATAGTTTTAACTGGATGTCGCTCATTTAACACCACCTCTGACTATGCTTCCTGACATGTCTTAATATTTTCTTTTCCTTATGAGATGACATGGGAACAGGAGGAGGCCATTGGTTGCTTGAACCCTCTCTGGTGTTCATTGAGATCATTGGTCACTCTCCTAACTCTAGTTATCTGCCTTTGCTGCATATTCCTTAATACTTATGATTCTGTGAAACACAGTATTGGATGAACAATTTCGGGACTGTAAGGAAAGAGTAAGACTAATTGAATTGTTCTTTCATAGAGCTGGCGTTGACTTGACGGGATGCATACCCCCTCGCTAAGATTGTGCATTTGTTTGCTTTGATGATATCCAGTAATTATTCTATTTTGAATTTAGTGTTCCAGCCATCTTTCCTGCTTGCATCAGGACCTGAAGTCAATGTATACCTAGTGGGAGAGAACAGCTCCTTGGCTTACATTGCTGTGGAAACAGTTACTGACCCCTATGGTATGTCTTCCCTGTTTGGTTTACTGGTTGTAAGTTTCAGAAATGGAGCAGTCAAAGTATAGATGCTGTCATTAGATTATTATTGGTGATTTTTAACTTCCCTTATATTGACTGGGCCTTGCTTAGAGCAGGGATTTGGATGGGGGAGGAATTTAAGTGTGTTCAGGAAGGTGTTTTTTTTTTTTTTTGAAACAACATGGCTGAGATAGGGAAGGGGCCCTGATATTGGGGATTGAGACTGGCTAGATGATTGAAGTTTCAGTGGGGGAGCATTTTGGGAACCGTGACCATAATTCAGTAAGTTTTAAGTTACTTTCTGATGAGGATAAATGCAGTCCTTTGGTGAAAGTACTGAACTGGGAGAAGACTAACTGCCACAATATTAGGCAGGAACTAATATTAGAGGTGGAATGCAGATTAGAGGTGGCTGTACTGAGGGTAAATCCACATCTGGCATGTGGGAGTTTTGCAATGCCCAGTTGATTAGAGGTCAGGAGTTTCCTGTGAAAATGAAGGATAAGAGTGTCAAGACTTGGGGCTCTTGGATGACAAGAGAAGTTGAGACCCTAAAAAGTACAAGGAATCATATGTAAGGTTTAGGAAACTGAAGACACGCTGAGCCCTTGAAGAAAACAAAGATAGCAGGAAAGAACTCAAACAAGGAATCAGGAGGGCTGAAAGGGTCTGTGAAATGCCTTTGGCCAAAGGATTAAGGAAAATCTCAAGGCATGTACACACACCATTTTGTCCATATTTAGGGAGCAAGAGGCTAGCTAGGGAAAGGGTTGGTTCACTCAAGGACAAAGGAGGGAATTTATATGCGGACCTCAAGGAAGTGGCTGAGGTCCTTAACAAATACTTTTCATTGGTATTCGCAAAGGAGAAGAACATTATGGATGGTGAGTCACCGGACGGGTATGTTGATATTCTGAGGCATGTTAATACGAAACCAGAAGAGGTGTTGAGTGTTTTGAAAAGCATTAAGGTAGTCAAGTCCCAATGATCTGATGGGATCTATCCCAAAATGCTGAGGGAGGCAGGTGAGGAAATTGCTGGGGTCAAGTACGAAATCTTTGTATCCTCTTTAGTCTCAGGTGAGATCTTGGAGGAATGGAGAGTAGCCAATGTTGTTCCCTTTTTTTCTTTAAGAAGGGCAACAAGGACAATCCTGGAAATTACCGGTCAGTGACCCTTGTATCAGTGGTATGGAAATTATTGGAGAAGATCCTTGGGGATAGGATTTACTCACATTTAGAAAAATATGGACTTATTAGGGATAGCAAGCATAGTGTTTCAGCTGTACAAGACCTGGGTAAGTCCATATTTGGAGTACTGTGTATAATTCTGGTCGCCCTGCTTTAGGAAGGATATTATTAAATTGGAAAGATTTACAAAGATTTTACCAACACTGGAATGTTTGAGTTACAAGGAAAGCCTGGATTGTCCGGGACTTTTTTGGCTGGAACATAGGAGGCTGAGACTTTATAAAGGTATATAAAATCATGAGAGACCTAGATAAGGTTAATAGCCAGGGTCTCTTCCCCTGGGTAGGTGAGTCCAAAACCAGAGGCATAGGTTTAAGGTGAGAGGGGAAGGATTTAAAAGGGACCTGAGGGGCAACATTTTCACACAGAGGGCGTATGTAGAATGAGCTGCCAGAGGAAGTGCAATTGGATAGCACATAGATTGTTATCATACAGTGGGAAGAAATTGGTACAAAAGTAAGGAAGTTATATTTTAATTATACAGGGAACTGGTGAATATGCATCTTGAGTACTATGTACAGTTTAGGTCTCTTTATTTAAGGAAGGATGTAAATGTGTTTGCAGTATAGAGAGAGCTTACTGTACTAATACCTGGAATGGGCTGGTTGTATTATGAGGAAAGGTTGGGGAGGCTGGACTTGTATCCAGTGGAGTTTAGAAGAGTGAGGGTGACTTTTAGTGGATGTGAAGATACTTTCTCATGGAGAATCTAGAATTAAAGATCTCTGTAAAAAGGAGTCATCCATTAAACCAGATGAGAATATTTTTCTGAGTCATGAAATATGGGAAACCACTCAGGAATGGAGTGGAGTAATCAGGCATGAAGATATCAAGTATGGATGCAAGCTTCAGCAGCAGAAGAGCCGAGGCAAGGGCAAAATTGGGAGATACGATACGTGGAAACTCTCTTGTCAGCTCTACACTCCCTGCCAATTTCTCCATCTCACCTGGTACCTTTCCCTGCAACCGCAAGAGCTGCAACACCTGCCCCTACACCTCCCCTTTTGCCTCCATCTAAGGTCCCAAACAGTCCGTCCAGATCCAGCAGAGATTCACCTGCACTTCAACCTAATCTATTGCATCCATTGCTCCCGATAGGTTCCCCCTATATCAGGCAGAGCAAATGCAGACTTGGGGACCGGTTCACAGAGCATCTGCGCTCTGCGTGCAACCACCAACCAGACCTTCCAGTTGCCATCCATATAAATTTCTCCTCCCACTCTCTGATTGCATGTCCATGCTTGGCCTCCTCCACTGTCAGAGTGAGGCCAAACATTAACTTTAGGAACAACACTTGATATTTTGTCTCGGGTGCTTACAGCCCAATGGCCTCTACATTGATTTCGCCAGCTTCAAAATCCCTCCACCTCCAGACTTATCCCATGTCCAGACCTCTCGCTCTTCCTCACATCCCTGACCTGACCAAACCTGTCTATCTTCTTACTCACCTATCCGCTTCACCCTTCCAATGGACCAGTGTATTTCTGCCCCTCCCCCACTTGCCGTCCTAATGTAGGGTTTCAACTCAAAATGTTGTCTACCACTGCTCCTCTGCTGTCTGACCTGCTGTACTTTTCCACCCTCTCCGCCTGCAGACTCTCTCACTCGTTCATTATGTTTAAAGTAGGGATTGACCGATCTCTAACTACAAATGACTTAAATGGATATGTGGTAGTGTGAAAAAAGGCACTAATGAGGATGAATAGCAATGATTGTACTCAATGGTGAAGCAGTCTTGACAGGCTGAACGGTCTGCTTCTCTGATGTTCCCTACGTAGGTGGAGATGAGCAATCTTAAGGGTGAGGTGGAGAAGAGGTCCAGAGCTCCTCTTAGGGTTAAATATGATCCCAAGGTCAGTAAACTGACATAAAATATCAGACGGTTGCCAGGAAGAAGGATGACATTGGAAACTAGGAAACAAAAGTTTGTAGCTTACATTGATGGGATAAGAGATAAAAAGGTACTGCAGATGCTGGAGAATCCGAGATAACAAGCATGGGGCTGGATGAACACAGCAGGTCAAGCAGCATCATAGGAGCAGGAAAACTTGACGTTTCGGGCCTAAACCCTTCATCAGAAATGGGGGAGGGGAAGAGGGTTCTGAAATAAATAGGGAGAGAGGGGGAGGCGGATAGAGGATGTATA
>JAHRHZ010000098.1:43288456-43355056 GCA_024137785.1 Ginglymostoma cirratum
CATTCCACATCAGGCAGAGGTTCACCTGCACATCTGCCAATGTGGAATGTCTTCTTGGGGCCTGGGATTGGGGTGAGGGAGGAGGTGTGGGGGCAGGTGTAGCACTTCCTGCGGTTACAAGGAAAAGTGCCGGGTGTGGTGGGGCTGGAGGGGAGTGTGGCGCGGACAAGGGAGTCGCGGAGGGAGTGGTCCCTCCGGAAGGCAGATAAGGGTGGGGAGGGTATCACTGTGGCATTGTAGGAGGCCAAGGATGGACATGTCATCTGAGGTTTGGGAGGGGGAGTTGAAATGGTTCGCGACTGCAGCCCTGCACCCTGCAGCCCAATGGCATCAATGTGGATTTCACAAGTTTCAAAATCTCCCCTCCCCCAACCGCATCCCAAAACCAGCCCAGCTCATCTCCACCTCCCTAACCTGTTTTTCCTCTCACCTCAAGCCACACCCCCATCTCCTATACTAACATCATCCCGCCCCCTTGACCTGTCCGTCCTCCCTGGACTGACCTATCTCCTCCCTACCCCCCTACCTACACTCACCTTTACTGGCTCCATCCCCGCCTCTTCGACTTGTCTGCCTCCTCTCCACCTATCCTCTCCTCTATCCATCCTCTATCCGCCTCCCCCTCTCTCCCTATTTATTTCAGAACCCTCTTCCCCTCCCCCATTTCTGATGAAGGGTTTAGGCCCGAAACGTCAAGTTTTCCTGCTCCTATGATGCTGCTTGACCTGCTGTGTTCATCCAGCCCCATGCTTGTTATCTCAGCTTACATTGATGGCACTGGTTTTGCTCTCCCAATATTGAAAGAAACTTTTGGACAGCCATCTGAATATTTAGTAACAGTGGGGGAGTTGAGAATGGTGCTGATGTTTTTAGCATCCCCAATACTCCTTGGGGAACACCAGAGGAGCAGGAGGAGAAGGCAATGTCAGTAATTCTCTGGCTATGTCTAGTTGACAGGTTGATAGGAACAAGAGCGGATAGTTTTGTCACTGTCACTCAGTTGTGACTTTACTTGGAGCTATTTCAGCCCTGTGGGAAGGGTGGAAACCTGATAGGGTTTTTTTTGAAGAAAGGAATACTGACAGCAAATTTAATGGAGAGAATGTCAGTACATGAAGACAGAGCCATTAACATTATCAGCCAACAGGAAAGGAACATGAGTGGTCTGTTGTTTAGTGGGAATAGGACCCAGGAAGTAGAGATAGTAGGAACTGCTGATGCTGGAGAATCTGAGATAACACGGTGTAGAGCTGGATGAACACAGCAGGCCCAGCAGCATCAGAGGAGCGGGAAAGCTGACGTTTTCGGGTCGAAACCCTTCTTCAGAAAAATTTTCTGAAGAAGAGTCTCGACCCGAAACGTCAGCTTTCCCGCTCCTCTGATGCTGCTGGGCCTGCTGTGTTCATCCCAGGAAGTAGAGGTGGGTTTCATGGAAAAGATGACAAAACGAACTTTTTCAGTTTCAATTTGTTTTCCATTTAGATTCATCACAATCTGACTGTGTGAAGGCAAATGCCACTGACCAGTGGTTACTGACTACTTATGAGGATGAGGTTAGTAGTTGTTTTAAACTTTGATGGGAGTTTTCTATTTGTGATAAAAGTTCCTTCAACCAGATTTCTGGAATATTAAACTTGAAAAACATTGAATAAGTTGATTGAGCACTATCTTCTGCTGGTTCACATACTTGCACTCCAATCCGACTTATGATTTAAACAATTTTTTGATAGAAATAATATAAATTTTATAAAGTGCTAGCTTGGTCAGCAATGTCCACATTCTGTTGAAGAATTTATAAACAATAAATTAATCATCACCTGTAGAATGTTGGTAGAATTGGGTACAGATACTTCTAGCTCTTATTGCATTATGAGACATTTGTGTTTTGCATAACATAACATGGCTGCCTCCATCTTAAACACTTTTTGACTATGTCAGTGTTGACAGCACTACCCTAGAGAAAATGCCTGAGCTTCTGTGGATGAAGATTGTTACAAGGATGTTCAAGACAAAATAGGTCTCTTCATGGTCAAACTTAACTAAGTATTTGCCGATCTTGGTGCATTTTCAATTTAACTTTACTTTGATCTGATGATCTAAAAACAGCGTGTCTGCTTAAAGCAAGTCAGACCAAATTATCTGTTTACTGTTGGCTACATGGGCAGGAGTAAACACAGCAGAACCAAACGGTATTTTCAGACTGCAAAGTGATATGCCATCAGTGGGGGTGATTTAACTGTTTAAGTATTCATTGTGATGGAATCTGACCCTGGTGCCTGCTGTTCCCTGTTGAAGGAGAATCAGAGGTTGTATCCTTGAGGATCCCTCATGATAAAGACCAGAGATTGAGTTTTTGAGAATTGCAGTGATCACTGACATCTGGGTGGGTTGCTAAGAAAATTTATGGAATCTGTTTTTGTGTCTGCATTTTGTTTTGTGTTTGACAGTAGTTTGTCTATGAATTCAAGTTTGCTTCTTTTTAATTACGGATTTTAGAGTATGTGATGGGTAGAACATGCTTTTTGCTTTGTTGGCATTTGTTATTAAAGTTTCTAGTTTGTTTAAAACCATGGTACCTTGTAACTTTATTCTGGTGATTACTTGTGATTTCAAACTTAATTTATTTCAATAACAATGTTACTGATCCCCAACAATTGCAGGTCCCATCTAAGGTTGTTTCATGTCTCACCGTGTTAGTTATTAATTGTTAGTTGTGGTGTAATCAACAGGCTGAAAAATGAGATGGTGCTCCAAATGATTTTGCAATTTTTCTAATTTGTTTTATTGACTACTCATTCCTGATAACTAATACCTTTCCAATCTCCTGTTGAACTGCTGAAATGCTAGTTTGAAATTAATTTTATTACAGATGAATGTCAATGTACAGTTGACTCTAGACCGGTCACTGGTATCTTGTGAAGATTTATTAAACGAAACCAATTGCTGCACAGAACCTCTGTGTGTTGTTGAAACTCTCCGTGTGACTGCTTGTCTGGATGGCAACCTTGCAGCAACACTGCTTATTCAAGTTATGATGTACGTGAACTCAACACTTAATGAGATTGTAAATGGTAAGTGCTTGTTCACTGCTTATAAACCTATTCTGAGCTGTGACTATCAGATGGGAGGTGCTGGCCTAGTGGTATATCCCTAGACTTTTAATCCAGAAACTCAGCTATATTATGGGGACTCTGGTTCAAATCACACCATGGCAGGAATTAAGAATCTATTGATGAAAACCCATCTGACTCACTAATGACCTTCAGGGAAGGAAATCTGCCAACCTCACCTGGTCAGTCCTACGTATGACTTCAGACCCAGTCAATCGCAGTGCGATTGTCACCCCATTTTATCAATCGCTACAAAGTCTCAACAAAGAAAGTGAAACCGGATGGACCACCTAGCATTGTCTGAGGCACTAGAATAGAAAACAGCAGAAAACACCAAGGTTGCATCTGAATGTGTGGCATCAAGGAGCTCTAGCAAAACTGGAATCAGTGGGTATCAGGGAGCAAACTCTCTATTGGTTGCAGTCATACCTGGCACATAGATAGTTGTGATTGTTGGCGGTCAGTCATCTCAGCTCCAGGACTGCTCTGCAGGAGTTCCCCAGGGTAGTGCCCAAGATCCAACCATCTTCAGCTGCTTCATCAATGACCTTCCCTCCACCATCCATGAACTCCTGAGAGACTGAAGCAGTTCAGGTTCAAATGCAACAAGAGTTGAACAATATCCAGACTTGGGCTGACAAGTGGCAAGTAACATTTGCACCACACAAATACTAAGCAATGACCATCTTCAGTCAGAGAGAATCTAACCAACGTCCCTTGACATTCATTGGTGTTACCATCACTGAATCCCCCCCTGACCCTATCAACATCCTGGGGGTTACCATTGACCAGAAACTTAACTGGACTCGCCACAGAAGCTCCGTGGCTATGAGAGTGGGTTCGAGGCTAGTAATTCACCAAAGATCCTTAGACAGTACCTTCCAAACCCTGGACCGCTTCTGTCCAGTAGGACATGGATAGCAGATACATGGAAACACCACCACCTGCAACTTCCCCTCCAAGCTACTCACCATCCTAACTTGGAAATAAATTACTATTTCTTCAGTGTCACTGGGTCAAAGCCCTGGAATTCCCTCCCTTAGGGCATTGTGGATCTACTTACAGCACATGGGCTGCAGTGGTTCAAGAAGACAATTCACTACCATCTTCTCAAAAGCAACTCCGTATGGACAAAAAGTGCTGGCCAGCCAGAGACACCCACATCCTACAAATGAATTTTTAAAAAATTAGCAACAGCAATGAGAACCTGCAAGTCTGATTCCAACAATAGCTTTCTGCCCCTGCTTATTTTCTAAGGTGTGCCTTTGTAGATTGCATCAGCAGCAAGAATTATATTGTCTTTTATTCACTGTTTTTAAATACAAGAGACAACCAAATAGATTTACAATCACGTTTTTTCTTCCCACTGGAAACGAGAGGCAATTTCTGATTTCCCACTAATTGTCATTCTGCTTACTTTTGAGGACAATATTTCAAGTGAAGCAGACCTAACAATATAATGTAGCTAAGTTAAAGACAAATTAATTCTGAGAAATCAAGTTATGTTTTTTAATGAAGGAAGTTTATGAAGATTATGCAGAACGATGTGTATTTACTATCAAAGGTGTATCAGATAATATTGTGCTTCCACACCTATGTTTCTGTCTCTGGTCTGCTGTAATGCCCCAGTGAGGCTTAGCACAATCTGGAGGAACACCATCTTATCTTCTGCTTGAGGACCTTTTACAGCCTTCAGGACTCTATATAGAGGTCAATAATTCTAGACCATGACCACCACCTTCCATGACTTTTACCCACACTTCAGAACCAGTCATGCCATGGGTTGCTTTCAGCACAGCCAATTGATTTTTCACCCACTCATAGTCCATATTGTGCCCTATTCAGCTTCTCTTCCCTGGCTCGCTATCAGCAATCCCTATGTCTGCCTAACCTTTTTCCCTCTTTCTGGGCTCTCTCTTCCCCTACTTGCTCACTCTGCTGCAAATTGTGATCCCTGCACATTGACATACTTTCATATTCTGCACTCTGTTTTAGAAACCTAAACATAGGAGCAGCATCGGCCTTAGAGCCTGCTCTGCCATTCAATGTGATCACTGCTGATCATCCAACTCAGTATGCCGTTTCCACTTTCACGCTATACCCTTTGATTCCTTTAGCTCTAAGAAAGATGTATATCTCCTCCTTGAAAACATTCAATGCTTTGGACTCAATTGCTTTCAATGGCAGGGAATTCCATGGCCTGACTGTTGAAGTGAAGTAATTTCTCCTCGTTTTAGTCCTCAATAGCCTCCCCTGAATCTTTAGACTGTGACCCTTAGTTCTGGACTGTCCAATTGTTGGGAATATCCCTACATGCATTTACCTCGTCTAGGCTTGCCAGTGGATACCCAATGTTGTACATCTGCTTTTCTTAGCTTCCGATGTTGTCATTCTTTGTCACTCTCAAGCAGGGTTTTGAGGGCACGAGCATATGATGCTAAACTATTGGACTGGCTGGAAGGTCAGTAACCAGAGTGCAAAAATTGAAGGTAATTGCCAACAGAACTCTGAGAATTTTTTGTTTAATGGACTGTTAACGCTCTGGGATTCACTACCAGATCCATTAGTAATCTTTAAGAAAGGAATTGGCTAAAGACTTGAAGAGAAATAGTTACAGGGTTGTAGGGAAACGACAAGGGAGTGAGACCAATTGCATAACTCTTACAAAGAGAAGTCTAGCATGTTGGGCCAAACGATGATAGATCACAGACCTGAAATATTAACTCTGTTTCTCCACAGTTGCTGCCTAACCAACTGAGTATTTCCAGAATTTTCTGCTTTTATTTCAAAATTCCACCTTTCTATTTGTTTCTTTCTTGTGCGGGCTGCATTTATCACCTTATGTACTCTATGATCTTAAGTTTCATTTTCTTAATTTTTTTAAGCAACCATGAAGTGAGTAATGCTGAAAAGGTTAAAAGAACAGTATTGGTACATGAAGGCAGGTAGAAAAATCCAATATTGCTGTTTCAGGGCCTGTACAGTTCATTGTGAGTCTCCAACTTGGAGTATGGCTTTGAAGCTGGATTATTCAGTAACATCTTTTTGTTTTCAGCTTAGTCACCTTTGTAGATTGATATTTGTGCCTGTATAAAATATTCAATAGTTCCCGATTTTAAATACAACATTACTGTGAGCAGGTTGTCTAGTCAGTCGCAGTAATCAGACCTAACAAATAAAGTCAAAAGGATTTGTGCTGTATGTTGTTGTACTTTCTATTTAGTGAGAGATGTGTATTAAATTGAACTTTTTAAGTATTAATAACATGAAAAATCAGTTACCATTAATTAAGGAGCTGTAATGCAAAAATTGTAAACACGTTCAGTTCACATGAGTTATTAATCAATGTAATGGTTGAAGAGGGAGCTTTATTTTCAACAGTTCAATTTACTTAATATCAGAAATTGCTGAAGTTATTATAAAATGTTGTTTAAAATTGGCAGACATTAATGGACATGGTCAAACTTTTCCTCATATGAACCAGGAGCTGGAGTGGGAAAAGCTCGTTGGATTTTGTTTCACAAGCACTATTGTTGTCTAGTACCTTGCTTAAATGTCCATCCAGGTGGAAGTTTGAGCAACTGACTGATATCCCCACAGCTGTAAGGTCCAGTCCTTTTAATTGGACTCCATGTGTATTTTCAGGAGTCATTTGGATGATGATCCAAGCTAAGGAATTTCCAAATAATAGATTTCTCTTGAATCTGAGATTGCTGAGACAGTGTCCTTGCCACCTAGCTCGTTAAGGTTGGCTTAATCAGTACAAACTAGTAATTTAAAGTTGTACTGTCCTATTCTGATTGGCACCATGCCATTGCTCTTCCTCAGTAAGGGACTTCATGCAAATGACTGAACTTTGTTCTTTGTGTTTCCTTAGAAAGCAAGGTGCTGATTCCAAAACAAAAATACCACCCTCTTGGCCCATGCCCATGCAATTTAACTGCACAAGCTTGTGATGTGCGATGCTGTTGTGATGAGGTATTTCTCCATTCTCAAGTTATATAACTGTGTATACGTTTTGACTTATTCTGTACTGAATGTGAATTTGAAGCATTTTATTCAATATGATCATGGATGCAAGTAAAATTAATAGTTCTGCTTATTTAAATGGATGTGGTATCTATATTTCTTGGTGTAATTGGATCTGTTGCTTATTCTTCGTGCCTCTTCTGCCTTGCATTAAGGAAGTAATTATTGGTCTTGTGGGTGATGTTGTTCCAGTTTTACAGCTGCTTTGAAACTGGGAATTGTGCTATTTCCAGATTTATATCAAGTTCATTGCTTTCAGGTCTGCAACATTGTCTCTTGCTGTCTTAGTCTCATAATCTGCTGTAGCCTCACAACAGCTGTTGAAACCCTTTATTGCATCCATAACAATAGCTGTCATTCATCTACTTTTAAAATAAAAACACATCCCAAACTCCTGCTCTGTTGGTTAATCACTCATAGTCTCAGTCACCTACACTGTCCTTCAACCCAATGGATTTGAAATATTCAAATCTCTGTCCAACTTTCCATCATCTGCTGCAGTCCTTTGAGCCTGTGATTTGAAACTCTTCTGTCCTTTTTTATAGAACCATTAGTGGTGGAACTTTAATTTGCTTTATTCTTACCCTGAGGTTCACTGTATGAAATAATCTCATTCTTGACTTCCTTCCACCGAGAGTGTCCCTTTCAACATTTATCTCCTTTGATCAGGTTTTTGGTCATATCTGTAATTTAGCCCTCTTGATTCATTGACCATTTTTGTTTAAACTTCTTTCACTGAAGTTCCTGTTTTGTGCTTTAACATCTTTATAAATGCTGACAGGCAATATGGGCAGAGCTCAGAAATAGGAAGGGTGCGGTAACAATGTTGGGGCTGTACTACAGGCCTCCCAACAGCGAGCGTGAGAAAGAGGTGGAAACATGTAGGAGCAACAGGGTGGTGGTGATGGGAGATTTTAATTTTCCCAACATTGACTGGGATTCACTTAGTGTTAGGGATTTAGATGGAGCAGAATTTGTAAGGAGCATCCAGGAGGGTTTTATAAAGCAGTATGTAAACAGTCTAACTCGGGAAGGGGCCTTACTGGACCTGGTGTTGGGGAATGAGCCCGGCCAGGTGGCTGAAGTTTCAGCAGGGGATTACTTTGGGAATAGTGATCACAATTCTATAAGTGTCCATAAGTATTGTAAAAAAGACTAGAGTGGTCCTAAAGGAAGAGTGCTAAATTGAGGAAAGACCAACTATAGCAGAATTCGGCAGGAGCTGGGGAATGTGGATTGGGAGCAGCTGTTTGAGGGTAAATCCACATTTGAAACGTAGGAGGCTTTTAAAGAGAGGTTGATTAGAGTACAGGACAGAAATGTCCCTGTGAAAATGTGGGATAGCAAGGGCAAGATTAGGGAACCATGGATGACAGGTGAAATTGTAAGACTAGCAAAGAGGAAAAAGGAAGCATACGTAAGGTCTAGGCGACTGAAAACAGACAAAGCTATGGAAGAATATCAGGAAAGTAGGATCAATCTGAAACAAGGAATTAGGAGGGCTAAAAGGGGTCATGAAATACCTTTAGCAAACCGGGTTAAGGAAAATCCCAAAGCCTTTTATTCGTACATGAGGAGCAAGAAGGTAACTAGAGAAAGGGTTGGCCCACTCGAGGACAAAGATGGGAAGTTATGCGAGGAGTCAGAAAATGAGTGAGATTCTTAATGAGTACTTTGCGTCGGTATTCACTGAGGAGAGGGACGTGATGGATGTTGAGGTTAGGGATAGATGTTTGATTACTCTAGATCAAGTCGGCATAAGGAGGGGGGAAATGTTGGGTATTCTAAAAGGCATTAGGGTGGACAAGTCCCCGGTCCGGATGGGATCTCTCCCAGGTTGCTGAGGGAAGCGAGAGAGGAAATAGCTGGGGCCTTAACAGATATCTTTGCAGCATCCTTGAGCACGGCTGAGGTGCCGGAGGACTGGAGAATTGCTAACATTGTTCCCTTGTTAAGAAGGGTAGCAAGAATAATCCAGGTAATTATAGACCGGTGAGCCTGACGTCAGTGGTGGGGAAGCTGCTGGAGAAGATACTGAGGGATAGGATCGATTTATATTTGGAAGTAAATGGGCTTACTAGTGATAGGCAGCATGGTTTTGTGCAGGGAAGGTCACGTCTTACCAACTTGACAGAATTCTTTGAGGAAGTGACAAAGTTGATAGATGAGGGAAGGGCTGTAGATGTCATATACATGGACTTCACTAAGGCATTCGATAAGGTTCCCCATGGTAGGCTGATGGAGAAAGTGAAGTCTGGGGTGTACTAGCTAGATGGATAGAGAACTGGCTGGGCAACAGGACACAGAGTTGTAGTGGAAGGGAGTTTCTCAACATGGAGAACTGTGACCAGTGGTGTTCCACAGGGATCAGTATTGGAACCACTTTTGTTTGTGATATACATAAATGATCTGGAGGAAGGTATAGATGGTCTGATTAGCAAGTTTGCAGCTAACACTAAGATTGGTGAAGTAGCAGATAGTGAAGGGGACTGTCGGAGAATGCAGCAGCATATAGATAGATTGGAGAGTTGGGCGGAGAAATGACAGATGGAGTTCAATCCAGGCAAATGCGGGGTGATGCATTTTGGAAGATCCAATTCATGAGCGAACTATACAGTGAATGGAAAAGCCCTGGGGAAAATTGATGCACAGAGAGATCTGTGTGTTCAGGTCCATTATACCCTGAATGTGGCAATGCAGTTCAATGGAGTGGTCAAGAAGGCATATGGCATGCTTTCATTCATTGGACAGGGTACTGAGTACAAGAGTTGGCTGGTCATGTTGCAGTTGAATAGGACTTTGGTTCGACCACATTTGGAATACTGCGTCCAGTTCTGGTCACCACATTACCAAAGGGATATGGATGCTTTGGAGAGGGTGCAGAGGAGGTTCACCAAAATGTTGCCTGGTATGGAGGGCGCTGGCTACGAAGAGAAGTTGAGTAGCTTAGGATTATTTACATTAGAAAGACGGAGGTTGAGGGGGGACCTGATTGAGGCCTATTAAATCATGAGGTATAGACAGAGCGGATAGCAAGAAGCTTTTTCCCAGAGTGGGGGACTCAATTACGAGGGGTAACGATTTCAAGGTGAGAAGGGAAAAGTTTAAGGGAGATACGCGTGGAAAGTTCTTTACGCAGAGGGTGGTGGGTGCTTGGAAGGTGTTGCCAGGGGAGGTGGTAGAGGCGGGCACGATAGCGTCATTTAAAATGTATCTAGACAGATACATGAATGGGCAGGGAGCAGAGGGATACAGATCCTTGGAAAATTGGTGACGGGTTTAGATAGCGCAGGCTTGGAGGGCCGAAAGGCCTGTTCCTGTGCTGTAATTTTCTCTGTTCTCTTTGTTCTTTGTAGTTGAATATTAGCTGAATGTAATACTGAACTGCTATTAATATTAACAGAACTTGAGTATTGCTGAAAAAAGGTACCATTTTATCAAAGCTTCTTGTCTTCTACTCATCATAGCAATTCACAGCAATACCAATTTAAGAGGAGACACCAGAATTTATACTGCGTGTGAAGAGAATGTTGGTTGGCAAAGGGAATCTTCCCTCTGATTTAGCAGAAGCTTTGCCATGGAAAATGCATCAGTTAATGATTGATGATTAATTCCCGGGCTTTTTCAAAATTTTGAACTGAGCTAGCTGACTCGGGTGAAGGTATTGTCGTGAGAAATGAACCAGAGAACGGCTGTCAACTACTTTATTGAGTTGAAGCAGGCACAGTGTGCACACAGGTTCTTTCTGTCTGCTATGGTTAGGGCCTGCTGTATTGATATATATGGCTTCCAGTACATGCATTGCCCCATATCACAAGCCAAACTGACAATTCAAAATCATTTGTCAATGAAATTCTTTGCACCTTCAGGATTATCTAGCAAGCATTGTCTGATTGTGGAATCCTGTCTAATATTGAATATTATTGTGAGCTTTGCATATTTGGTCTGACTGTATATAGTCAGTACATAGCTTGTTGCAAATAGTTGCTGGGATAAGCTGTTTGAAATACACAGATTTTTGCATGTGTAGGTGTGATGCCAGATATGTATTTTTTTTAATCCCAGCTGATGTTGTGACTGGACAAGTCTGATCCCAGACTGAAATGTACCTTGACAGAACATGAGTTTTTCTGAGTAGCAATGAAATTGTCTTTCACTGAAACGTAAAGCACACAATAATGCAAATTCAGTTTCAGCAATAAAGTAGAAGTTTGGTGTGCAAAAAAAAGGAATATGATAGTATAATGTAGGGTATGCAGGGCAGTTTGATCTTAGTAGGATAATAGGTTGGCACAATATCGTGGGCCGAAAGGCCTGTAATGTGCTCAACTGTTCTATGTTCTAAACAAAACCAGTTACATAAACCCATCTAATAATTTCAAAACACACATTCAAATACAATTCCAGTAATCCCAAACAGCACTCGTTTACCATACACATACTGGAGAGAATTCCCTTCTCCAGTATATCTATAGGGCTTAGTTTAACTGTGCTACAATTCCAAGTCTTGAGAATCTGATACCCTCATGAATCTTCATATTCTCTAGTTAGACTTGCTCAGCTTTAGATAATCCCTTCAAGGTTTTAATCAAACACTTCTAGTCTGCAGCCTTAGTTTTAAACTTCTTATACTGAAGCTTTCTTAACAGTTCTAAAATCTCTCACTGCTTTAGGAGTGACGGTCTTCCACATTCAGCTTCAGCCAAGACTTCTGCAAACAAAACTGCCCAAACTGAAGCAAAAGCTTTTTTTAAAGCTATGGATATTTCCCTCCATCAAAAGTGACGGAAAAAATATCAATCTGTGACCTTCTAAACTGAAACTTTAATGCACAACTGTTTACTTTCTTCGCTGATTGAAATTCTCCTGCTTAAATTCCCATTATCCTGTCGCTTACAGACTGCTTTTAAAATAAATTGCCATGAATCTCAAAATACTTAAGTTAATCATTAAACTCCTTCAGACACGCTGACCAATACCCATGTGCCACCTGCTTAAACCAAACTCTAAAAGAAATAATATTTCTATATAGATAAATTGGCGTCAGAGGTGAGCATGCAAGATGGATAAAAAAAACTGGCTTGGTCATAGAAGACAGAGGGTAGTAGTGGAAGGGTACGTTTCTGAATGCAGGGCTGTGACTAGTGGTGTTCCTCAGGGATCAGTGTTGGGACCTTTGCTGTTTGTAATGCATATAAATTATTTGGAGGAGAATGTAACTGGTCTGATTTGTACGTTTGCCGATGACATAAAAGTTGGTGGAATTGCGGATAGCGCTGAGGATCGTCCAAGGATACAGCAGGATATAGATCGGTTGGTGACTTGGGCAGTGAGATGGCAGATGAAGTTTAATATGGAAAAAATGTGGGGTAATGCATTTTGGAAGATCTAATCCAAATGGTAAACATACCCTTAAGAGTACTGATAGGCAGAGGGATCTGAGTGTGCAGGTACACATGTCACTGAAAGTGGTAACGCAGGTGGAAAAGGTCATCAACAAGGCATATGGCATACTTGTCTTCATCGGCAGGGACATTGAGTTGAAAATTTGGCAGGTAATGTTGCAGTTTTATAGAACCTTAGTTAGGCTGCATTTGGAATATTGTGTTTAATTTTGGTCGCCGCACTACCAGAAGGATGTGGTCGCTTTGGAGAGGGTGCAGAAAAGATTTGCCAAGATGTTGCCTGGTATGGAGGGCATTAGCTATGAGGAGAGGTTGGAGAAACTGGGGTTGTTCTCACTGGAACGACAGAGGTTGAGGGGGGAACCTGATAGAGGTCTACAAGATTATGAAGGGCATGGACAGTCAGAGGCTTTTTCCCAGGGTGGAAGAGTCAGTTACCAGGGGGCATGGGTTTAAGGTGCTATGGGCATGGGTTTAAGGTGCGATGGGCAAGGTTTAAAGGTGATGTACGAAGCAAGTTTTTTACACAAAGGGTGGTGGGTGCCTGGAACTCGCTGTCGGGGGACGTAGTGATAGCAGATACTATAGTGACTTTTAAAGGGCATCTTGACAAATATGTGAATTGGATGGGAATAGAGCGATACGGTCCCCGGAAGGGTAGGGGTTTTAGTTGTGACGGGTAGCATGTTGGTGCAGGCTTGGAAGACTGAAGGGCCTGTTCCTGCGCTGTAATTGTCTTTGTTCTTCGTTCTTTGCCAGGAGCATCCGGAATAAGGTGAACTTGCAGCATGGGTTGGTACCTGGGACTTCGATGTTGTGGCCATTTTGGAGACATGGATAGAACAGGGACAGGAATGGTTGTTGCAGGTTGCGGGGTTAGCAACAGGAAAGGAGAGGTCACCCTGTTGGGAGTTTTCTATCGGCCTCCGAAAAGTTCTAGAGATGTAGAAGAAAGGATTGCAAAGATGATTCTGGATAGGAGCGAAAGGAACAGGGTAGTTGTTATGGGGGACTTTAACTTTCCAAATATTGACTGGAAACGCTATAGTTCAAGTACTTTAGATGGGTCAGTTTTTGTCCAATGTGTGCAGGAGGGTTTCCTGACACAGTATGTGGATAGGCCAGCAAGAGGCGAGACCACATTGGATTTGGTACTGGGTAATGAGCCAGGCCAGGTGTTAGATTTGGAGGTAGGTGAGCACTTTGGTGATAGTGACCACAATTCGGTTATGTTTACTTTAGCGATGGAAAGGGATAAGTATATACCGCAGGGCAAGAGTTATAGCTGGGGGAAAGGCAATTATGAGGCGATTAGGCAAGACTAAGGATGCATAGGATGGGGGAGGAAATTGCAGGGGCTGGGCACAATTGAAATGTGGAGCTTGTTCAAGGAACAGCTATAGCGTGTCCTTGATAAATATGTACCTGTCAGGCAGGGAGGAAGTGGTCGAGCGAGGGAACCGTGGTTTACTAAAGAAGTTGAATCTCTTGTCAAGAGGAAGAAGGAGGCTTATGTAAAGATGAGGCGTGAAGGCTCAGTTAGGGCACTTGAGAGTTACAAGTTAGCCAGGAAGGACCTAAAGAGAGAGCTAAGAAGAGCCAGGAGGGGACATGAGAAGTCTTTGGCACGTAGGATCAATGAAAGCCCTAAAGCTTTCTATAGGTATGTTAGGAATAAAAGAATGGCTAGAGTAAGATTAGGGCCAGTCAAGGACAGTAGTGGGAAGTTGTGCGTGGAGTCTGAAGAGATAGGAGAGGCACTAAGTGAATATTTTTCGTCAGTATTCACAAAGGAAAAAGACAATGTTGTCGAGGAGAATACTGAGATACAGGCTATTATAATAGATGGGGTTGAGGTTCATAAGGAGGAGGTGTTAGCAATTCTGGAAAGTGTGAAAATGGATAAGTCCCCTGGGCCGGATAGGATTCTCTGGGAAGCTAGGGAGGAGATTGCAGAGCCTTTGGCTTTGATCTTTATGTCGTCATTGTCTACAGGAATAGTGCCAGAAGACTGGAGGATAGCAAATCTAGTCCCCTCGTTCAAGAAGGGGAGTAGAGACAACCCTGGTAATTATAGACCAGTGAGCCTTACTTCGGTTGTGGGTAAAGTGTTGGAAAGGATTATAAGAGAAAGGATTTATAATCATCTAGAAAGGAATAATTTGATTAGGGATAGTCAACACGGTTTTGTGAAGGGTCGGTCATGCCTCACAAAACTTATTAAGTTCTTTGAGAAGGTGACCAAACATGTGGATGAGGGTAAAGCAGTTGATGTGGTGTATATGGATTTCAGTAAAGCGTTTGATTCAGTTTCCCCACGGTAGGCTATTGCAGAAAATATGGAGGCATGGGATTGAGGGTGATTTAGCGTTTTGGATCAGAAATTGCCTAGGATTCGTTTTGGGGCCACTGCAGTTTGTAATTTTTATAAATGACCTGGATGAGGGCGTAGAAGGATGGGTTAGTAAATTTGCGGATGACACTAAAGTCGGTGGAGTTGTGGATAGTGCGGAAGGATGTTGCAGGTTACAGAGGGATACAGATAAGCTGCAGAGCTGGGCTGAGAGGTGGCAAATGGAGTTTAATGTGGAAAAGTGTGAGGTGATTCACTTTGGAAGGAGTAACAGGAATACAGAGTACTGGGCTAATGGTAAGATTCTTGCATAGATCCCTGAAAGTTGCCACCCAGGTTGACAGGGTTGTTAAGAAGGCGTACAGTATGTTAGGTTTTATTGGTGGAGGGATTGAGTTTCGGAGCTGTGAAGTCATGTTGCAGCTGTACAAAACTCTGGTGCGGCCGCACTTGGTGTATTGCGTACAGTTCTGGTCACTGCATTATAGGAAGGATGTGGAAGCATTGGAAAGAGCGCAGAGGAGATTTACCAGGATGTTGCCTGGTATGGAGGGAAGGTCTTATGAGGAAAGGCTGAGGGACTTGAGGCTGTTTTCGTTAGAGAGAAGAAGGTTAAGAGGTGACTTAATAGAGACATACAAGATGATCAGAGGATTGGATAGGGTGGACAGTGAGAGCCTTTTTCCTCAGATGGTGACCGCTAGCATGAGGGGACATAGCTTTAAGTTGAGGGGTGATAGATATAGGACAGATGTCAGAGGTAGGTTCTTTACTCAGAGTAGTAAAGGTGTGGAATGCCTTGCCTGCAGCAGTTGTAGACTGACCAACTTTAAGGGCATTTAAATGGTCGTTGGATAAACATATGGATGATGATGGAATAGTGTAGGTTAGATGGGCTTCAGATTGGTTTCACAGGTCGGCGCAACATCAAGGGCCGAAGGGCCTGTACTGTGCTGTTATGTTCTTATACCTTGCCTCACATTGTATTAATGCCTGTTTCAAAATTAAAACCAAAGCCTGGCTGTTCACTGTCAATTATCATTAGCATTCTCCATGGCAACACCTCTACCCATTGATGTTTACTTGGCAACCAAACAAAATTCTGCTCTCATGTCATATAAATGTTAGCTTTCACTTTGAATTGGTATTCATGTGAATTGCCTTGATGGACACAAGACAAAAAAGTCCTTGGCAAAATGTTTTTATTTGCAGTACCTTCTGTAATGTTCTGTAAGCTTATGTTAGCACTGCAGATGTGGCTATCCTGAAGGAAAAGTCATGAGAAATGCTGCTGTTGGGGGGAAGAAAAATGTTCAAGAGGAGGATGAGAAATCCTGCTGTTGTGAATATGAATAGTAAAACTGACTTCTCACCTGATTGATCAGGTCTTTTGGTTCAGTTAGACATCAGTTTTGTAACCAAAGTATATTTTTTCTTCTTTAATGGTTTGTATCACTTTTTTGCAATAATACTCTATAAATACAAGTTTGTTGATGTGATATTGCACATATAACTGCAGACTTTTACTATAATCTATTTAATCTCATTCGGAAACATGAATGAATACCATTCCATAGATGTCCCTTTTTTTCCCCCTCCTAGGAATGCACGCCCAGTATGATTCAGCTGTTCCATTCTCACTGTTTTACTGGAGTATTTGGAGGGAATGTATCCCAAGCTTTTGACCAGTTATGCTCTGCTCAGAATGCACATGCTCCTGACTGGTTCCCTTTCCTCTGTCTGGAATCTTCTTTTGATAACTCGCCATACTTGGGGCTGTTCTATGATGGTGATACTGTGTAAGTTTATGTAATTGGTGATAAAGTAACTACACCTTTTTCAAATAAATTAACCTGTATAATCTATTGTGCTCTATCTCTGTTCATCTTCAATGAATCGATTAATTTCTGTCTTCTTTTAATGGTACTGTATAACAGTGTTACTGTCTGTCTTTGAACATGAGTTGGAATTTGCATTTTTGCTTAAATATGTTAGAATGGTACATTCGCATACAGACTTAGCACTTCCTATACATGCACAATGCAACTGTGAGATGTTGCAGGGTTATGGGGTAAGATATTATTTGGAACTTATGACAGTTCAGTCAATGGGTTTGTCCTGATATCCATTCTCCACATCGCCCTCACTGTAGTTTGTTCCCTCCAATTAATGTTATATTCCTTTCTCCAAGAGTACTTACCTAGCATACCCTTAAGTGCATCATTGCAACTTCTCTCAGCCAGTCCCTTCTAAGTCCACATTCAATTCCATAGGGTTGCTGTTGGGGCCTCTTTGAAAATTGTACCCTGAGTATATGTGCACTTGCCTCTGTACCTGAAAAATAATGCAATAAATTAATAATAAGGTGGAATTTCATCTTCCTCTTGAACTTTTTTTCCGAACAGCAGTGTTTCTCATGACTTTTCCTTTGGGACAGCGACGTCCGCAGTGCTAAATATACCTGTTGGCTATCATCAAGGTGATCATATTGTTAAAAATGAAGATGAATACCTTACTATTCCACAGGTAGGAATGATGGTGCATCTTCACTATAATTTCATTATTTCAAGAAAGACAAAGGACTATCACAAAACTTAAAATTAAAAATGAGTTTCATAACCTCAATGGATCAATGGTCTAATTTATCGGTTGTCTAATTCGACAATGTGCAAGCTGAGTTTAATTTATAAACCTAATTTTTTTTAGATATGAGGGGAAAAGTTGCATTTGTATGGTTCCTTATCACAATCTTTCATGTCAGTGAAGTACTTTGTGAAGCAAGGTCATTTTTATTTAGGCAAGGGGGTATAATAGTGGGTTTTCTTTTGGGGACTCCAGTTTCTTCTCCCATCCAAAGATGTGTGGGTTAGGTGGATTGGCCATGCTAAATTGCCCATTGTGTCCAGGAATGTTTACTTTAGGTGGGTTAGACATTGGAAATGTAGGGTTTCAGGGACAGGGTAGGGGCTTGGCTCTCGGTCTGGGTGGGATGCTCTTTGGAGGTCTGTGTGGACTTTGGGCCAAATGGCCTGCTTCAACACTGTAGGAATTATATGATTCTAAATTAATGTTGTTGGAAGAATCTAGCTAAGTTCCTGTAGTGTTTGATTTGATGTGATTGATAAAGGTGTTTTTTGAAAGCAATTGGGCTGGTGTGCAATTTGATGAATGATTCTGTACTGATCCAGACTTGTGCTTCATTTGATGATCCACTTTCCCGTTATGCCTTTGACCCACTTAAATTTCTCTTAATTTCTCCTGCTGGTTGAGAGTAACCTCCTCTGAGAGTTCTGTTACCATCACTCCAGATCAGAGAGATTTCAGAGTTGCGATGGCCTAACACCTGAAAAAGGGCCAAGGCTCCGAAAGCTTGTGTTTTCGAATAAATCGTGATGTGGAGGTGCTGGTGTTGGATTAGGGTGGACAAGGTCAGAGATCACGCGACGTCAGGTTATGGTCCAACAGGTTGATTTGAAAACACACGCTTTTGGAGTCTCGGTTCTTTTTCCGGTGTTAGTGAGAGAGGGAGTATCAGACACAGAATTTATAAGTAAAAGGTCCAAGGGTCACACCACTGCTGAGGATGTACTAAACAAACCTAAGATGCTGTTAAATCTTTCATCAGTTAGAAGGTTTTAATTGATTAATATGTATATGTAAATCCCCAAATGCCTTTCAAGTCACAGTCCTGAGAGAACTAAAGGTTTTATCAGTTTTGTCTATCCCTGAGAAGGTAATAGTTAGTGTGTTTTCTTCATGTCAGTGATCCCCAAACAATTCCTCTCTATTTTGCCAGTTTACTGCCTGTCCCATCTCATGTTGCAAAGGGCTACTTCTTGGTGTGCAGCTTTGCACGTGCCAGTTATCATTTGGTAGAGCATATATTATCAGTCTGTGAACATGGACACTGAGTGTTGGTACCAGTTTTTTATTCATTCTTGGGATGTGGACATCACTAGGTGGACCAGCATCCATTGCCCATCCCTAATTACTCAGATGGCAATTAAGAGTCGACTACATTGCTGTGGATCTGGAGTCACATGTAGGCCAGACCAGGTTAGGATGGCAGATTGCCTTTCCTAAAGGATATTAGTGAACCAGATGGATTTTTCCCAACAATTGACAATGATTTCATGGTTAGCAGAACCAGACGTCACGGAAATGAATTGGTCATAAGTCACTGATATCATGGAAAATGTTTGTTTGATGAGAAACAGAATTGGACATGAATTAGGAGCAAGACACTTTATAGGGTATGAATTATATTCAAAAATTCTTAATCAAATATTTACCATGCTATGAAGAGCATGGCAAGAAAAATTAATTTTCTGTATAAACTGTTTCTATTTGCGACTTGTTAATAGGCCAGTGACATCACTTTCTCACAATTCAGAATGTTTCCAGGTATGGCAATACATTTTAATTTGATATTTATTTTCCTTACTATATTTTGTTTTTTGACCTATGTTGCTTTTTAAAACACCATTTTAAACTGTGTGCATTTTTAAATATACATTTGGTGTTTACACATGCTGAAAATTTAAAAGTAAACTTCACTCATTTCCTCATGTACCTTAAGTGACAGAAAAAGCAGTGTGCATTTCACAACTGTTCTATTGCAAGATCTGAGATCTTCCACAGTGGAACCAACTCCAGTTGTAGAAGATAGATTCTTGAAATATTGGGGAGGTGAGTGCTATTAGGAGCTTGCATGAAAGAGGAGATTAGGGCTGGGACATATCAGCCATGATCATATTGAATAGCATGGCAGGCTTGAGATGAATATTGTAGTTCTTCTCCTATATCTTATGTTCTGAGAAATTGTGGAAATCTTGAATGTTTGAGATTTTAATTGGTATAACTGAGGAAGAAAGTAAAGCCACCACTTTTACTCTTTGTCTATATGTTTATGCTTTAAGAGATCTTTGAATGGCCAATGCTTGGCAAATGCACCTGTGGCTTACCTTGAAGATTTTGACTGGCATTGTGTGACTTCTCTAACTGCTACAGCTTGTATGGATAACCATGGAATTAGTGATGATATCCATATCCAAAATGGCCAAGGATGTAAGTACCATATTTGTACAGAAATGGTGATATTTGCATACAGCTATTTCTTTTACTTTAACTAATTTAAATTGGGGAGTTTTGTAGAATTAGTAGAATTAATTTCCTCTGGCAGATTCAATAAACTTTCAAAAGGTGATTCGATAAATGCAAAAGGGATGGGAAGCGGATGAAAATTGTAGGGTTGTCAGGGATTAAGCAAACAGATGAGACCACTAGGTGAATTCTTTCAAAGAATTGGCACAGACATGATGGGCTGAACGGCTGACTCTTATGCTTTGCAATTCTTGATTTCCAATTGTTCAAACTAGAGAAATCCAAACAGGCATCAATAAACTTCCTTAGATTTAAGAAAATACTGTTCTCCTTTGCTTCTGCTCTTGAAACCATAGTTAATTAGTGAAGGACAGTTTTGCCATAATGTTGGAGCTTAGAACAGAGAGCAATTGGTTGAGGAGTGTCTAGCCTGTACTAAGTTATGTTGTAAAACCTTACTGGTAATATTTTCTTGCTGCCTGGGCTGGGATACCCTTCCGTGGGCTTAGTGTCCCTGAACATGTAATTGAGCCCCTGACCTTAGACATTTAATCTGGTACTGGAGAAGCGCAGGGACAGCCTTGGGAGTTCTTCCCCTGCTATTCCCGCGATCTGTCCCAACTCATACCCAGCATTTCTTTTAAGAGTGATATCTGGATTTGGAACTTCTGCGTGGAGAGCACCGTGAGTTGCAGCAGCGCACTGCCATTTTGTGATGCAGTAATATGACCACCACATTGCTGTTCTTCTGGGATCACTTAAAATATGGGCAAAACATTTCTGTGGTACAACCTCTGTGTATTTATATTGTTATTCATTGTGTAAATGGACGACTGTCGCTGGCCTAGTAATCCAGAGTACAGGTAAAGCTGTGGGTGTTTGAATCCCATTAGGGCAGATCGTTGAATTTGAATTCAAAATGTCTTGAATTAGAATTTTAATGATGATGATGAAATGTTTGAAATCATTGTTTGCTGTAAAAACCCATCTAGGTCACTAATGTCCTTTAGGGAAGGAAATCTGCCAACCTCACCTGGTCTGGCCGACATGTGACTTCAGACCCACAGCAATGTGGTTGACTCTTAACTGCTCCCTTAAATAGCACAGGAGGCCACTTGTATATCTGTTAAACAGCTAAGAAGTCTCAAAAGAATTAAACTGGATGCACCACTTGGAATTGATCTAGGCACCAGAAACGAGACAGCAAGCTAAGCGCTGTGAGAGCTTTCTCGTAGACTAGACACACTCACGGAATTGCACCTTACAGGCAAAGTCCCAGAGACCAACATCACTATATCTGGGTACATCCTGTCCCATTGATGGACCCAGCAGACGCACTATGACATGCAATCAAGTGACACTTAACCTTGGGTGTCCTCAGCATTGATGCTATTAGACATTCTATGGTCCAGAGTCAATCAAGCATGGACAAGTAAACCTTCTTTTGATTACCGCATACTGTTTCCACTTCAGCTGATGAATCAGTACTCCTCCATGTTGAACACCACTTGAAAGAAGACTGAAAGTGCTTGATTGTGGACAGTCTTTGAGTGCACCTGTGAGTTACTCACTGCAGGATCCCAAGCATCTGTCCTGCTATTGTGGCTACAGTATTTATGTTGTTGAAACCTTGCTGGGTTTTTTTTATTATTTTTATTTTATTCTATCAATTTTGGTTTGGAGCTGGGAACGGTGAGCTAAAGATGTCTTTTGGACATGAGTAGCAGGTTGTGCGAAAAGGAAAGCTTTCGTTTATTCGTGAGGCTGGGTCTGGAAGTTAATCGCAGGTTCGTTCCTGGTCAAAAGGTTCTGCAGAGGCTTCATCTCTGGACAAGAGCATTATGTTTAAACAGAAAGCAGAAGTTGGCTGTTAATGAGGTCAGTACCTAGGAATTCGTTCCAGCAAGATTGGAAATGGTCTTTAGTCCAAGCAAATAGCAGATGCTGAATGGTAACTGGAACCTCAAGGAGGAGATGGTCACAATTGAATTGGGTTTTCAGTGAAAAGGAATAGTGCTGCTGATGCTACAGCATGAATATTTGAAAGCTCCCTGCCTAACTTCACATTCACAGCTTTTGGAAGCTGAGAGAGTAGAAAACCGATTGGAGTGAATTATAAAGGTGACTGATCGACATCTTCAGATAATCAACCAAGAGTCCATCACCAATGCTTATGAGACAACACACTGTGAAAATCACATAAGTAATTGGTCGGTTTTATTTTCTTTTATTTATCCCTCAACTGCGTTTGCTTGTCTGTCTACTTGTCTTTTGCGTGAATGGGCTTGAAAACCTCAGGAATGCCTGGTATTTGGAGTGATAACAGTTTTTGGGTTTAAAACATAGACCAGTTAGAGTACTGTGTTTAATTTTGCTCTGCTAAAGTTCATATATTGAGAGTACATTGTTGAATTTTTTGTTTAAGATAAAACCGGTGTCTGGAATTGATTATTTGCAGAATTTGGGATTGGTCATTCAAAAATCTGGGTTGGAACCATTGGAATCCATTTTGGGGTCTTTGAAGGTTTTAATTTTACAGTGTTATGAATACAGAGGTGGAAAGGCTGATTTTGGTTTGGTTGTCTGTCTCTGTGGTGTAATTTTCTGGTCAATGGTTACACCCAGATGTTGTTGGTGCATTCAGCAATTGTAATGCCATTACATGTGGCGGGGGTGGGTGGGGGGGAGGGGTGAGGGAAGGGAGGTGGCGTGACAGACTCTGTTGTTGGAGATGATCACTGTGGTTGTAAAAACTGAAAGAACTGTGGATGCTGTAAATCAGGAACAAAAACAGAAGTTGCTGGAAAAGCTCAGCAGGTCTGGTAGCACCTGTGAAGAAAAAATCAGAATTAATGTTTCAGGTCTGGTGACCCTTCCTTATCACTGTGGTTGTGTTGCCTGCCACTTATCTGCCCAGACTTGGATATTTGACCATGGACTGCCTCTGTATATGTGGTCTCTTGATGCTGGAACACTGTGTAATATCAGTTCACATCTCCATTTCTGATCTTATGATGGGGGAAAGGTCTTTGATGAAGAAGCTGAAGACGGTTGGGACTAGGATACTTTCCTGAGGAACTCCTGCAGAGATGTAGTCACTCTGGGATGACTGACCCCAACAATTGCAGCCACCTGTAAATTCCACTGGAAATCATACACCATGCTAAGTTGGAAATACATTGCTGTTCCTTCATTGTCATTGGGCTAAAATCCTATAACTCCCTCTCTAATAATACTGTAGGTGTCCCCAATCTACACGGACTGCAACAGTTTAAGAATACAGCTCACCACCATCTACTTCAGGGCAATTAGGGACAGACAATAAATGCTGGCTTCCATATCCCCTGAATGTATAGAAAAAGTGCATCAGTTGGAAGCTTGCAGTTATTTGGTGCTAAATGAAAACCTCAGGAATGCCTGGTATTTGAAGTGATAATGGATATTAACTTAGAGAATAAAGGTATATTTTAGGATGAAACAGAAGGTCATTTCATTTGCAGTATGACCTGCACTATCTCTGCCTGGTGTGTTGAACGCACCACTCACTTTATTGAGCATGTAACTTTATAAAATTGGTTCAAGTGTGAATACCACCTTACATTTATACAGTAGTTATTGAACAGACTGCAACCTGATTTTCACTCAATTAACAAGGTATACAAGCTAAAGAAAGTCATTGTGTATATTTTAAATGGAGATGAATGGAAAAGAAAGGTGTAAAGAATGAGACTGCAGGGGTAATTGGACTGTTTTCTCCATGTAGTGTTGATCCCAGCTGTCATAACCTACCAGAAAACTACAGACCTCAGAAATTTCATTGCCACAACCTCTGCGAGTACAGAGCCAAGCCTTGCTAACCAGTCCTGGTTTCCTGAGCATCAGATTATCACAGCTTCTGTAGGTATGAGCTTCTGGCCTGAGGTTTGTTCATTTATTTTTGCTATTCTTAAACACTAAAATTAATCTTTGGATAGCCATGATGATCAAATATGGGGCCGAAATGTTTTTATTTAAGGGACTTGCAATTTCCTCCTAAGGTTTCAATTTGGGATTCATTACACGGTGATAGCTGTTTTGGTCGTTTTAGAGAACTAGGCCCCATCACTGTGCAGGTGAGAGCCCTTTTGAGACCTGCCCACCCAGTACTGATGTAAATGATAACCGTAGGCAGGTGTGTAAATAAATAAACTAGACGGATTGAATGGATCTCAGTACCTCAAGATGGATTTGGTTGAAGAATGTCTTCTCTCCATTTGATCCCAACTCATTTCCCAGAACCTTCTTGTCATCACATAATATCATCTAGTAGTTAATAGAGTCTGGTCTATCTGCTCAACAAACTTTTCCTTGTTCTACCATCTGGCCAAACTCTGTGGGAAGAATTTCCTCCAAGTCTAGACCCAAAGTCCCAGCCTTGATTTTCACACCCCATCTCTGTGCTGCTTTGCATTAGTGTATCTGTGAGTATATTTTAATTTGCTTTTTATTCCTCATAAATGTAATTCCATAGACCCAATGAAAATGTATCTTTTTTGAAAATGAAGATATCCAGCTTATCAACTAGCTCCTCCTTGCACTAGAGATTAACGTTATTGCTTTCTGCGCTGTTAAGATATGACAGCCTCCTTGTAGAGGAGTGGCTGGATAGGGCATAATGGAATCTGACCAGTGCAGAGTACAGTTTTAGCGAAGGCACTGGACTTTTGAGATTGATTGTATTGATTATTGCCACTTCACATGTACTTTGTTCTCACCTGTAAGTACTTTGTTCTCTCCAAACTTTGGTGTCAATCTGCAAGGTTACTATGGAACTGTAGAAGTTTATGGCATGGTAGGAGACTATTGTTGCCATCATATATGTTGGCTGTTCACTAGAAAAATTCCAAACAAATTAGACTTGGTTAAGTAATGCTGTTACTTGTTTGTTTTCTTTATACAGAGCCAGTTCATAAATCAGAAGCCAAACTTGTAGATGGAATGTGTCAAAATATGATTCTGCAGGGAGATTATGTCTTCAGTTGGAAAGGAAATGTGATCACTAATGTTACTTTGCTCGTCACAGTGGGAGATGTTCCCTTAGATTATCCAGGTAGGACATTCCTCCATTTATTTTATCCATTTTTGTGGGGAGGTGACGCCTAGCGGTATTATCCAAGGTAATGTTCTGAGGATCTGTGTTTTAATCCTGCCATGGCAGGTGGTAGAATTTGAAATCAGTAAAAATCTAGAATTAAGAGTCTAATGACGACCACAAATCCATTGTCAATTGTTGAGAAAAACCCATCTGGTTCACTTTTATGTCCTTTTTAGGTAAGGAAACAGCCATTCTTACCTGGTCTGGCCTGGCCTACTCGTGACTCCAGACCGACAGCAACGTGGTTAGCCCTTAACTGCCCTCTGGGCAATTGGGGATAGGCAATAAATAATGGCCTAGCTAGTGACACCCTCATCCTGTGAATGAATTAAAAAATTATAGTAACTATTTTATGTACAGGGATTTAAATGATAAATTTGGAAATGTGTGAAATGATAAACAGACTGTGACAGGAAGGGATAGTTAGAAGAAACCCAAGAGTGAATCAATAAGTGAGGATCAAGGTTACAAAACTAACAAAAGAATTAAACTGAAGTCACTGTATCTGAATGCATGCAACGTTCGAGGCAAAACAAAACTGATCATCCAAACAGAAAGTAGTAAGTACCATCTGAGAGCTATTGCAGAGATATGGCTGCAAGAAGACTTGGATTGGGATCTGAATGTTTAAGGGTACAGAATATCTAGGAAGAACAGGATGTGTGGAAGAGATGGAGGGGTTGCTCTGACAATTAATAATGGAATTAGTACAATTGAAAGGGATGACCTAAATTCATAACATTTGGATGCACGAGCAGTTTGGTAAACGTGAGAAATTATAAAGGCAAGGAATTATTTGTGTGCAAGTCAGGTATAGACCCTTACAAGTAACCACAAGTAACTTGAGAGAGCGAAGTCTGGCAATTTCAGAAGGGGACAGGTTAGAGTGGTGCTCTCGGGTCCACCCTAACTTTGGTGCTGTTTGAGTCTGGTGCACTGATCTTTACCTTGTGGAGGCTCAATGCTAATTCTTGGACACTTCTTCTTCCTACTGATCCCTGGACCATGAGCCTACATCCAAACATCATTCCATTGTTTCCAGGACTGTCACCGACCTCATTGCCTCCGGAGATCTCCACCCCCCCACCCAATCGCCTCCAACCTTGTAGCCTCTCAAGCCTGGACAGCCTGCTTCTACCTTCTTCCCAAAATCCACAAACCAGACTGCCCCAGTAGGCCCATCATATCAGCCTGTTCCTGCCCCACTGAGCTCACTTCCTCCAACCTTGACTCCATCGTCTCTCTGCTTGCCCAGACCCTGCCCATCTACATCGCGATTCCTCAGATGCCCTCCACATTTTGACAATTTCCAGTTCCCTGGTCCTAACTGCCTCCTGTTCACCATGATGTCCAGTTTCTTTATACCTCCACACCCGCGAGGATGGTCTGTGAGCTGTCGGCTTCTTCCTCAACCAGAGGCTTGAACACTCCCATCCACCACCACTCTCCTCCGTCTGGTACATTGATGACTGCTTCGGTGCCACTTCATGCTCCTGCCAGGACCTTGAAAAATGTGTTCATTTTGTCTGCAATTTCCACCCCACTATAAGTTTCACATCGTCTATTTCCTATGTTTCCCTTTCTTTCCTTGACCACTCTATCTTCTTTTTGGGGAATAAACTGTCCACTGCTATCCATTACAAAGCCACTGACTTCCATAGCTACCTTCACTGCAGCTCTTCACACCCCACATCCTGCAAGGATTCCATCCCATTCTCCCAGCTCATTCGCCTACATTGCATCTGTTTAGATTATGCCACCTTTCAAAACAGCATTGCTGACATGGTATGCATCTTCCATAATTGTGGTTTCCCACCCACTGTGGTTGACAGGGCCCTCAACCGTATCTGAACTATTGCCCTTGTTTCTGCCCTTGCCCTTTTCCCAAGACTCTCAACAGCATGATTGGGTCCTCACTTTTCATCCCACCAGCCTCTGCATTCAAAGGATCATTCTCTGCCATTTCAGACAACTCCAGGAGAACAACTCCACCAAACACATCTACCCCTCACTCCCCCGTTTGCATTTTGCAGAGATCTACACCCTACCAACTGTAATATAAATGCTGTTCTCCCCACACTTCACTTCAGCTCTGATAAAGAGTCATCTGGACTTGAAATGTAAGTTTGCTGTCTCTCCGTGGGTGCTGTCTGACCTGCTGTGATCGCTAGCATTTGTTGTTTTAAGTGCTAGAGATGGATGGGAACCAGTAAATATACTATGCTGATTACCAGGAGGTTTTGAAAAGTGCCACGTCAAAGGTTAATATGGAAAATGAAAGCTTATGCTGTACGAGGTAACATATTGGCTAGGATTGAAGATTGGCTAGCTAACAGGATACAGACAGTAGGCATGAATGGATTTCTTTCTGGTTGGCAAGATGTAATGTATGGTGTGCCACAGCAATCGGTGTCAGGGCCTCGACATGTCTCAATTCACACTCATGACTTGGGTGATGGGACAGAAGGTGGTGAAAGCAGAGTATTTAAATATTTTTAAGGCAGTGGTGGACAAGTGCTTGGTAAGTTAGGGTGTGAACCCAGATTGGGATAGGTAAGTATGTGGAATAATCAAATCATCCAAGATCTTAAAATTGCAGAGCAGTCTTAACTGGTCATTTGGCCCCCTCCTGCTCCAAATTCCTGTATTCCTATTTGAGTTTGGTCATTTAGTGTTAGCTTGTTTTACACTTCCTTTGCTGATGGAATTTAGCTCCTGATGACCCTGCAGTCTGTGTTTGTCCGTCTCATCTCAATCTCAGTCTCTTCCTTTCTAGCTACTTTGACTCAAAGATTCAGTGCGACTTTCATTAACTTCAGAAATGACCAGCTACCCAATGTGACTCGGTCTGGAAACCCAGGTGAGAGAGCAGTTTACTGCATCTACTTGCATCATATTCTGGACACGTTTCATTGCTGTAAGTGGGGTTTGTGTCTTGTACTTAAATGCAAGTATAAAAAGTCAATTTTTTGCTGCAAGCTAATTTTAAGTTAACTTTTGTGGGAGGACAAAGTTTTCAGAGTGACCAGGAGGTGGAATTTACAAATGTCTAATAATTTGAAATGTTCCTTCACTGAAGGCATAGCAATTAGCTTCTAAATCTATTTCGATTACTTTCTCATGGGGGTTTATAGGAACATGGGAACAGGAATAGGCCAGTCAGCTCCAGCGAGCCTTTGCAAACCTGAGCTCTTGAGTTTGTGATGATAATCGTAGGTTGGAAGGTAAAACATCAATTTATGTGTTTATCTGAAATATTCCACACTGCAGATATTATGTCCCATTTAAAAAGGAGGAAAATGATAAACCTAGGTACTGCAGGCCAGTCAGCCTAATATTGATGGTCAGAAAACTTCTAGAGTCTGTACTCCAGGACAAAATTAATTGACATTTGGCAAAATTGGCTAATAAATTATGTAAAGTAGTGCAGTAGTCTTGGGTTTACAGGACAGTTTCAAAGTTACTACTACAAAACGGGTATTTACCTGACCATTTTAATAATTGCCCAGGTATGTCTTGTTAAAAATACAGGCCTGATTTAACCCAGCCAGTTTGCACCCCATCAGTCTTTAAATTATTGAAGTGATGAAAAATGGTGTTGACAGTGCAATCATGCAGCAGTTATTGTGATTAGATGGAAATTTGGAATTCAAAACAGAAACAGATTAGCCATGAGATCAGTCATAATCTTATTGAATGGCAGGATAGGTTTGAGGTGCTGAATGGTCGACTTCTCGCATTTTGTGTTTGTACATTTATTTGCTTGGTCACAGAAGACAGTTCGGAGCAGTGGAAGGGTGTTTTTCTGACTGGACATCTGTGACCAGTGCGCTGTTCCTTCGGGATCAATGCTGGGACCCCTGTTGCAACATATAGAACATAGAACATTACAGCGCAGTACAGGCCCTTCGGCCCTTGATGTTGCGCTGACCTGTGAAACCAATCTGAAGCCCATCTAACCTACACTTTTCCATATTCATCCATATGTTTATCCAACGACCATTTAAATGCCCTTAAAGTTGGCGAGGCTACAACTGCTGCAAGCAAGGCATTCCATGCCCTTACTACACTGAGTAAAGAACCTACCTCTGACATCTGTCCTATATCTATCACCCCTCAACTTAAAGCTATGTCCCCTCATGCTAGCGGTCACCATCTGAGGAAAAAGGCTCTCACTGTCCACCCTATCCAATCCTCTGATCATCTTGTATGTCTCTATTAAGTCACCTCTTAACCTTCTTCTCTCTAACGAAAACAGCCTCAAGTCCCTCAGCCTTTCCTCATAAGACCTTCCCTCCATACCAGGCAACATCCTGGTAAATCTCCTCCGCGCCCTTTCCAATGCTTCCACATCCTTCCTATAATGCGGTGACCAGAACTGTACGCAATACTCCAAGTGTGGCCGCACCAGAGTTTTGTACAGCTGCAGCATGACATCACGGCTCCAAAACTCAATCCCTCCACCAATAAAACCTAACATACCGTACGCCTTCTTAACAACCCTGTCAACCTGGGTAGCAACTTTCAGGGACTTGGAAGAGTATGTAAGTAGTCTGAGCAAGTTTTCAGATGACACAAAGATTGGGTGAGGTGCGGATAGTCAGGAGGATTGAGGATGCAGCAGGATATAGATAGATTGGAGACTTGGGAGGAGAAATGGCAGGTGTAGTTTAACGTAGACAAATGTGAGATGATACAGCTTGGAAGGTCTAATGCAGGAGAAGAGTGTACGGTAAATGGCAAAACTCTTGGAAACGTTAATATACAGAGGGATTTAAGTGTTTAGATCCACAGTTCTCTGAAGTGGCAACACATGGATAATGTGGTCAAGAAGGGGTGTGGCATGCTTGCCTTCATTGGCTGAAGTACAGAGTATAAAAGTTGGTAAATCATGTTTCAGCTGTATAGAACTTTAGTTTGGCCACATTTGGAATATTGTCTACAGTTCTGGTTGCCATACTACAAGAACAGTGTGGACGCTTTGGGAAGGGTACAGAAAATGTTTATCAGGATGTTGCCTATTTTGTTCGGTAGTAGTTATGAGGAGGGATTGGAGAAAAAAAAAAACTGTTTGTTTTGACTTTAATGTCAGAGGCTGAGGGGTGGCCTGATAGTTTTATAAAATTATAATGGAATTAAAATTTTCCAGGGTAGTAATGTCAGTTACTAGGGCTCATAGGTTTAAGGTAAAAGGGGTAAGTTAAAAGAGATGTGAGAGGCAAGGTTTTTACACAGAGGGTGGTAAGTGCCAGACGATGTAGTAGAGGCAGACAGTAGCAATATTTAAGAGGTGGCTTGACAGATATATGAATAGACAGGGAATAAAGGGATATGGACCCTACATGCAAAATTTTTTTTTAGTTTTGAAAGGTGTCCTGTATTGGCACAGGCTTGGTGGGCTGAAGGACCTGTTCCTGTGCTGTATTGTTCTTTGTAACATGCTCACCAATCCTCAGCATGGATTCCACCAGGGCTAGGCTGTTCAATCCAAGTCTCATTGTAATCTCCTTCCAACCATGGATAACAGGTGAATTCCAAAGGTGAGAGGAAAGTGATTGTCCCTGAAATTCAGGCAGCGTTTAACGGAGTGTGGCATCAAAGAGCCCTGGCAAAATTGAAGTTCATGGGAATCAGGGGAAGACATTTCCACAGGTTTGAACCAGAATTAGCACAAAGTGGTTGTGATTGTTGAAGTTTAAGCATCCCTGCTCCAACACATTGCTGCAGGAGTTCATCAGGATAGTGTTCTAAGGCCAACCATCTTCAACATCTTGCTCCGTGATCTTCTGTCCAACATAACATTAGAAGTGGAAATTTTACAGATAATCAGCGTTCAGTACTATTTGCATTTCCTCAGATGTTGAAAAGTTCATACCTGCTTGTCTACCAATAATAAGGCTTTGGCTGATAGTTGCGTGGTACTAATATTATTAGCTACTTATCAGGAATTGACCATCTCCAGCAATGAGAGAATTAGTTCATTTTCACTTTACATTCAACAAGAGTTTTATTGCTGAATTTCCTATTATCAATATCCTGGTTGTTACAATTGACCATAAACTGAATCAGACCAGCTGTATTTAAATACTGTGGCAGTAAGAACAGGTCAGAGGCTTGGAATTTTGAGGTGACTCCTGACTCTGACTCTTCTGACTCCTGAAAGTCTGTTTGCTATAGACAATCAGGAATATGCTGAAATGCTCTCCACTTGCCTGGATGGGTGCAGCTGAAAACCACCTCAAGAAGTTCAATAATGCCCACAACAGACCAGCCCATTTGTTTGACACTCCATTTGTCCCTTTGCATATTCACTTTTGCCTACTATCAGACAGCAATGTGTCCCATCTTCAAGGTGCACTTCAGTAACTCACTAACAGCATATTTCCAAATCAGTGAACCCTATGATTTAGAAGGGCAAGGACAGGAGAAGCACAGGGCCATCGCTTGTAAGTTCTCCTCCAAGATGCACACCACCCTGACTTGGAACTGTCTAATTATTCCTTCACTGTTGCTGGATCAAATTCCTGGAGCTGTCTTCTCAACAGCACTTCATCAGAGAATCATAGAACCCCTACAGTGTGGAAACAGGCCATTCGGCCTAACAAGTCCACACCGATCCTCCGAAGAGCATCCCACCCTATTTCTGCAACCCTGCACCTCCTCATCCACCTAGCCTACACATCCCTGGACACTACAAGCAATTTAGCATGGCTAATCCACCCAACCTGCACATCTTTGGAGTGTGGGAGGAAACCAGACCTCCCAGAGGAAACCGACGCAGGCATGGGAAAAATATGCAAACTCCATACGGACAGTTGCCTGAAGCTTGAATTGGACCCTGGGCCCTGGTGCTGTGAGCCTAGCAGTGCTAACCACTGAGCCACTGTGCTGCCCCGAGCCACTTTGGATGTAACATCAGCTTGTCAGCTCATCACCTTCTCTAGGGTGATTAAGGATGCTGACATTGACTGTAGGTTCGCACTTGAAGAACGAATGAAAAAAACTTGGTCTTCAATTATTTGAAGAGATTTACGAAACTGGGGTTGTCCCAGAAAGACCAACAAAACTAGGAGGATGTTCGATGCAGCTGTTTAGAGTTGTCAGTAGTTTTTGTAATAAGGAAATAAAGATGAGCTATTTCTAATGAGACTAGGTCACACAAGCACACAATACCAGGTTATAGTCCAGCAGGTTTATTTGAAAACGCAAGCTTTCGGAACTCAGCCCCTTTCTCAGGCATACCCCAGTCCAACACTGGCATCTCCACATCACATCTAATGAGACTGGTATTGGTAACCAGAGTTATAATGATTGGTAGGAGAAATAGAAGCAATATGAGGACTTTTCGTGATCTGGAGTGCAATGCCTGAAAGAACAGTGAGACAAGATTCAGTTATAACTTTGAGGAGGGAATTGGATAAATACTGAAGGGAGAAGCTGAACAGGATTACCTGGGAACGGTAGGGGAGTGGAACCAATTGAATATTTCTTCATAGGAGCTGGGACAGGCATGATGGTGGACTATGACCTCTTTCTGTGCTCTTCAGGGAAGATAGTGGCAACAGAGGCTGTGTTGGTAGTAATCCAGCAATCTCACTAATGCAGCAGAGATGCGTGTTCATCACACCAGCACAGCAGTGGGATTTAAATTCAATAAATAAAAGTAACTAGAATTGAAAGTGAGACTCAGTAATGGCAGCATAAAACTGTCATCGATTGTCAAATCTCTGTCTTGTTCACTAATGTCCTTTGGGGAACTAAATTTGCATCTTTGTGTGATTATAGTCTCCATGTGATTACTGACTCACAACAATGTAGTTAATTTTTAACTGTCCTGTGAAATGGCCAAATACACCACTCAGTTTAGGGGTAATTTGGGATGGGCAACGGCGTGCACACAAAATGCCGATAAGCAAATGTGAGTCTAGCTTTCAATTCTAGATATTATGTTGCTTGCACTGTTGTTTCGGGTAATGCTTTCCAGATCATGAAAAGTGATTGTGATAATAAAAAAAATTGTTCTTTGACTTTAATTGTGACCATCTGTGAAATATGCAAATGATGTAATCTGTTGTGATGCATCTATTGATTTCAGGTTATCAGATTGGCAAGCCTGTTTTAGGTGCTTTTGAAAATGGCAACACCTTACAAAAGGCTCCTGTAAGCATATGGCGACCAGGTGATATATTTTCCTGTGGAATTTGGAAGAGCAAACATATTTTTCACCCACTTCAGGGAGTGGAGTCATGAAATTTAATGGATCATATAGTGCACTGTAAATGCTGATGCTGTTGTTTCCCTCATATTGGTGAATTAGCAGATTTCCTGTCAAAAACAGAGCTAAAAATCTATGTCAATGATAAGTTGGAGAATGAGGAATCTGGAAAGTTTTAAACAGGTATGTTCTGAGCTAGTGAGTGAAATTTCCCATCAGCTGAAATGCAAAGTTTGCTATTTTCTTATTGCTGACTAAAATTTTGCTGAATACTCCTGTAAATACCTTGAGGTATTAAAGCATAACTTTATATTTGTGCAGTATTGAAATCTACTAGGACACTATCTGATTGTGCTGTCCTTGTCTGTGACTACTACCCTATTCCACTGCTTTTCTTTAAAAAGATTCATTCACGGGATGTGGTCATCGCTGGCTTGGCCAATGTTTATTGCCCAGTAGCCAGTTAAGAGTAAACCATGTTGTTGTGGTTCTGGAGTCACATGTAGTCCAGAGCAGGTAAGGATGGCAGTTTCCTTCCCTAAAGGGACATTAGTGAACCAGATGATTTTTTTTCTTAATAATTGACAACAGATTTATGACCATCATTAGACTCTTAATTTCAGATTTTTATTGAATCCAAATTCCACCATCTGCCTTGGCAGTATTTGAACCCAGATCCCCACAACGTTACGCCTCCTCATGTGACCTACTATATTCCACTTGCTGTCTTCCAGCACAGCTGATTTTATCACTGCCAGTCCACTGAGGGAGTTCTTTCTTCAGTTTCTGGATACTCGATTGTCAGGTCTGCTGATTAGAAGTGGCTTAACAAGAGCATTTCCTTACACCAGTGATGCTGAGGTGACCAAGAACTGACCACACTCTGGAGCCTATAGCATCAGTTCAGAACCTATCGAGCTGAATTTGAAAGGACTTTTACTGACATTTTGCTAATGTGGTTACTTTAAATAACTTCCTGCATGCATGCATTTTTAAAATAACTATTTGTCCCTTTTTTGCTTTGTAGTTGGAAATGGGTTGTGCTCATCAGCTCAAATAACATCGGTGTTGTTTGGAAAGAACTCGATCTCTGGTTGCCTGTTGAGACTTGGCATTGATACTTTTAATGACTGTATTGGTCTTAGGTGTGTATCTTGCCCTCGCATGATTCTGTAAACCAGACAATAAAATGTCAGTGTCAATTATGAAGAAATCTGGAATACTTATGGAATTGCAGGCTATGTCGCAGTCAGAATTTACCCCAATGTCTGCATGTGTTGTAGTTTATTCTTGCCATTTTTTTAAAAGCACTAACTTGTAATTTACTAAACTGTACATGGGTATCCAAATAACTTGCTCTTTAAAGTGAAAATGGAAGGACCAAGATGGTTAAGGTAGTGGCAGCTGTGGCGCAACAGGAGTGCTATACTACCAGAGGTACTGAGACTGAATGTGGGTACATCTACTGTTCTGTAGAGCTGTGAGAAGACAGGCAAATGTGTTGACACAGACGATCTAACACCGGTTCTTGAATGGTTCACAGAGACACTGGAGAAGGACACTAATTTTCCTCAACTGTAAAAGGATGAAGTATCCTCATTGTATAAATATAAAAAATTAAATGGTGAAAAAAAACTTTTTTAAAAATTCTTTTCCAATCCTGAGAATATTTCAAAGTGCTTCACAGGCCAAATTGGTACTTTTTGAACTGCTGGCAATGTATTGTAGGGAAAAAATTATTAAAAGCAAGCTGTATTAAGTATTTTACCATATTTTAAATCTGCAGCACCAGTTCAGAAATGTGAGGGCTGTAAAATTAAGACTTAAAGCAGCTATTTTTAGCTTTCTTCTTACTTCCACCTGCATACCCCTTGGAACTTTTTGTTTTAGAGATGATAGAAGCTGAGATGATTCTCCTGAGAGCAGAGGGCATTAAGTGCTGATTTAGCAGGTTTATTGCATATGCACATACGAATTAGGAGCAGGAGTAGACCATTAAGACTCTTGAGCCTGCTCTGCTGTTCAATGAGATCATGGCTGCCCTGACTGTAACCTCATCCACATTCCCACCTACTTTTGATAATCTTTCAACTCCATTGCATAACAAGAACCATACCAGCTCTGCCTTAAACATATTCAAGGACTGTGCTTCCAACACCTTTTGAGGAAATGAGTTCCAAAGATCCTCAGCCTTCTGAGAGGGGAGGGAAAAAAAGCCTAATCTCTGTTTCAGGTAAGTGATCCCTAGTGTCTTCAGGATTTTATGCATTCTTCAAGCCTCTTCTAAACTCCCAACGGGTACGAGCCTAGCCTGTCCAAACTTTACTCAAAAGGCAACCCGGTCATTCAAAGTATTAGTTTAGTAAACCTACTCTGAATTCCCTCCAATGCAATTAAAACATTTTTTAAATAAGGTGACCAATACTATGCACAGATGCTCACATGCAGTTGTCATTGCTGCCCTGTGCAATTGAAGTGCAACCTCCCTCCTTTTGTTCTCAATTTTCCTCTCAATAAGCAATAACATTCCATTTGCCTTTTGGATAACTTGGTTGCAGGGGTGACCTGTACCTGGCCACGCAAGGTGACTTGTACCTGACCACACTAAGCAGCCCATACCTGCTTACAAGATGGCAGACAGAAGCTAAGCAAAACTAAGCAATGGGATGAAGTCCATCAGGACCTAGGAACTTGTCGGCTCACAGCTCCAACAGTTTACTCAGTGACACTTTGAGATTTTCCTGAGTCCTTCCCTCCCTTCCATTTCCTGATTCATCGCTGCTTCTAAGATTTTACTTGTATCTCTAGTGAAGATGAATGCAAAATACCTGATCAGCTTATCTGTCTTTTTATTATTTTCCATTATGAATACCCTCAATTCATTTTCTATAGGACCAGTGCTCACTTTTTGAATGTCACTTTTTAAAAATATTTATTGAAACTCTTCCTCTGTGTTTATATTTCCGTCTGCCTTTCTCTTCTGCTCTAATTTTTCTCCAACTAATTTTTCTGGTATTTATTTGATTTTTAAAATTTCTGTTCAATCTTCTGATCTGCCACCACCTGCATCGTCGTATGCTTTTTTTAAAAGCTTTGTACTATTTTTAACATTTCTAGTAAATAGTGGTCCGTTCTTCAGAACTTTTCTTACTTGGGATGTGCCTATTCTGTTAATTATGAAATAGCCCCTACATCTCTACTAACCAACCATTTAACTTAGTTTGCCAGAATCATGGAGACTCAGTAAAGAGAAACCAGGTTCAGTGATGAATACTTCAATAACCGGACAATTCAAATTTATATTAACTTATGAGAAGCAGAGGGAAGTTAATATTTTATACATCAAGCTATGATCTAAAAATGAATTGTCTGGAAAGCACAGTGGAAACCAATTTGTTATTCAGATTTTCAAAAGGGAATCAGAAGAGGTGAGAAAGTGGGGAGCGGGATTAATCTGATAGGTCTTTCAAAGGCCTGGCACATGCTTAATGGGTTGAATGGCCTTTTTTCTATGGTGCATCATTCTATGAAATTATAGTTGATTTAATATTTGAATTGAGACAATATTGCTGTGCTGTCTAACATTCTGTGGCTTTGTGTAGCAGTATCTTGGGATTTCATTCTTAGCCAGTATATACAAGGGAATATCTGGCTGGTACTGATACAGTAGGTCTAGACCATTGTCAACGAAGTAAATACTGTATCACAGCGTCAGGAAACTATCATGACCCTCCATCAGTTCCAGTGCCCACCTTTCCATGTGTGTTTGCTAGAAAAAAAATACTCTTCTGCTTTTTGACAGGTCCACTATTTATGAAAATCTTCTGAATCTGGTGCCAACAAATATATCAAGGAGAGGAAATTCAAATCCATCTGATCTGTCAGAATGGGTGCCATTGTTCAAAGGTACTGTGTTTGCAGCTGAAATGTAGTATTTGATGCATGTTTTCAATTAAGTAACTTTATAATGATTCTATATAAAATATAGAGCAAATTCCAATTTAATTGTCCCTACAATCCATAAACAATTATCTCAGTTCAAAAACTTGTAGAGGATGGTGTTGTGTAATGGCTCTTAATGTCCCAAAGTGCTTCACAGCCGATTCCTTAGTTTTGAAGTTCAGTCACTACAGCTGTCATTTACCAAAGCCCCATAGGCTGCAATGAGTTGAATGACTAGTTAATTTGCTTCTTGTTTTTGGTGGAGGGATACCAAAAACTGGCTGCTCCCAATTGATGCTGTGGGAGCTCCTGCATTCACCTGAATGGTGAAGGTTAGGTTATGGCTTTCACATCTTATCTGAACGGAAGCAGCTCTGACAACATAAGATTTCCTCAATACTGCATCCGGAATGGATATTTTGCAGATGGCTACTTCTACACATCAGGACAAGCAGTTTGTGTTCAAGCGCGATCTGTTATAAGAAAATAGGAACAGGAGCAGGCCATTTAGTGCCTTGAGCATATTCCATCATTCATCGAGATCATGGTTGATCTGTGGCCAAACTCCATATCCCTTAATATCGTTGCTTAGCAAAAATTGATCTGTCTCAGATTTAATATTAACATTATTATTCATCGTTTATATTAAGAATTTGGATGAGAATACAGGAGCTGTGATCAGTAAGTTTGCGGATGACGCCAAAATTGCTGGTATAGTGGACTGTGAAGAAGGTTATCGAAGAGTACGAGATCTTAATCAGATGGCCCAGTCGGCCAGAAGTGGCAGATTGAGTTTAACTTAGATAAATGTGAGGTGTTGCATTTTGGTAAGGTAAACCAGGGCAGGACTTACACAGTTAATAGGGCTCTGGGCTGTGTTGTTGAACAGAGGGTCCTAGGTTCATGGTTCCTTAAAAGTGGCATTGCAGGTAGACAGGGTAGGGAAGGAGGAGTTTAGGAGTTGGGACATCATGTTGTGGCTGTACGAGACATTAGTGATGCCACTTTTAGAATACTGTGTACAATTCTGGTCACCCTGCTATGGGAAGGATGTTGTTAAACTAGTTAGGGTACAAAAACAATTTATAAGGATGTTGCTGGAACTGGAGAGTTTGAGTTATAAGGAAAGGCTGGATAGGCTGGGATTTTCTTCCCTGGAGAGTAGGAAGCTGAGGGTTAACCTTATAGAGGTTTATAAACTCATGAGGGGCACAGCTAAGGTGAATAGCCAAGGTCTTTTTCCAAGGGTAGAGGAGTCCAAATTGAGAGGGCATGAGTTTAAAGTGAGAGGGGAAAGATTTAAAAAGGACCTGTGGGGCAAATTTTTCATGCAGAAAGTGGTGTGTGTATAAAATGAGCTGCTAGAAGAGGTGGTAGAGCTGCGTACAATTTACAATGTTTAAAAGACATTTGGCCAGGTACATGAATAGGAAAGGTTTTAGAGGGATATGGGCCAAAAGGTTTAGAGGGTTATGGGACTAGTTCAGTTTAAGATACCTGGTCACCATGGACAAGTTGAACCGAAGGAGCTGTTTTTGTGCTGTACAACTCTATGACTCTATAACTGATCTCGCATCAGCTACCATTTGTGCTACCTTTCGTGCGTAGAAGTGCTTTCTAACATCCCTCCTGAATGGTCTATTCCTGACTGTTCATCTCTGGATGTGTTTGTTGAACCGGAAAGATTGTCATACTGGATGTTTATTATTTCAGGAAGCTATTGGAAGTTAAGAAATCCAAAGAAACCTCCTATCAGAAGTGGAAAATATATGTTCCTTGGAAACACTCTTCATCTTCAGTCACAGGATTGTGTACTCAAGCTGCCTTTATGTTCTAGACTAACCTTTTCAATACCAAGACAGTGTTATCTAAGGGGCTGTGTTTCAGTGATGGGTTAAGTTGAGGCCCAGCTGTCTCAACATGTGGATATAAATTATTCTATTTGAATAACAGGGAATAAGTGTCTACTGTGGCTTGAACAACTCTTCTCTCAACCAATTCCACCAGAAACAGATGATTTGATTGTATAACTCACTTGATCTTGGCAGAGTTTCCTGTGTATAAATTAGCTGTGTTTGCCTAGAGAACTAAATGACTACATTTTAAAAGAAATTCCCAAAGAATGTGATCAAGTGTTATGTGAATTTAAGTTGTTCTAATGCTCAGATATCCTCTCGGACAGTAAGATTCTTTAGTTTAAAGATAGTTCAATAAATTATTTACTAATGTACATTTTTTACACATAAATACAGTTCCTCCTAATGATTCAGCCAATTTGGAAATTGAATTAAGTGGATTCTGCACTGGGATTCCTGCCAATTTGAATCTTTGGTTCTTCACATCTGTTGTTGGAGCAATTGAAGGAGTGCCACAACGAGAAATACTTGGAGCTGAAGTAAAGTAAGAAAATAGTCATTATAATTGTATTGGTTAGTTGATATCTCTTGAAATTGACCTTCTTGGGATTTAAGTATGGCAGTGGAACTTTATTCATTCATGTCAGTCTTCACGGTGAAGACATGAGTAAAATCCCAAAAATTCAAGAGAGTCAGGGGGCAGAGCTGAGTATGGTGACCATCACCAAAGAAAAGGTGCTAGTAAAACTGATTGGCCTGAAGGTGGACAAATCACCTGGTCCAAATGGACTACACCCTAGAGTTCTAAAGGAGATAGGTGAAGAGATAGTGGAAGCGTTTGTGGTGATCTTTCAGGAATCGCTAGAGTTAGGGAGGGTCCCAGAAGACTGGAAAATTGCTAACGTGACACCCCTGTTTAAAAAGGGAGTAAGGCAAAAGACGGAAAATTACAACCGATTAGCCTAACCTCGATCATGGGTAAGATTTTGGAGTCCATTGTAAAGGATGAGATTTCTGAATATTTGGAAATGTATAGTAAAATAGGGCAAAGTCAGCATGGTTTCATCACGGGGAGGTCATGCCTGACAAATCTGTTAGAATTCTTTGAGGAAGTAATGAGCAGGGTAGACCAAGGAGAGCCAATGGATGTTATCTACCTGGACTTCAAGAAGGCCTTTGATAAGGTGCCACACAGGAGGCTGGTGAGCAAGATAAGGGCCCATGGTGTTAGAGGCAGAGTGCTAGCATGGATAGAAGATTGGCTGTCTGGCAGAAAGCAGAGAGTGGGGATAAAAGGGTCTTTCTCAGAATGGCAGCTTGTGACAAGTGGTGTTCCACAAGGGTCGGTGCTGGGACCACAACTTCTCACTTTGTACATTAATGATCTCGATGAAGGAACTGTGGGCATTTTGCAGAAGGTACAAAGATAGGTGGAGGGACAGGTAGTATTGAGGATGTGGGGAGGCTTCAGAAGAATTTGGACAGGTTGGGAGAGTGGGCAAAGAAGTGCCAGATAGAGTACAACACGGGAAAGTGTGAGGTCATGGTCTTTGGTAAGAAGAATAAAAGCATAGACTATTTTCTAAATGGGGAGAAAATTCAGAAGTCTGAAGTGTAAAGAGACTTGGCAGTTTTAGTTTAGGATTCTCTCAAGGTAAACTTGCAGGTTGAGTCAGTAGTCAGGAACGCAAATGCAATGTTGGCATTTATTTTGAGAGGACTTGAATATAAAAGCAGGAATGTGCTACTGAGTTTTTATAAGGCTCTGGTCAGGCCACATTTGGAGTATTGCGTGCAGTTTTGAGCCTCATCTCAGGAAGGATGTACTGGCTCTGGAGCGGATTCGGAGAAGGTTCACGAGAATGGTCCCAGGAATGGAAAGCTTAACATATGAGGAACGTTTGAGGACTCTGGGGCTATATTCATTGGAGTTTAGAAGGATGAGGGGTGATCTAATTGAAACTTTCAGAATACAGAATGGCCTGGACAAAATGGATGTTGGGAAGATGCTTCCATTGGTAGGAGAGTCTAGGACCCGAGGGTACAGCCTTAGAGTAAAGGGAAGACCTTTTAGAACGGAGATAAGGAGAAACTTCTTCAGCCAGAGAGTGGTGATCTATGGAATTCACCTCCACAGAAGGCTGTGGAGGCCAGGTCATTGAGTACATTTAAGACTGAGACAGATTCTTGATTATCAAGGGGATCAAGGGTTACGGGGAGAAAGCAGAAGGGGGTTGAGGAACTTATCAGCCATGATTGAATGGCAGAGCAGACTCTGGGCCAAATGGCCTAATTTCTGCTGTTATGTCTTATGGTCTTATGGACGTGGACATCACTGATTTGGCTAGCATTTATTGCCCATTTCTAATTACCTTGGAGAAAGTGATGGTGACCTGCTGCCTTGAACTGCGGTAGTCTTGTGTGCTGTAGATAGACCCACAGTGCTGAAATGGAGCAATATCCAGGATTTTGGCACAATGGCTGTGAAGATATGCAATGTAGTTCTTAATCAGGATGGAAAGTGGATCAGAGGAGAACTTTTAGTTAATGTACATGAATTAAACTACAATCAGATGAGTTCTGATTAATTGTGGATTAATTAATACGGGAGAGGTTTTTTCCAATCATAAAATAATTGGCTGGGACAGAGGAGCCACAAGAAAAACGTTATTTGAGTTTAAAGAAATCCTCTACACCAGAAGTGGGAATTTGCAAACTTGTATCAGAGATAAAAGGTACTGCAGATGCTGGAGAATCCGAGATAACAAGCGTGGGGCTGGATGAACACAGCAGGTCAAGCAGCATCACAGGAGCAGGAAAACTTGACGTTTCGGGCCTAAACCCTTCATCAGAAATGGGGGAGGGGAAGAGGGTTCTGAAATAAATAGGGAGAGAGGGGGAGGCGGATAGAGGATGGATAGAGGAGAGGATAGGTGGAGAGGAGGCAAGTCGAAGAGGCGGGGATGGAGCCAGTAAAGGTGAGTGTAGGTAGGGGGGTGAGGAGGAGATAGGTCAGTCCAGGGAGGACGGACAGGTCAAGGGGGCGGGATGATGTTAGTAGATAGGAGATGGGGGTGTGGCTTGAGGTGAGAGGAAGAACAGGTTAGGGAGGTGGAGATGAGCTGGGCTGGTTTTGGGATGCGGTTGGGGGAGGGGAGATTTTGAAGCTTGCGAAATCCACATTGATGCCATTGGGCTGCAGGGTTCCCAGGCTGAATATGATTTGCTGTTCCTGCAGCCTTCGGGTGTCATCACTGTGGCATTGCAGGAGGCCCAGGATGGACATCCCATCTGAGGAATGGGAGGGGGAGTTGAAATGGTTCGCGACTGGGAGGTGCAGTTGTTTGTTGCGAACTGAGTGCAGGTGTTCTGCAAAGCGGTCCCCAAGCCTCTGCTTGGTTTCCCCGATGTAGAGGAAGCCACAACGGGTACAGCGGATGCAGTACACCACATTGGCAGATGTGCAGGTGAACGTCTGCCTGATGTGGAAAGTCTTCTTGGGGCCTGGGATTGGGGTGAGGGAGGAGGTGTGGGGGCAGGTGTAGCACTTCCTGCAGTTGCAAGGAAAAGTGCCGGGTGTGGTGGGGCTGGAGGGGAGTGTGGAGCGGACAAGGGAGTCGCGGAGGGAGTGGTCCCTCCGGAAGGCAGGGAAGGGTGGGGAGGGAAAAATGTCTTTGGTGGTGGGGTCTGATTGCAGATGGCGGAAGTGTCGGAGGATGATGCGTTGGATCCGGAGGTTGGTGGGGTGGTATGTGAGGACGAGGGGGATTCTTTTTTGGTTATTATTGCGGGGACGGGGCGTGAGGAATGTGTTCCGGGAAATGCGGGAGACACGGTCGAGGGCGTTCTCGACCACTGTGGGGGGGATGTTGCGGTCCTTGAATGAGGACATTTGGGATGTACGTGAGTGGAATGTCTCATCCTGGGAGCAGATGCGGCGGAGGCGAAGCAATTGGGAATAGGGGATGGCATTTCTGCAGGAAGGTGGGTGGGAGGAGGTGTATTCCAGGTAGCTGTGGGAGTCAGTGGGCTTGAAATGGACATTGGTTTCTAGGTGGTTACCCGAGATGGAGACAGAGAGGTCCAGGAAGGAGAGAGAAGTGTTGGAGATGGTCCAGGTGAACTTCAGGTTGGGCTGGAAGGTGTTGGTGAAGTGGATGAACTGTTTGAGCTCCTCGTGGGAGCACGAGGCGGCGCCGATGCAGTCATCAATGTGACGGAGGAAGAGGTGGGGTTTAGGGCCAGTGTCGGTATGGAAGAGGGATTGTTCCACGTAACCTACAAAGAGGCAGGCATAGCTTGGGCCCGTGCGGGTACCCATGGCCACCCCCTTTGTCTGTAGGAAGTGGGAGGAATTGAAAGAGAAGTTGTTGAGGGTGAGGACGAGTTCGGCTAAGTGGATGAGGGTGTCGGTGGAGGGGGATTGGTCAGTTCTGCGGGACAGGAAGAAGTGGAGGGCCTTTAGGCCATCTGCATGGGGAATACAGGTGTATAGGGACTGGATGTCCATAGTAAAAATGAGGTGTTGGGGACCGGGGAATTGGAAGTTCTGGAGGAGGTGGAGGGCGTGGGTGGTGTCACGGACATAGGTAGGGAGTTTCTGGACCAAGGGGGTGAAAATGGAGTCTAGGTAGGTGGAGATGAGTTCGGTGGGGCAGGAGCAGGCGGAGACAATGGGTCGACCAGGGCATTCAGGTTTGTGGATTTTGGGAAGGAGATAGAAGTGGGCGGTGCGGGGTTGGGGAACAATGAGGTTGGAGGCGGTGGGTGGGAGGTCACCTGAGGTGATGAGGTTGTGGATGGTTTGGGAGATGATGGTTTGGTGCTCGGGGGTGGGGTGATGATCCGGGAACAGTAGGAGGAGGTGTCAGAGAGTTGGCGCCTGGCCTCAGCAATGTAGAGGTCAGTGCGCCATACTACGACTGCCCCTCCCTTGTCTGCGGGTTTTATGGTAAGGTTGGGATTGGAGCGGAGGGAGTGGAGGGCTGCACGTTCTGCGGGGGAGAGGTTGGAGTGTTTGAGAGGGGTAGAGAGGTTGAGGCGATTGATGTCTCGACAGCAGTTGGAGATGAAGAGGTCGAGGGAGGGTAGGAGGCCTTGGGGTGGTGTCCAGGAGGAGGGCTTGTGTTGGAGGCGGGAGAAGGGGTCAGTAGAGGGAGGGTCAGATTCGCGGTTGGAGAAGTAGGCGTGGACGCAGAGGCGGCGGAAAAACTGCTCAATATCCAAGCGTGAGCGGTATTCGTTGATATGTGGGTGGAGGGGGACAAAGGTGAGCCCTTTACTGAGGACTGACCGTTCGTCCTCAGTAAGGGGGAGGTCTGGGGGGATGGTGAAGACTCGGCAGGGCTCAGTGTTGCTGTCTCCTCTGGAGCTGCTGGCTGTGGAGGCAGTGGGCGGAGCGTTGTCGGCTTCGGCTGTGGGCGGAGTTGCGTCGGTGTCGGTGGTGGGCGGAGGTACGTCGGCGGTGGGTGTTGTGTTGGCTTCGGCGATGGGCGGAGCGGCGTCGGCGGCAGCTGGCCCTAAACCCCACCTCTTCCTCCGTTACATTGATGACTGCATCGGCGTCGCCTCGTGCTCCCACGAGGAGCTCGAACAGTTCATCCACTTCACCAACACCTTCCAGCCCAACCTGAACCATCTCCAACACTTCTCTCTCCTTCTTGGACCTCTCTGTCTCCATCTCGGGTAACCACCTAGAAACTGATGTCTATTTCAAGCCCACTGACTCCCACAGCTACCTGGAATACACCTCCTCCCACCCACCCTCCTGCAAAAATGCCATCCCCTATTCCCAATTCCTTCGCCTCCACCACATCTGCTCCCAGGATGAGACATTCCACTCCTGTACATCTCAAATGTCCTCATTCTTCAAGGACCGCAACTTCCCCCCCAACAGTGGTCGAGAACGTCCTCGACCGTGTCTCCCGCATTTCCCGGAACACATCCCTCACGCCCCGTCCCCGCAATAATAACCAAAAAAGAATCCCCCTCGTCCTCACATACCACCCCACCAACCTCCGGATCCAACGCATCATCCTCCGACACTTCCGCCATCTGCAATCAGACCCCACCACCAAAGACATTTTTCCCTCCCCACCCTTCCCTGCCTTCCGGAGGGACCACTCCCTCCGCAACTCCCTTGTCCGCTCCACACTCCCCTCCAGCCCCACCACACCCGGCACTTTTCCCTGCAACCGCAGGAAGTGCTACACCTGCCCCCACACCACCTCCCTCACCCCAATCCCAGGCCCCAAGAAGACTTTCCACATCAGGCAGGAACAGCAAATCATATTCAGCCTGGGAACCCTGCAGCCCAATGGCATCAATGTGGATTTCGCAAGCTTCAAAATCTCCCCTCCCCCAACCGCATCCCAAAACCAGCCCAGCTCATCTCCACCTCCCTAACCTGTTTTTTCCTCTCACCTCAAGCCACACCCCCATCTCCTATCTACTAACCTCATCCCGCCCCCTTGACCTGTCCATCCTCCCTGGACTGACCTATCTCCTCCCTACCCCCCTACCTACACTCACCTTTACTGGCTCCATCCCCACCTCTTCGACTTGTCTGCCTCCTCTCCACTTATCCTCTCCTCTTTTCGCCTCCCCCTCTCTCCCTATTTATTTCAGAACCCTCTTCCCCTCCCCCATTTCTGATGAAGGGTCTAGGCCCGAAACGTCAAGTTTTCCTGCTCCTATGATGCTGCTTGACCTGCTGTGTTCATCCAGCCCCACGCTTGTTATTTGCCAACTTGTAGTTTGAATTCCTCATAATTTATGGAATCTACGCATTCTCTTGTATTATTACATGAGGCAAAGTCAAATTATTCTATGCAATGGATTATCAGCCCTGTTCCTTTCTACTAAGGACTCAATTTTTCTGCCACTTGAATCTCACTTTCAGGAACTTGAGATTTTCTAACAGCTTGCCCCAATAGTTACATCCTCCCCTTTTTGTGTTACACTAATGGAACTAAGTAAATCAATGAGAATAAAGAGAGAATGAATTTTTAAAAAAAAGTTAGTGTGATGATTCTTTAGAAAGCAAAATGCAAATAATGCTTGAAATGGAGGCATTAGGACATGACTGAGATGACTGTTACAAGTCTGGTGGGAGGAATGTACTCGTGATCAAAGCTCATTACTCCATGAGCTATATTATTAATGTAACTGCTTTGATTCAATCACCAAAATAGCCGAATTGTTTCCCATTTGTTGCTATTAACCAGAACAAAAGAAACTTTCATCAGGTTTATTTACTAAACTCAAAAATAGCTTATGAACAAAACCAATTCTTTAAGCAATTGGCCAAACAGATTAACAACTGAACAAACTGGAATGAAACTGCATCACCTTAATCCCAGATACATTTGCATGAAAAGACAAGGCACTACGTCATCAGCAATCACTCACTAACAAGTATGATCGTCCACTTGGGAAATTCCATGTCACTGCCGAGTGGGTCCTTGTATGGCTGATGAGCCTGATCCTAGAGCCACATTTCCAACCACACGTTTGGCAGGTTTTTATGAGATGTGGAAATGGTCCTTCACCTTGAGATTGCTAGCATTCCTCTGTCAGGCTTGTTTCTAGTACTTCCTCTTGCCAGCGGTTGTTCTCAAAGAATTGTGTCCCTTTGGACTGGAATTTCTTCCAAGTCATTTCCATCTGAGCAAGGGTCACTCATGCATTAACATCTATGTTGTTTGCAGAGATTTTTTTTTTTTGAAAGGCAAATGGGGGAAAAGCACCCTTTGGGCCAAGGGCAAAAGTCAAACAATGAAATGGGAAACTTTTTGAGATTTCCTGTATTTCCAGTGGATTAAATCAAACAGTTACTGCTATGGAGGGATGGAAAATCTTCAGACCAGACCTAAGTTCAGATGGCAAATCATTTCAACTTGGGTTTTTGAATAGAAGTAACAGTTTACCTTTAAAGGTTTGAGCTAGTGAGAGGTACTGATATTTGGGAACTTGCTCAGTTTTCCAAAAATACTTTGCGGAGAGCTGTACATCTTGTCCGAAGGTTTCTTACTGTCTTTAGGAGAGACAGACACTTGTTTACTGAATCCTTTTGGAGGTTTTCCTTCTACTGACAAACCCAGATATCCTGGAAAAACAGAAACCAACTCCAGGATAGTGTTCATAGAATCACAGAATCCCTACAGTGTAGAAAGACGCCATATGGCCCATCAAGTCTGCATCGACCCTCTGAGGAGCATCCCACCCATCCCTGTAACCCTACATGGGGTTTTTACCACGGCCAACCCACCTAAACTGCATATCTTTGAACTGTGTGGGGAAAACTGGATGACCCGGAGGAAACCCGGGCAGACATGTGGAGAATGTGTGCAGTTTGCACAGACCTTTGTACAAGGTTGGCATTGAACCTGGTCCCTGGTGCTGTGAAACAGCAGTGGTAACCACTGTGCCACCTATATGCAGTGTTGCTAGACAACTTTCATTATATAGGCCCCATCCTTCCCAATTGAACTTATGCAACAATTAAAGCAGTAAATTTAATCTCTTATCTCTCAAAAGCTTTATTTGTTTCCTTTCCAAAGTATCTTGACGCTTTAGTAAGAGCAGGTGAGTTGCTGCTGACAATACTGGTGAATAATTCCAAGATATATATGTTCCTTCAAAATCATAGTTAAATTCTTTTCAATACAGGATGTTCAAATAACTTCTGTATTCCAGTTCCCCATGGTCCTTGTCTATAAATATGTATTCCCAACATGAGTAGCTCAGCCCTGAGGATGTGCTTCCAAGCGTTACCACTTTGAATTATGTTAAGACTGGACTATAGGGGCCATTCTGCCTATCTGTCTGGTTAGCTCTTGGGAAGAGCTATCTGATTAATCTCTCAACTCCCGACTCTATCTCCATAGCCCTGTACCTCTTTTTAAATGTATTCCCAACTTCCTTTTGAAATTTATTGTTGAATTACCTTCCGCTACCCTTTCATACAACACATTCCAAATCACAGCAATTCATTATGTAAGAAATAAATTTCTCCTCAGCATCCCCCCCACCTCCAGCCACTGTCTACAGTATTTTAACGAGTTAAGTGAATGTATTTGTTTGCTCAGTTTTTCCACAGTGACCTGGCAAGTCAACTGTGGAGGAGGAGGTACAGCAGCCTGTGAAAACAGTTCGCTTTTACAGTCCTTTTCAGTCAGCTCTTCTGTCCAGTTTATCGAAATACCTGTACAGCCTGAACCAATGAAAACCAGGTAACAGTTTTTCTATCCCCACCGAAAGCATTTCATGATTGAAGATCGCTGTATGGATGATCTTGGAAATAGAAGCAGTTTCTTCCAAATCAGAAGTACACAGACCTATTTTCCTCGGTACCCAAAAACACATCGATCTCAGTCTTTGAATGTACTGGGCATTGAGGGTCTATAGCTCTCTGGAGTACAGAATTCCTCTAAGATCAAGTGTCTCCCTTATCTCAGTCCTAAATGTTTGATCCCTTATTCTGAGGCTGCAGACTCTGTAGCTATGAAATTCAGCCTCTCAACATTTACTTTGTTGGATCCTCTGAATATTTTAGAAGTATCCTTGTGGGTATAGATGGTCAGAAATAAAAAGCTCAGCTAGCTGATTCAGGGGCCCAGAGAAAACAGAGGCCAGTGCATCTTGCACCTTCTCAGCCCTGTTGCCTTCAATTGCAGCAAATGTGGTAGAGAGGCTCCTGCACCACATCAGGCAACACCTGACATAAAAGATGACCACCAAAGCACAAACTATTGTCTCTCAAGACTGAAAGTTACCAAAGACCTATTCACACTTTTTCCTTGAACTGTGTCATTTATTACTTATACAGCCAAAAAAGCATCAGTAAAATTCTGAAATCATTTTGTGGACTAGTTTCCAGATGAATTACTTTGAATATGACTGCTCTCGAAATGATGTTTGTTGGCCTGAGCTTGCTTACCCGTTGACAAGACATTACCAAGGTAAGGAAGTTCTACTGATCCTAAACTTCAACCTGTTTGTCATGGTGTGTTTCAATTTGTAAATTGAGAAATACTTGCTCTTTTGTAAAACCTTTAATGATCTTGGGGTTTCAAATGCATTTTTCAACCAACCAATTTTAAAATGTGTTCTGTGTTATAATATAGGGAATATAACATTTATATATGCTAAGCTTCTACAGTGAGCAATGAATTAAATGACCAAATATCTGTTTCAGTGATGTCGACTGAGGGACAATATCAGCCATAACATCAAGCAAATTCCCTTGCTCTTCTTTTGGCATCATTTAAATCAATCTGAATGCCAGAGAGCACCTTGGAGTATGTTGCATCTGAAACCTCCAGCCGTGCAGGCTGTTGAGTGGAACAAAGAAATATGTTGTCATTTGGATTGTGGCAAGCCTCTGTCAAATTTGTATTTTACTTTCTGTGGACGACTTACTGGAGAGTTGATGACTTTTTTTTAAATTCAAAGAATAAGAAAGCAAGTGTCTAATTTGCATGTGCCTTGTATTTTGAGTTAAAAACAAATGTGGGGAGCTCATGGGCTGATTGGGATGGCTTTCCATGCTGCTTCTCAGCCTATTTCTTTACTCTCTGGTTTAGTCTCACTTTGCTGTACCCACCGTAGCCCTCAGTCCCCAGATTGACGTGAGTTTAACCACACTTTTTTAATCTCTTCCCAAGCATTTAAAGCTTATTTTGTCTGTGAAATGTAATGTAATCCTATTTCTACTAAATTTCATGGCATTGATTTGCTCTCCTTTACCTCCAAACTATAAAGTTCTAACAAGACTGGACAGGATGAATGCAGGGAGTCCAGGACCAGGGTCTCAATTTAAGGATATGGGATTGGCCATTTAGGACTGAGATGAGGAGAAATTTCTTGATTCAGTGATAATCCTGTGGAATTTTCTGCCACAGAAAGTAGTTGAGGCCAAAACACACTTTGTGAGAAGTAGTTAGATATAGTTCTTCGGGCCAAAAGGATCAAAGAGTATGGGGAGAAAGTGGGAACAGGGTACAAAGTTGGACAATCAGCCACGATCCTATTGAATGGTGGAACAGGCTCAAAGGGCTGCATGACCTATTCCTGTACCTATTTTCTATGTTTCTACTAGTCTGTACAGATCTCTGGAAATATGTTGTAAAGGATTAATCTCTCAAAAAAAATTGGCAGAATTGGAATTACATAACAAGTTGTTTATTACATATTAGTAATTTAACACGTTATATTAGCTTAAGACTGATGTTAACACTAGATAAGAAACTTTGTTACCTAAGAGGTAGTAATTTGGTATGTGCTACATGGCTGTAGACTGTAGGACTGACTTAACAGACAAAATAGGACACCTCCCAGAGGGAGTTATTTATTTATCAGTGGACAGGGTTATTGGAAAATGTCTGAATTAATCCTTTCAAGCCAAGTGTCTTACAACGTGTATCTCTCATGAGGTTCTGGCTTATCTCATTTAGATACTCTAAATCATGACTTAATATCTACTGGTGAGAACAGATCAAACCTCTGTATAACCCTTTTTTGCAAAAGGTTGCATCTCTGCCAGTACTACACTGAAGCATAACCAAATAAGAAACTTGGGTAGAACAAGAACACTGGATTGTCAGTTTTTCTGAGGGTTTTGCTTTTTGTAGAGGCCTCTGACATTGTATTATAAAACCTGTATTTAGCACTTATGTTTTCATTTACTTTATAAATAAAAGTTGACTTATTCATTTAAAAAGTTTGCATCACATAAAAGGGATCAAAACATTTAAACATTTGAAATCGTGTCTTTTACCAGGTGAAACATACTCTCAGTCGATTGCTCAGGGGATGTTGCTGGTGTTCTTCTTCTTGATGGCTGCAGTGTTAGGAGACCCCTGGAACAATATCCGTAAAGCTTGGCATAAGACCACGTTTCGTTAGACTACTGCAGCAAGTCCATGCACAAACATATTGTATTCTTTTTACTTATTGAATATGTTGCACAAGTTATTGATTAATGAGATGCAGGTGACTAGGAAGGCCATTTACTTTATTGATTTGGAATAAAACCTTTAATATTTCTTTGTCACACCAGACTGTAGATTCTGAAATGGTTCTGTTGCCTGTCCTTTAAAGTGATCACCTCTTTGGCAAAGACTGTTTTGGTGCGAGTCTTAGTTGTCATCTGCCAAGATTGATTGATTGAAAAATAAACGTATTCTTAAATACTGGGCATTCTATAAGTCTGTATCTTTAAATTATGCCCATGTGTCAGTTCTCACAGTTTGTGCATATGACATTTCAGTAACTACATTATAGTGCTAATTTCGTCAATATTGGCCTGGATTTTGGCAATACTAATGACTGGGAAAGTATCAGCATTCACCAGCATTCCTTGAAAATTGACAGCAGCTTCTGGAATCTGCACAGTTAGAATTGACCTGAGAAATCCAGAAGTTGTTGTTAATGATTCTGTGCTTTTCCAATAGATGCTGTTTTGAACTTTGTAGTCCCCACAGCTTGCAACTAAGTAGAAATTTCTGAATTGATGAACACTTGCACTTTTACAGTTTAGGTTGCACCTTGTTAAATGAGGTGTTACTGGATATTTAAGAGCACTAACTACATCATTATTAAAATCTCTCGGTCCTCACCTACTGATTTTATATTTAGTCATTTGGTAGTGTAGCAGTAACTGAACAAAGATATTTTGTTGAAGTTGTTTGTTTTCCACTCATCAGGACTATTGGGGTGGAATGATTAAATGAATGACTCAACACCCAGAGTCCACTTCCAGTATCAGAGTTTTTTGATGTTACGCTGGTGGGAAGAAAACCTGTAGGGGTCCAGAAGCTGCTTCCCTGAACAAAAGAAAGACATAAAACTGCTATACATTTGCATGCAGCCTGCCTTAGCATTTACAAACCAATTGCAAATTGATCATGTTGATTGACTTGTTTGGATGTATAAGTAATCAATCATGTGACTCTTGGTCAGTTGATGTACACTTGTAGGTCTTCCCAGGATCTGGAGATGTTTGCTGGATGTCCTTACCACCTGTCCTTGGGCTTTCACAATGCATCTTATCCATCCACGTTCCAAACCTGCTGACTTCTGCATCTGTCATTCAATTCTCCCAGCTAACAGGGTGCCTAAAGGACCTTAACTAATGAGTCGAGCTTTACTCTTCCATCCCATATTAAATAACAAATTTTGAATTAGCTTGCTTCTAACTGTACTTCTCAAGAGTGTCCCTTCTCCAAACTGTCTCTGTGTGAGCAGTGGCAACATTTTTGCTTCTTCTTAATAAAATCCGATTGTGTGATTTTTGAGATGCTTTATATCTTACCTGGTTGCTGTGAGAACAAAAGTCGTGACTCTGACTGAGTAAATGATTGCTTCAGCAAACAATCTACTTGGTACATTTTTATGTCAACTGAAAACTACAAGTGGCCATTTTGTGTTAACAAGAACCACAGGCTGCCTTAATAATTATAAAGGGAAGGCAAGTTTAGAGTGTCAATAGTAGGGTAAAATTTTGTGTCTGGAGAGTACTGTAAAGTGGCTGTTATAGACTTTCAGAATGACCGTAGTCTCCATATTTAAATTTATTCCTCATGGTTTTATTTTGTTTTTGCCCTAACAAGGGTGGTTTGCAAGAAATGGAAAAAGAGAAAACCTTTTAGCTGTAGGAGAGGAGAGTACTAGTAGAGGCATTGCTATGGAGAATGCACCAGTTAACGCCTATCACATAAATGAGAAAAATAGTAAATGCATTTCAGTACCCATGTGATGCTAGTTATGTAAGCTGCATATCCCAAAGACTGGTGGATCCCATCACACAACATATACTTTCAGCTGTTTGCAAAAAGAAGTGTACTGACTGTACCCAACCAGCCCTTCCTTGCAAAGCTCACCACTCAGTGATTCTGTTCTTGGACAACATTTGCTAAATAATCTTGTATTTACAAAAAATTACGCTGACGATTGTTTTAGAATTGTCATAATGTATTCAAGGGGTGGCTAGATATAGCACTTGGGGCAAATTGGATCAAAGGTTATGAGGAGAAAGCAGGATTAGGCTGTTGAGTTGGACAATCTGCCATGATTGTGATGAATGGCAGAGCAGGCTTGAAGGGCCTAATAGCCGCCTCCTGCTCTTCTATGTATGTTTCAATGTATTCAGGTTTGCAGCGTGGTGTATTTGCATGTACTGGAAGTTGTATTTGTGTACACGGTCCATTTGTTTCAAGTTCACAGAAGAGATGACAGCAATTTTTCAGGGTACTGTCTTAACCAATTAGAACCAACGTGGCTGTTTTAAATTTAAACAAAGCTTGGTAGATAACTGTCAGTTATCACTACCTGGTGCATTCTCCCTGGCAACACCTCTCCCAATTGGAGTTCACTTGACAACAAGTTGACACTCTGCTCTCTTTCAATATCAATGTTGTTTTCCCTTTGGCATTTTCTATGAATTGTCCTGATGAGTGTAAGACAAAAAGCTTTGACAATTGTTTTTTTAAAAGTAATTTTATATTTGCAGATTGCCAATGTTTTCATTGAGAAATTCAGCATTCTAAATTTGATGTTTTGGCTTCCTTCTTGAATGTTCCAATCAATGAGTTTGGTTTGTATAATAGAGTGAAAAATGCATTTGACTTGTTTGCTGTATGAGAATACTTAATTATTAGTGATTGTTTACCCTGCTTGGTGATTTCAGTGCTGGACACCTGAAGATCCCCTAGACTTGGCGCCAGATTGGAATTGTTGTTGGAGAAGGAGAAATCTGTGACACAGATTGCTAGATATTTATAGGTAGTTTTCTTCAAAGTTGGTGGTGAGTTGGTTGCTTTGCCATTGATAGCAAAATCCAGATCAAAACATTCTTACAACTGTATATATTTATGTGGGAGTTATTTTCAAGTGGAAACAAATATGTGAATCTGGATTTCTGAATAAATTTTATTTCTACTTCTGGGCACTGCATGTAGCTCTGGGTCAATACACTATCTTTACTTCTACAAAAACACTAATATTTGGATTCTGGTATACCGTAGATTTGAAAACAGTCAGACTGATCCATGAAATATGAAAACTCTCAGCAGATTGAAGGGGAACACTGTTCTTGATGCTGAGTGATGTAAATCTATACATCTTTATATTTTTATGGGAAATGAAGGACAAATAATGGTGTGCATATTAACAGGGCAACTCCATCAACTGTGTCAATAAATGTGAAGCTGGAAAAGCACAGCAGGTCAAACAGCATCCAAGGAGCAGGAAAGTCATGTTTCGGACTGAAGGCGATGGCCCAGTGGTATTTTCGCTCAACTATTAATCCAGAAACTCAGCTGATGTCCAGGGGAGCCGAGTTTGAATCCTGCCATGGCGGATGGTAGAAATTGAATTCAAAATAAAAAAAAATCTGGAATTAAGAATCTACTGATCACCATGAAAACATTGATTGTCAGAAGAACCCCTCTGGTTCACTAATGTCCTTCCTCACCTGGTCTGGCCTACATGTGATTCTAGACCCACAGCAATGTGGTTGACTCTCTGTTGCCCTCTGAAATGGCCTAGGAAGCCATTCAGTTGTACCAATCACAACAAATTCTCAAAGGAATGAAATTGGACAGATCACCTGGCATTAACTTGGGCACTAGAAAAGTCAATGGCAGAAATAGCCTTGTCAACACTGCAAAGTCCCCCTCACTAACATCTGGGGGCTAGTGCCAAAATTGGGAGAGCTGTCTCACAGATCAGTTAAGCAACAGCCTGACATAGTCATATTCATAGAATCATACCTTACAGACAATGTCCCAGACACAACCATCATCATCCCTGGATATGACCGGTCTCACTGGCAGGACAGATGCAGCAGAGGTGGTGGCATAGTGATATACAGTTGGGAGGGAGTTGCTTTGGGAGTCCTCAACATTGACCCTGGACCCCATGAAGTCTCATGGCTTCAGGTTAAACATGGACAAGGAAACCTCCAGCTGATTACCACATACTGTCCTCCCTCAGCCGGTGAATCAGTACCCCACCATGTTCAACAACTCTTGGAGGAAGCACTGAGGATGGCAAGGGCACAGAGTGTACTCTGGATGGGGGATTTCCATGTCCTCTTCAAGAGTGGCTCGGCAGCAGTACTACTGATCGAGTTGGTCAGGTCCTAAAGGACATAGATGCTAGACTTGGGTCTGCGGCAGATGGTGAGGGAACCAACAAGAGAGAAGAACATTCTTGACCTCATCCTTACCAATCTGCCAGCTGCAGATGCATCTGTCCATGACAGTATTGGTAAGAGTGACCACTGCACAGTCCTTGTGGAGATGAAGTTCTGCCTTCACATTGAGAATAACCTCCATTGTTCTGTATGGCACTATCACTATTCTAAATAGGACAGACTTCACACAGATCCAGCAACTTGACTGGGCATCTATGAGGCGCTGTGGGCCATCAACAGCAGCAGAATTGTACTTCAGTGCAATCTGTAACTTCATGGCCCAGGATATCCCCCACTCAACCATTACCATCAACCCAGGAGATCAACCTTTGTTCAATGAAAATTCCAGGTGCAGCACCAGGCGTACCCAAAATGAGGTGTCAACCTGGTGAAGCTACCAGACAGGACTACTTGCACACCAAACAGCATAAGCAGCAAGTGAGAGACAGAGTTAAGTGATCCCACAGCCAAGAGATCAGATCTAAGCTCTGCGATCCTGCCACATCCAGTCGTGAATGGTGGTGAACAATTGAGTAACTCAAAGGAGGAAAAGGCTCCACAAATATCCCCATCCTCAATGATGGGGAGCCCAGTACCACTGCAACAGATAAGGCTGATGCTTTCGCAGCAATCTTTAGCCAGAATTGCCGAGTGGATGATCTATCTCTGTTTCCTCCAGTAGTCCCCAGCATCATAGTTACCAGTCTTCAGCCAATTCGATTCACTCTGTGTGGTATCAAGAAATGGTTGGAGACACTGGATATTGCAAAGTCTATGGGCCCTGACACCATTCTGGTAATAGTACTGAAGACTTGTGCTCCAGAACTTGGTGGTAGCCAACACTAGTATCTATCTGACAATTTGGAAAATTGCCCAAGTATGCCCTGTACATAAAAAGCAGGACAAATCCATCCTGGCCAGTTACCACCTTTATCACTGTACTCTCGATCATCAGTAAAGTGATGGAAGGTGTCATCAACAGTGCTATCAAGCAGAACCTGCTCAGTAATAACCTGTTCAATGACACCCAGTTTGGGTTCTGCCAGGGCTACTTAGCTCCTGCTCTCATTACATCCTTGGTTCAGATATGGACAAAAGAGCTGAATTCCAGAGGTGTGGAGAGAGTGACAGCCCTTCACATTAAGCCTGCATTCAACTGGGTGTGGCATCTAGCAAAACTAGAATCAATTGCAATCGGGAGCAAACTCTCCGGTAGCTAGAGTTATGCCTAGCACATAGGAAGATGGTTGTAGTTACTAAAGGTCAATCATCTCAGCTGCAGGACTTCCTCAGGGTAGTAGTATCCTAGGCTTCATCAATGACCCTCCCTCCATCACAAGGTGAGAAGTGGGAATGTTTGTGCAATGTTCAGCATCATGCGTGACTCCTTGGATACTGAAGCAGTCCATGTTCAAATGTAACAAGATCTGGACAATATCCAGACTTGGGCTGACAAATGGCAAGTGACATTCTTGCCAAACAACTGCCAGGCTATGACCATCACGAACAAGAGCCAATCTAACCACCCCCCCCCCCCTTTGCATTCAATGGTGTTACTGTCACTTGAATCCCTCAATTAGCAACGTTTTGGGTGCGTTACCACTGCCCAGATAGTCACCTGGACTTGCTATATAAACAGTGTGGCTACACCGGTACATCAGAAGCAAGGAATACTGTAGTGAGTTACTTGCCTCCTGACTCTCCCTATCCTATCTGTCATTGACAAGTCACAAGTCAGGAGTGTGATGGAATACTCCCCACTTTCCTGGATCAGTGCAGGCCTAACAACACTCAAGAAGCTATACCCCTCCAGGAGAAAGCAGCCCACTTGATTGGCACTATATCCACTCCCACCACCACCACCACCACCGACACTCAGTAGCAGCAGTGTCTACCATCTGTAAGATACACTCCAGGAATTCAACAAAGATTCTCAGACAGCACCTTCCAAACGCCCAACCACTTCCATCTAGAAGGACAAGGGCAGCAGATACAGGGGAATACCACCCCCTACAAGTTCCTCTCCAAGCTACTCACCTGACTTGGAAATATATTACTGTTCCTGGGTCAAAATCCTGGAATTCCTTCCGTAAGGGCATTGTGGTTAACCCACAGGCGGTGGACTGCTGCAGTTTCAAGAAGGCAACTCACACCTTCAAGGGGCAACTACCGACAGGGCAATAAATGCTGGCCCATCCAGCGACAGCCACATCCCACAAAATGAATAAAACATTGTTACTGAGAGGGGACAATGCGCCTTGCCAATCAGAGCGCCGTTTGCTTCCCTTGCCAACCGGGAGGGGGGCGGAGTAAGCCTGCCCTGTCAATCAGAGATGGGTGGGCTTCAGCGTGCTGCGTCAGCACACTACCCGGAAGTGGCGTGCCGAGCAGGGATCCTGCCCCCTCCGGTCCTGGAGGAGAGTGAGGGGCGTCCGTATCAACTCAGCCCCGGGCCTAGAACTTGACACCGCGCTCCGGCCTTGGCAACGGCAGCGGCTGCTAACACCACGCCCCGATCCTGATCCCAATCACAGGTGCTGTTTGGTGTAGTCCGGCCTGGGATCGTAGTGCTGCTGGAGCGCAGTGGACTCTGTGCCGAGACGATGGGCTCCATGTTCCGCAGTGAGGAGATGTGCCTGGCCCAGCTGTTCCTCCAGGCCGCCTCGGCCTATGATTGTGTCAGTGAGCTTGGGGAGGCCGGTCTAGTGGAGTTCAGAGACGTGAGTCTGCTTACTGAGTAATCCACTGACTAGTAATCCCCTGTTATTAATGCACTCATTGACAATTCACTAACTACTAACCTGATGACAAGCAATCCATTCATTGACTCAGAATACACTAACTAGTAATCCAGTCATTGACAACCCTCTAATTAGTTAGTAATCCTCTTTTACTAATCCACTCTGACAATTCACTGACTAGCTAATGATTTTTTGTTGCTAATGTACTCACTGGCTAATAATCGACTCACCGACAGTCGTCCAAGGAGTAATCCGCTCAGTGACTGTGAATCCAAGAACAAAAATGATCCGTTTGCATGTAATTCACTCAGACTAGTAATCTACTAATTAATAATCTGACGACTAGTAATCTTCTAATGGAGTAATCCTCTCACTCATTATGTTTTCCACTGACTGAGAATCCACTCTCCAACTAGTAAATTGTAAAGAGTACTAATCGATTGACGAGCTAGTAATTCATTCACTGAATAGTAATCTGCTCATCAGTTAGCAACCAATTTTAAAGCATTGGCATTATTACTTAATGTAACAGTGTGTATGGTATTTAATGCAGACCTCATTTATTATATAATGTGTGAAAGACTTAATCTTTGAAGTTACTATATACGTTAGTTAATAACTGCTAACATGTTTCTTGGTTGAAATATCATAAGCTATTAATGAATAATCTCGAAAGTGTGACTAACAGCACGATTCCTAAAAATGTATAAGGTATTATTCAGCATGTTGTAGTTTTGATATTTGTTATTATTTGTTATGTAAGGAGTTAGAGTATTATTTAATATTTGTGGTGTCGTACATATAACAATAACAAATCCTATTTATAGAATAGAAATTCCACTCTTGAGATGTGATTTTGATTATATTGGATGTTTATTGCTGCTGTAGAAAGCTGTGAGAATCTGCCGATCTTTGAAATGCGACTTCAATATTTTAATTGTAGGATGTCCTGTTCAAGTAGGTCATGGGAGATAAGTTACTGATGTTTTCATCACATGTTTTTGTAACAAACTAAGGATACAGGGTAGGCCATATAGGACTGAGATGAGGAGAGTGGTGCCTTCATCCAGAGAGTAATGAGCCTGTGGAACTGTCTGCCATAGAAAGCAGTCAAGGCCAAAAACATTGAACATTTTCAAGAAAGAGTTAAGAACATAGAACAGTAGAGCACAGTTACAGGCCCTTCGGCCCATGATGTTGTGCCGAACCTTTACCCTAAGCCTAAGGTCTATCTAACCTCCACCCCTACCTTATACTATCATCCATATGCCTATCTAAAAGCTGTTTAAATGCCCCTAATGAGGCTAACTCCCCTACCCTCTCCAGCAATGCATTCCACGCCCCTACCACTCTCTGAGTAAAGAACCTACCTCTGACATCTTCCCCATATCTACCTCCACTCACTTTAAAACTGTGCCCCCTCGTAATAGCTACCTTCACCCGAGGAAAAAGTCTCTGGCTGTCCACTCTATCTATACCTTTGGACATTTTGTACACCTCTATCAAGTCACCTCTCATCCTTTGTCGCTCTAAAGAGAAAAACCCTAGTTCTCTCAACCTTTCCTCGGAAGACCATCTCTCCATTCCAGGCAACATCCTGGTAAATCTCCTCTGCACCTTTTCCAACGCTTCCACATCTTTCCTGTAATGAGGCGACCAGAACTGTACACAATACTCCAGATGTGACCGAATCAGGGTTTTGTATAGCTGGAGCGCAACTTCATGGCTCTTGAACTCAATCCCTCTATTAGTTAAATATAGCTATAGTAACTTGCTATACCTTGGGCAAACTTCAACATTTCTCATTTTTTAAAATATTAGGCAGTCACTCCCTTTTGAAACAAACAAAAACTGAAACTGCTGGAGAAACTCAGCAGGTTTGGCAGCATCTGTGGAGAGAAAACAAAGTTAATGTTTCGAGTCCAGTGATCCCAAATGTTGACTCCATTTTTTCTCCACAGATGCTGCCAGACCCGCTGAGTTTCCCCAGTAATTTCTGTTTTTGTTTGTTTCAGATCTTCAGCATCTGCAGTTCTGTGTTTCACTCCCTCTTGAAAGTGTTTAGTCACCAGATTTAGTACTTAAGGGTTTTGTGCAAATTTGGATTTCTGAACAGAGGAGTGACTTCATTTTCCTTTTAATAAGTAGTTAAAACAGTGCAGGCTGTATTTTCAGAATGTGATGTGTTAGGGTTAATGTGAGGGAGGTTAAATTGTGTGGTTATTCAATTGCTGTGACTGTCTGGGAGAAGACTTTGCACCAACTGTTGCACTTTTTTTCTTTCATGAGATGAGGATTGCTGGCACGAACAAGATTTCTAAGACTGCGGAGTAGATTTGTAGCTTGGGTTGTGGATGTCGTGGTTGGTTGGCTCGCCGAGCTGGTTTGTTGTTCTGCAGACGTTTCATTACCCTGCTGGGTAACATCCTCAGTGCAGCCTCCGATGAAGCGCTGTTGTGTTTTCCCGCCTGTTATTTAAACTCTGGTGTCTACAGAGGTAGTCCCGTTTATTTAGTATTACCTCTTCAAGGCTCATGCAATACTAGCCGCCGAGAACATGTACCGGCAAGTGCAGACAGGCTGGACACCAAAACTGGGCAACAAGATTCCCACACACTAAAGAGACTCAAACAGACCAGACAAATCAACAAAACAGACTTATTAAGATTGAAACCAGAAGTAACCAACACCCCCGATTCTATGGCCTCCCAAAAGTACACAAACCGGAAGTACGCCTCAGATCCTGTCTCCCTGCCAGGCACGCCATCACATAGATTAGCCAAGGAGCTACAAAGGAGACTAAAGCACCTCGTCAGCAAGTCATCCCACTCAATCCACTCAGCCCAAGAGTTCCACAATTCGATCATGGACATAAGAATAGATGACAACAAGACCACGTATCATTTGACATTACTGCCCTATTCACATTGATAGACATACCACTAGCAAGAGAAGCACTGACAACAGTACTAAAATAAGAATAAGACCCCAGTGAAACCATCTCCACGGACAACACACTGAAGCTACTGGACCTATGCCTCACAACTCACTTCACCTTTAACAGCCAAATATATGAACGGATCAACGGGACACCCATGGGATCACCTATCTCCGGACTAAGTACGGCCCTTCCGCTAATCCAACCAAAACTCTGGATATGCTATGTGGATGACGCCTTTGTCATTATTAAACGGACCAAGAGGAGACAGACAAACTAATAAACAACACCCTCACTGGGATCACATTCACCAGAGAAGAGGAGAAGAACAAACAGCTCCCATTCCTGGACGTCATGGTGGAACGCAGGACAAATGGGGAATTCCTCACAAAGGTACACAGGAAAGTCACACATGCACTGACTAAGTGCTGAATTTCAACAGCAGCCACCCTAACACACACACATGAAGTTGCATGAGAACATTATTTAAACGGGCAACAATACACTACAGCAGCACAGAGCTACACCAAGAAGAAGAGGAATACCTCTTCCAAGTATTCAAGGACAATGGATGCCTGAAAAGCTGGGTCAGAAGATGCCTATCACACGAATGACACCAGGAAGATGCTACATGCCCTGACACACTCATACCTTATATCGGGAACACATCTGAACTGACCACAAGACCCTTACGACCACTGGGCATCAGAGTAGCACACAAACCCACATCAACCCTACGCCAACTACTCACCTGAATCAAACATCGACTACCCACTGTGGACAGGACCAATGTCCTATGCAAAATTCCCTGCAAAGACTGCGACAAACACTACATTGGACAAACAGGAAGGAAGTTAACCACAAGGGTACACTAACATCAATTGGCAACAAAAAGACAGGACCAATACTCGCCCATCTCCATCCACATGGATAAGAAAAACCAGCAATACGATTGGGACAACACCAGGATCCTGGGACAAGCAAAGCAGAGACAAGCACGGGAATTCCTAGAAGCCTGATACTCCACTAAGAAAGCCATCAATAAACACAGAGCTAGACCCCTTATACACTCCATTGCAAACCGGAAGTGAGGTCATCCAGCTCAACGGACACCAGAGTTTAAATGACAGGCGGGAAACACAACAGCGCTTCACCGGAGGCTGCACTGATGATGTCTGCGAACTAACGAACCAGCTCGGCGAGCCAACCAGCCACAACAGAGAACAAGATTTGATGCCCATTCCTATTTTCCTTGAGCTGAGTGCCCATTTCCCCTTTTTCAGGGAGCAGCAAAGAGTCAACCACATTCTGTGGATCTGAAATCACATGTAGGCCAGACTGAGCATGAAAGGCAGATTGCTTACCCTGAAAGGCATTCGGGAACCAAGTGGACAGGGTCAGAAGTCACGTGACACCAGGTCATAGTCCAGCATGTTTATTTGAAATCACAAGCTTTTGAAGCGCTGCTCCTTTGTCGGGTTTTCTTCTAAGAATCACGGTTACTTTCACTCAGGCTAGCTGTCAGTTTTTTATAAATGAATTGTATTTAATGGGGCGATTTGAACCTGTGTCCCCACAGCATTAACCTGTGCCTCTTGATACCTAGTCTAGCGATATTACAATTGTGCCATCATCTCCCCATGACTACTGACTTTATAAAGAAATGATTTGAAGTAATTCTGCTATTTTCTGTAAAGTAGAACCGTCAGTGACAGACTTGGTACATCATATCATTAATCGTGCCGCCGTTCTAATTGCAGCTGCGGTTCTTGTGACTGGGTGGTGAGTCCCTTCCCAGCTTTAGGAAAAGCTAAACTTTATAGGAAAGATTTTAAGTGTTATAATTTTTAAAAATTGGGTTATCTTGTGGTGCTAGACTTTCATCAGGTGTGTACTTTCTGCTGAAACATTGTACAGAATCTTTACTGCTATGCTGTCTCTTGCCCAATATCCACATCACTGATCTTGGAATGAAACAATCAAGGTAAATTTTGTGCTGTAGTTTCATGAGCTGAATGAACTGGGTAGAGAATTAGTGTGTAACATGGCACATCGGGGAGAGCTTTTCTGCTTGTTTGGGCTGATCCCAGGCTTAAGGCGGTCATGTGGGGAATCATTATAGATTCACAGCTGATCCTCAAAGTTATTCGATCTTTGTGAGATCAGAGTCTAATGAGGAATGATTTGGAGCCAAATGTAATGAGCATTTATGTGCCAAATGCCACGTATGTTTTGTAGATCACTGTGAAGATATCTCAGTGCCACCTGGAAAAGCTGCTGATATTGTGATATGCAGAGCAAAACTGGGTTGAGTTAGTATATGGGCTTTGGAGACTGGGCTCGAATGAGAGTATTTAATACATATGTATATATGTAGACCGGAGTGCATAGAAGTTCACTGTCATTTGTTTTGAGTAGATAAAGGAGATAAATATCTGAGCAAGTGCATCGGGAAGATTAACAAAGCAGTCAGATGTAGTGATCACAGATGCTTGTTACCTCTTGTTGTTGTCATAGTTGTGGCTGTTTCACAGCACGCGTTTACTGTGAACGACTGAAATGATTTTCTGCACCAGAATGAGTAAAAAGTGCTGACACTCTTCCCGGGAGTAGATAACAGCATTTTCTGTAACAACCACATCTAGTGAAAACTGAATGAACTGTGGATGCTGTAAATCAGGGACAAAAATAGAAATTGCTGGAAGAGCTCAGCAGGTCTGGCAGCATACGGAGAGAAATCAGAGTTAACGTTTCAAGTCGAGTGACCCTTCCTCAGAATTTCATAACTGAGGAAGGGTCACTAGACCCGAAACGTTAACACTGATTTTTCTCCGTATGCTGCCAGACCTGCTGAGCTGCGAGCCTACTGAGCTTTTCCAGCAATTTCTATTCTTGTCCCACATCTTGTGACTCTACATAACAGAAAAGAATGATTTCACACGTCTGTAACACATTTCATGAGGACAGGTGATGCTGAGAGTATATTTATAATAATCTTCAGCCAGAAGTGCCGAATGGATGATCCATCTTGGTCTCCTCCAGTGGTCCCCAGCATTACAGATACCAGTCTTCGTCCAATTTGATTCTCTCCATGTCATATCAAGATACAGCTGAAGACACTGAATACTGCAGAGGCTATGGATACTGGTGCTCCAGAACTTGCCGCTTTCCTAGTCAAGCTGTTCCAGTACAGTTATAGCATCCACCCAACCTGTGGAAAATTGCCCACGTATATTCTGTACACAAAAAAAAAGCAGGACAAATCCAACCCGGCCAATTACCGCCCCATCAGTCTCCTCTCGATCATCAGGAAAGTGATGGAAGGTGTCAGTAACAGGGCTATCAAGCAGCGCCTGCTGAGCAATAACCTGCTCAGTGACGCCCAGTTTGGGTTCTGCCAGGGCCACTCAGCTCCTGCCCCATTACTGCTTTGGTTCAAAGATGGAAAAAGAGCTGAATTCCAAAGGTGAGGTGAGAGTGACAGAGATAGTAGGAACTGCAGATGCTGGAGAACCTGAGATAACAAGGCGTAGAGCTGGATGAACACAGCAGGCCTAGCAGCATCAGGGGAGCAGGAAGGCTGACGTTTTGGGCCTTTTCTGAAGTAGGGTCTAGGCCCGAAACATCAGCCTTCCTGCTCCTTTGATGCTGCTTGGCCTGCTGTGTTCATCCAGCTCTACACCTTGTTATCTATGAGAGTGACAGCTCTTGATATCAAGGCTACATTCAACTGAGTGTGGCATCAAAGAGCCTTCGCAAAACTGGAATCTTTGGGAATCGGGGGCAGACTTTGAGGGTTAGACTCATACCAAAACCCATGAGGGGTTAGGGTTAGGGTTAATATCTGAGCCAGAGATTCCCTCTTACCTGAATACTGACCATATCGATGGGACCTTGGTTCAACAGCTTCGTTATCAGGCTGGATTGCAACACTGGATACTCGTAGGAAGATGGATGTGGTCATTAGAGGTCAGTCATCTCAGCTCCAGGACATCTCGGCAGGACTTCCTCAGGGTAGTGTCCTTGACCCGACCGTCTTCTGCTGCTTCATCAATGACATTCCCTCCATCATAACATCAGAAGTGGGGATTGTGCAATGATCACCAAACATGTTTAGCACCATTCGTGACTCCTCAAATACTGAGACAGTCCATATGCAAATGCAGTAAATTGGGACAATATCCTGATTTTGGGCTGAAAAGTAGCAAATAACATTTGCAACACACCCATACCAAGAAACGACCATCTCCAACAAGACAGAATCTAACTACCACCCCTGTCATTCAACGTAATAACCATCCCTGAAACCCTACTGTCAACATCCTGAGGGTTACCATTGACCAAAAGCTGCACCGAACATGATATGTAAATATTGTGTCTACAAGTGCAGGTCAGAATCTAGGAATACTGCAGCGAGTAACTCACCTCCTAACTCCCCTAAGCCTGTCCAAAGGCCAGGAGTGTGATGGAATACTCCCCAGTTGCCTGGATGAGTGCAGCTCCAACAATTGAAGCTTGATACCATCCAAGTCAAAGCAATTGGCACCACATCCAGAAACATTCACTTGCTCCACCAGTGGTGCTCAGTAGCTGCAGTGTGTACTATCCACAAGATATACTGCAAAATTCACCAAAGGTCCTCAGATAGTACCTTCCAAACATGTGACCATTTCCATCTAGAAGGACAAGGGCAGTAGATACATAGAAACACCACCCCCTGCAAGTTCCCCTCCAAGCCACTTGCTATCCTAACTTGGGGATATATTGGCATTCCTCAGTGTTGCTGGATCAAAATCCTGGAATTCCCTCCCTAAGGACATTGTGGATCTACCTACAGCACATGGACTGTCGTGGTTCAAGAAGGCAGGGCACCACCACCTTCTCGAGAACAACTAGGGACTGGTGACAAATGCTGGCCCAGCCAACGTGGCCTGCATCCCGAGAGTGAATCAAAGAGAAAAATCTTGAAGACCGACAGCAATCTCCAGCAAGCAGCACGAGACAGTGATCTGAATAATCTGCTTTCGTATTGATGGTTGAGATGGCAATCCCATAGGGGAGGGTTTGAGCCAGGATTCCGTCTTCCTTCTAATACTGTCCTTACCGATGGAAGCTTGGTTCAACAGCTCAGGATTAGGCTGGATTGTAACACTGTGGATAGACCCAGTGATCGGTTAGTGTAGACAGTAGAGGTTTCAGGCTGTGCATCTTGCAGTTTCATTAAGCCAGGAAATGAAAGTCATGGTTTTAGATGAACCTTGTTGTAAAAGTATATTGCAGTGGAGTCGACAGTGTGAGGGGGCGGTTGCAGAACTGTTCCTGTCTTTTGGGAGATGAGCTGGATGGAGTAAGATCCATGCTGGAATGAACTGGATGTGAGTTTAACCAATTGAGGGCTCATTTCTCCTTTTGTGCCTTCCTGTGTTGTGTCTAAACGTCGAGGTTGCTTTGTGTGTGAGCTGAGTATTCCCAGTCTTAACAACATGAGACACTGGGATAACAAGGTGTGGAGCTAGATGAACACAGCAAGCCAAGCAGCATCATAGGAGCAGGAAAGCTTGACGTTTCGGGCCTAG
>JAHRHZ010000098.1:43355456-43377001 GCA_024137785.1 Ginglymostoma cirratum
CTAGGCCCGAAACGTCAAGCTTTCCTGCTCCTATGATGCTGCTTGGCCTGCTGTGTTCATCCAGCTCCACACCTTGTTATCTCGGATTCTCCAGCATCTACAGTACCTATTATCTATGAGACACTGGGAGGTGGCTTCTCGGAATGTAGAACAGGACGCATGGGGACAGTGTCTTGGGGTAAGGGATTGATATTTTAGACCCAAGCTGAGGACAAGTTTCTTCACTCAGACGGGGTGAATCCCCTACCCCAGAGAACTGTGGAGTCACCATCCTTAGCTGGGTAGAGACAGATTTTGGTGTCTCGGAATTAAGGGATGTAGTGAGCAGGCCAGGAAATGGAGTTGGAGCCTAAGATCAATTATGATGCCATTGAATGGCAGAACAGGCTTGATGGCTGAATGGCTATGCCTATTCCAAACCCTTGAGGCCTTATAATAGTGATTACACTCTCTCTTGCTCTTGTTCTAATGTGTGTGTGTGTGTGTGTGTGTGTGTGTGTGCGCGCGCGCGCGCTCACTTTCGCTCTCGGCCCCTCTCTCTGTACCTGAAATCCTGTTTCATTGTTATGCTTCGTGTTCGTTTCACAACTTGTGGAAATGAGGCCACCGAGGATTTCAGAATATTTAACTCGGTGCCCATAGTTGAGAATGCAGTGGTTTGGTGAATATCTCCTGTTCAGTTTTTGGTAGTGAAGACGAGGTGTGGTCACAGAGGCAGATAATTTAAATCTGTGTGCTGCTCCATAATTACAATACAGCATTGCCCATATCCCCTCATTGTCGCCCCACGTAGCTTTAACATGGAAATCCCACTGCAGAGCCTTGAGCACAAAGTCAAAACAGACACTCACCTTCACTCCTGAGGGCGCGCCGCACCGTCGGAGGGAGCACCTGCACTTGACTGTCTTGCTCAGGTGTTTCAGAATGCAATTAATAATCAGCCACATTGCTGAGGGTCTGGAGTCACGTGTGAACTTGACCAGGTAAGGACATTAGTGAACCAGATGGGGTTTTGAAGACACTGTGTTATAGTTCAATGGTCATCATTACTGAGACTAGAGTTCAGTTTCCGATTTAGTAACTGAATTGAAACAGGGATTTGAGCTCGTGTGTGCCTGGATGGCTAGTCCAGTGACCATCTCTCTGCACCCCCATCCCTCCTTCTGTATTATAAGAACAGTTGGGTCCCTTGTCTAAGTTTCCCTAGGAGTCAGCAATTGTCAGTCTGAGCACCAGGAGTAGTTTCTGGTCTTGGCTGTGGGCACCAGATGCTGGTCTTGAATGTGACCAATCAGGTTCCGACCCAGAGCTTAGGGCTGTTGTGGCGCAGTGGTCGTGTCCCCACCATTTGTGCCAGACGGTCCTGGTTCAAGTCCCACCTGCTGTAGAATTGTGCCGTAACAGGTCTGAACTAGTTGGTTAAAAATATCTACAACCCCAAAGTACAAGATCCAAGAGCTAATTTCCTCCATTGGATCTGATTATTTTTAAAAAATTTTCATACCCATTTCCAAGTGACTCCCCCATATAGCTTGGATCTCATTGTTTATTTTGAAACTTGATGAAGATACACTTCATTGGAGAAATCAAGTCTAGAGGAGTACTTTTGTTAAAAATTTTTTTTAGAGAAAATATTGTACTTGTAGGGATTCAAAATGACACTCTACAATTTATAGCAATATTCTATCATCTCATCCGTTCTGTTTGTCTTTGCTCTTCCTGTATTGATTTGTAATGCAGATAAAAGGGAAAACAATTAAAAATGATCATAAAACCATAGAATTTTCCAGCATAGAACCAAACCATTTGGTCCATTAAACTTTGTTGCTTTTTTCAACCTGTCCCATCCCACATCATTTTAATATTCCACCCAGTTTAATTTCACTCCATTTGGCTTATTGCATCTCTTCTGCCATCCATCATGGGCTGATACATTTCTCAACCCCATTCTCCTGCCTTCTCCCCGTAACTCTTGATTGGTTTACTGATGAAGAACCTATCTATCTCTCTCTTAAATACACTCACTGACTTGGCCTCCACAGCCCTTTATCAGAGACAGCTGAGCCTTCAGCTGATTTGGACCAAAGTTGTGTTCTCTCTAGTTTCTCTGGCCACTGAACAGACTTCTGTTTCCAATATGGTGCACAGTAGTATCCCAGCTGCAAGATTATTGTAGGCATTTCTAACTGGTTCTAAAACTGGCAGCATCCCCTTAAAAGGGATAAATGTTTTGATTTCTTTAACCCAAGGATGTGACTGTGTGTTTTCAACCATCCAAGAAGAGGTTGTGATGGCTGCTTGTTGAAGTGACCTCTGGACGTTGGATAAACACTTGCGCTGACTTCTTTAATTTTCAATTCACCCTCATCCAAGAAGCTAAGTCATAACGAATAGATATTTCTTTAGGAAATGATGGTTTAATTAAGCAACAATTCTGTAAGTGATGAAATTTTGAATTGCCAATTGAGTGAGTATTCTGCTAATAAAACGTATCTATATTTCTGTTTCTCAGCTCAACCCAAATGTCACAACTTTCCAGCGTAAATTTGTCAGTGAGATGAGGAGGTGTGAAGAGATGGAGAAAACGCTGGGTAGGTTGGAAAGATATTTGCAGATCTTGCTAAATTGAGACCACAGATATCAAGGCTACAGCCAACAAAGGCACCTGTCTGAGTGTAATCTCCTTTTGAATACACAGATGCTACCAGCCAACATCCCAGTTAATTCCTGTGAGCTGGTGACCCCACGGTGGGTGGGATGTTTGAGAGGCTGGGCTAGATCCAGCTTTGAGAATCATTAAATGGGTTCCAACCTGTGCTAACCGTCAGTGAGAAGCAGGGACCATAAGATGTAGGAGTGGAATTAGACCATTCAGCCCATTGAGTCTGCTCCACCATTCCATCATGGCTGATATGTTTCCCATCCCCATTCTCCTCCCTTCTCCCATAATCCTTGATCACCCTACTAATCAAGAATCTATCTATCTGGGTCTTAAATACACTCATTGGCTTGGCCTCCACAGCACTCTTCAGGCAATGAGTTCCACAGATTCCCCACCCTCTGGCTGAAGAAATTCCTCATCCTGTCAGTTCTAAAGGGTCATCCCTTCACTCTGAGGCCGTACCCCAGATCCTAGTCACTCCTGTGAGTGGAAGCAACATCTCGATGTCCACCCGCTCTCTCACTCTCCCTCTCGCGCGTGTGCGCTCTCTCTCTTACTCTTGCATGTTCTCGCTCTTGCACTCTCTGTCTCGCTCTTGCGCGCTCTGGCTCTCGCTCTCTCGAGACGCTCTCACTCTTGTGTGCTCTCGCTCTTGCGCGCTCTGGCTCTCGCTCTCTCGAGAAGCTCTCTTGTGTGCTCTCGGTCTTGCGCGCTCTCTTGCTTTTGCACACTCTTGCGCGCACTCTGGCTCTTGCGCTGGCTCTCATGCTCTTGCGCGCGCTCATGCGCTCTGGCTCTCATGCTGTTGCGCGCGCTCTCTCATGATCTCTCTTTGTATTCTGTAAGTTTCAATGAGATCCTCCGCCCCCTCCCCCCCAATCCCTGCCCTTCCTTCTAAACTCCATCAAGTACAGACCCAGAGTCCTCAGTTCCTTCTCATATGACAAACCTTCATCCCGAGGATCATTCTTGTAAGCCTTCTCTGGACCCCTGTAACACCAGCACGTCCTGCTTTTGATATGAGACCAAAATTACTCTTAATATTTCAAATGCAGTCTGGCCAGAGCCTTATACAGCCTCATCTCTGCCCTTGTATTCTAGCCCTGTTGAAATGAATGCAAACATTACATTTGACTTTCTGCCTGTCAACTGAACCTGCATGTCAATCTTAAGAGAATCCTGAACTAGAACTCTCAAGTTCCTTTGTGCTTCAAATTTCCAAAGCCTTTACTGTTTGGAAATAATCTGTGCTTCTATTCTTCCTACCAAAGTGCATAACCTCACACTTTCCATATTGTATTCCATCTGCCACTTCTTTTCTAGCCTGTCCAAGTCCTTCTGCAGCCGCCTTGCTTCCTCAACACTACCTGTCCCTCCACCTATCTTTCTGTCATCTGTAAACTTAGCAACAATGCCCACAGTTCCTTCTTCCAGATTGTTAATGTATAATGTGAATAGTTGTTGTCCCAATACAGACTCCTGCTGTCATCCCGAAAAAGACCCCCTTATCCCCACTCTCTGCCCTCTGCCAATCCTCTATCCACGCCAGTACATTGGCCCTAACACCACAGGCTCTTACGTTGCAGCCTCCTGTGCGGCACCTTGTCAAAGGCCTTCTGATTAGATCACGTCTACTGGCTCTTCTTTGTCTAACTTGTTCATTACCTCCACAAAAACTCTTAACAGATTTATCAGGCATAACCTCCCCTTGATGAAGCTGTGCTGACTCAGCCTTATTTTACATGCACTTCCAAGAACTCTACAGTGTCATGTCTAATAGTGGATTCTGTCAAATCTTACCAATGATCAAGGTCAGGCTAGCTGGCCTATAGTTTTGTGTCTTCTGCCCCCCTCACTTCTTACGCAGGGATGTTACATTAGCCATTTTCCAGTGCTCTGTGACCCTCCCTGACTCTAATCTCCTCCTGGCCATTCAATAAGATCCCAACTCATCTATTAATCTTCAATTTCACTTTCCTGCCTTTTCCCCAAAACTCTTGCATCCCTTATTGATTACAATTCTGTCTATCCGATTTACCCAGCTTCAGGCCTTTTAGCTTCCCCAACACCTCCTTAGTGATGGCCACTACACTTACCTCTGCCCCCCAGACTCTGTCCAAGTTCTGGTGTGCTTCTGGTGTCTTCCACTTTGAAAACTGATGCAGTTCAGTTCCTCTGCCATGGCTTTGATCCCCATCACTATATCTCCAGTTTCATTTTCCAGCAATCCAATGTCTTCTCTCTCTGTTACTTTTTAGAAAACTTTTAAAAACAATCTTCTTTTATATTATTAGCTAGTTTACTATTATGTTTCTCCTTCTCCTCTCTTATTGCTTTTCTAGTTTCCTCTGCTGGGTTTTAAAGGCTTCCTGCTAATATTCACCACATTGAATGCCTTTTCTTTTGCTTTTATGCTGTCCCTGACTTCCCTGGTGAGCCTCATCTTCCCCGTAGTACGTTCATGGACAAGAGAATACTTGCAGTACTGTTAGAGTTAGCATTCTGGGCTGGATGATAAGCTGTTGAAAGACTGTCCTTTTCACAGGAATTTATTGAGAAGTGAGAGCAGTCGTTGTCTGTGTTTGTTTTCATTCTGTATGACGATAAAACGGGAGCAGAAGTAGGCCATTTGGGCCATCATGTCTCCTCCACCATTCTATGAAATCCCGACTTATCTAATAGTCCGCAACTTCACTTTCCTACTTTTTCCCCATAACTCTTGCTTCCCTTATTGATTACAATTCTGTCTATCTCAGCCTCGAATATTCTTAAAAACCCAGCCTTGACAGCCTCCTGCAGTAAAGAATTCCATAGATTCACATCTCTCTTGGGGAAGAATATATTCATGGATCCTTGAAGGTAGTTAAGGTGGCGAAGAAGGCATCAGGATACTTTTATTAGTAGAGGCATGAAATACAAGAGCAGAAGGTTATGCTGAAACTGCATAAAACACTGGTTAGGCCACAACTAGTTGTATTGTGTTAGTTCTGGTCACCACATTTTGAGGGGAATGTGATTGTACTGGAGAAGGTGCAGAGGAGATTCACCAGGATGCTGCCTGGTCTATGAGCTATGAAGGAAGATTGTATAGGCTGGGGTTGATTACCCTGGAACAGTGAAGGTTGAAAGGGGACTGACTGAGGTGTACAATATTCTGTGGGGCAGAGATGGGCTGGTTTGAAAAGCACTTTTTCCAGTAGTAGAGGGGTCAATAGCTAGGGGTTACTGATTTTAAGGTAAGACATATAAGGATAAAGGGAGAGTTCAGGAACAATGTTTTCAATCAGCGGGTGGTCAGAGTCTGGAACTGGGTGTTTGAGTCAGAAACTTGCGTCATGTTTAAACAGTATTTAGGTATTCACTTGAACCACCAGAGAGCCTCCAAGTTTATGGGCCATGAACTAAAAAATGTGGTTAGTGTAGTCAGGTCTTTGTTGTCTAGCGTACCCAAATGCGCTGGGAGTGGAAAACAGCTATTTCTTTGATCTGAGCATTTTTATTGCTCAGATTTTATTCTAATCAGATTTAGTTTTTGGTGGAACATAAACAGGATCTTGACAGAATTGAATTAATCTTTTTTCACTTGGAGATTGCTGCTCGTTAAACAGCAATGTGATTTAGAATTGATTAGTTCTGGATAGAGTTAAGAAAAGAGATCCGAGAGACATTTTCTGTTGCTGTTTAATTTGAACATGTGCTTTTCCTGCTTATCCATGTTGCCATGGTGATAAAATAAGTAAGATGACTCAGTAGCTGCTGTGTTGAAAGGCTGTTTTGTTTGTTATATGTTTGTCAGTTCCTCAAAGTCTACTGTTATGACATGCTCTGTGTTCTTGATCAGCACCATATTGCTGACATTGAATTAAATGCACAGTATTGCCTCTTGCTCATGAAGACTCTATTTATTTATGCCTTACTATACCCTTGGGATGGCCCCACACACACTCCCATTTCACCCTTTCAGAGAGCTGGGCTTTTGGCAGTACGGTTCGCAGTTGTATCAGCACAGGCCTAGGATAACTCCTGCTTTCTCTTACCCTGACTATGAGGAAAGCAGCACTTCCCTCTGTTATATTGCCATTAGCACGAATGAGATGGACTGTTGCGGGGAGTGGAATGGTGTGCTGCCAGTCTGCTGCAATCTGGCCTAGCACCACAAGCTTTGGTCGTGTACAGAAAATGACGAATTATTTTCTCCTTTATTTCAGGCTATTTGTTGCAAGAAATTAAGAAAGCTGATATCTCACTGATGGACAGTGATGTAAATCCTGTTGCACCTCTACCACAGCATGTTTTAAAAATACAGGTAAGTTCTGATTGTAAGCATTTCACCCACAAAACACTGTATCCAATGTACAGTTAATTTCATCTCTCACTGAGTTTTCAACTCAGTCAACAGGAAACAAAGATGTGGTGGGCCACTGGCCCAGTGGTGTTAGTAAACAGCTTCTAGTAAAAAGCTTCAGGACTTTACTCCTGTAGCCAGCAGCATTGAGGGTGATGCTCAGAATGACGTGATTTTATTCTCCTGTTGCAAAATCTTTGCACAGTAATGATTCTGTAGAAAGAGGCCATTCATCCCATTGTGTCTCCATCACTTCTTCAAATGAGCATCATATCTTGATGCAGTCCTCCCTTTTCTCAAACAGTGCATTTCCTCTTGAATGCCTCTATTGAACCTGCCTTCACCACACTTCCAGGCATTGTATTCCAGACTCTAACAATTTGCTATATGACAAATGTTTTCTCCCCTCTGTCTCACTTCTTTTGAAAATCACTTGAAATCTGTGCCCTCTCATTCTTGACCCTTGTCATGAATGGATGGTTTCTCCCTGTTTAGTCTGTCCGTGCCTGTCATGATTTTGAAAACTTTAAACAAATTTCCTCTTAACCTTCTCCTATCCAAGGAAAACAGTCCCTGCCTCCAGCTCCAGCCTCTCCAATTTATGTTCACATCTCTAGTTTTTTTGTCCCTGGAAGCTGTTCTTGTAAACCTCTTCTCCACTTTTTAAAATGCATTCATATTCATCCTGAAGCCCAGAACTTTGCGAAGAATTCCAGCTGAAGTTTAAATACTGTCTTGAGCTGAAGAACAGTCATATCAGATTTGAAATGTTAACTCTACTTCTCTGTCCACAGATGCTGCCAGATCTCCTGAATTTTTCCAGCACTTTTTGTTTGAATTTCAGATTTCCAACATGCACAGTACTTTATTCTTATTTGAGTGACTTAGACAAGTTCAGCAAGACATCTCTGTGATTGGATGCTATGCCCTGATTAATAATTCCAACAATACTATGTGCTTCATTTACTTCATGCTTTCTCCAACTGTCCTACCTTCTTTAATGACTTGGGGGTACCCATATACACAGGTTTCTCTGCTCCTGCAACCTTTTAGAATAGTACCTTCTATTTTATATCATTTCTCCATGGTCTTTCTGCCAGAATGCATCATCTCACCCTTCGAGTCATAGCCATACAGCATAAAAACAAACCCTTCTGTCCAATCATCTGTGCTGACCAGACATCCCAATCTGACCTAGTCCTATTTGCTAACATCTGCATTGAAGTTCATTTGCCACCTATCTGCCTACTCCGTCAACTTGTTGATATCTTTACAACCTGTAATTTTTCCAAATTTTGTGTCATCTGCAAACTGTAAATTTGCCTCCTGCTCCTCAAGACCCTGAGCATTAATATAAATCAGGAAAAGCAAGGGTCTCAATACTGAACCCTGGGGAACTCCATTACAAACCTTTCTCCAGCCTGGAAAGTGCGCACAGATCGTTACTCTCTGCTTTCTAACACTTAGCCAACTAATGTTGCAACTGTTCCAGAGATAGTAGGAACTGCAGATGCTGGAGAATCTGAGATAACAAGGTGTAGAGCTGGATGAATACGGCAGGCCAAGCAGCATCAGAGGAGCAGGAAAGCTGAAGTTTCGGGCCTGCACCCTTCTTTCTGAAGAAGGGCCTAGGCCTGAAATGTCAGCTTTCCTGCTGCTCTGATGCTGCTTGGCCTGCTGTGTTCATCCAACTCTACCCCTTGTTATCTCTAATGTTGCAACTGCCTGTTTGTTCTGTGAGCTATAATGTTTCTTACTGCTCTGTTGTGCAGCACTGTCAGATGCCTTTTGGAAGTTAATGTGCACCACATTAACAGTATTACCATCATTGACCTTCTTTGTTATCTGTTTAAAGAGCATCAAGTTAGTAAAACTGGCTTGTCCTTTAAGACATTTTTGCTGGCTCTCTCTAATTAACACATATTTGTTTGTATGACCATTAATTTTATCCTGAATTATTGTTTCCAGAAGTTTCCCCACTGCTAAAGTTAAACTGGTAATTGCTGGAATTTTTCTTCAACTTTTTTTGAATAGTTGTGACTCTTTACCAGAGTTTATAGGCTGGGGACTATGTCTTACTGTTTTGTGGATTTCTAGTGTGTTGTTATCGCCAAAATAAAAACACATTCATGTTTCTGCCAATAGCTGAAGTTGTGACATCTGCCATTATCATAGCACAACCATAGAATGCACAACATTGATTGGGAGTGGGGTACTTGGCCTATGCTGTTGTGTAGGTGCTAACTCCAGTCGCTGAGGATGCACCTCATTTTATTGTTGTGCCTTTTTTGCCCTTTGTCTTTTGACATGATGTCTGCTTTTAATGATGGGAACTCATGATGTGGCCTCCAATTTAATAACTACTTGTGGTAAAGTATTCCCTGTTCAGACAGTCCCTGTAAAAACATTTTTCCTGGTGTCACACTTTGCTTTTATCATTCTTAGGACATGGAAACAGGCAGCTGAACAATATCATCCTTCCTCTCTTTTATTTTTGGCAACGCAATAAAATTAAACTGTTGAAGACCCCTGAAGAGACTGTCCAGTGGTTCGTAGTCAGCCTTTTGAATTACCAAGCCCAGACTTTGAGAAAGATGAATTTCCAAACACTGGTTTTGTATCTTAAACAAAAGTTTTAACTATTTGTTAGATACACAATAACTCTACAGAGAGAAAATTAAACAGCATGGTAGACTGATGTCTGTGCTTTAAACCTGAAATATTTGTTTTTAGCCAGCATTCACATAAAAGACTGACAGACAGACACAGTTTAGTAAAAAATAAAAGAAAATAAAATTAGCCAGTTTACTTAAATGGCTTTCTTTCATGATGCATTGTTTCCCAGATATAGATGTAGACTTCTTGGCTGTTTTTCTGAAGTGTTGATCAGGGTCACCACCTCAGTTTACCCAGAAAAGGCATCAATTCTTCTAACTCCGTTTTCCTCTCTTTCGGCTTCTGGCAGCTGGTGTGGGAGATTAAACAGGGAGCTTTCAAATCTTTATGCTGTCTCAGCAGCAGCGCAGAACCATGTCTCAAAACACAGCTCAAAAGAAAACCTTAATTCTGGTTTTGCCCTGATAGACTGATCAACTGTTCCCAAGGCCTCAATTACCATTCAACATCGGCCATCTGCTTGAATGTAGGGTCCTTTCCAGACTTGCCGGAACCAGTTCCAGGTACTGTTAATAGTCAGCTGCTGTCTGTTTAAACACAGTACCCCTCCCACAGTCCCAATATCTGTTGGAATTCTTTTAATCAACCCCTGGGCCTGGCCTCTCAAATGAACAAAGCTTGCTTGGTCTGTTCTCTTCCTTTTACCACAATCTGTCCCAAAGTTCACAAATAATTTCCAGCTCTCAATTCAAAATTAATAAAAGAGTGAAAATGAAAATAATGAAAAGTCAGCAAGGGTTTGAACATGATGAGGTTGTAGACATGCTCGCCAGGCTGGTGTGTTTGCAGACATTTCGTCATCCTGCTAGTAATACCATCAGTGTGCCTCCGGTGAAGCATTAGTGTTCTGTCCTGTTTGTTATTTATATGCCTCGGTTTGTTGGGTGGTTGGCATCACTTATGGTTCTATTTTTCAGCGGCTTGTATATTGGGTCCAGTCCAGGAAATAGTGAGAGGTATTTCTGGAAATCCTGCTTCCTCACACGTGGCTGACATGTTTCTGAAGAAGGGTCCCGACCCAAAACGTCAACTTTCCTGCTTCTATGATGTTGCCTGGCCTGCAGGTTCCTCCAGCTCCACACTGTGTTATCTCTGACTCCAGCATCTGCAGTTCTTACAATCTCCTCACATGTGGCTGTTTTGTTTCTCTAAAGGAGCAGCTTCAACAGCTGGAAGCGGAGCTGAGAGAAGTGACAAAAAACAAGGAAACTCTGAAGAGAAATTATCTGGAGCTAACTGAATACAGTCATATGCTGAGAGTAACACAGAACTTCATCAAAAGGGCTTCTGAGGTGAGTAACTGTGAGGGATTCGGGCTGTTTCAATATTACATACCAGAAAGGTATGCTGTTTTGGTGTCATTTGTGTTGGGACTTTTTGTTTAACTGTTGAAAAGTAGGGGCTTGACTTCTAAAGAAGTCATCTTTGAATCAAACAGTACAGAAGAGGCCCTTCAGCCCATCAAGGCTGTATGACAAAAACTACTGTAAATCTACTAGTCCCACTTTTCAGAACTTGGCCTATCACCTTGAATGTTATAAAACATAGAATTGCAAATGATTGAGATCTGAAACAAAGCAGAAATTGCTGGAGAATCTTGGCTGTTCTGGTAGAATCTGTGGAGAGAGAAGAAGAGTTAACATACCTTCCAGGTGAAGTAGCACTTCACCTGCACTTCGCACAGTATAATCTACTGCATTTGCTGCTCACAATGTGGTCCCTCTGTGCTGGGAGAAATGAAGCATAGACTGGGTGACTGCTTCGCAGAATATCTACGTTTTGCTTGCAGAAAAGACCCTGAGCTTCCACCTGCCTGCTACTTTAACACACCAAGCATGGGGCTGGATGAACACAGCAGGTCAAGCAGCATCATAGGAGCAGGAAAACTTGACGTTTCGGGCCTAAACCCTTCTCCTTACCCCCTCCCCCTCCCTATCTTCTGCATATAAACGGGCATTTTCCCAACTACCGTCAGTTCTCAGGAAGGGTCAGTGGAACCGAAACGTTAACTCTGATTTTTCTTCACAGATGCTGCCAGACCTGTTGAGCTTTTCCAGCAACTTCTGTTTTTGTTTAACATATCAAGTCCAGTGACCCTTCTTCAGTTCTGAAGAAGGGTTACTGGACTCGAAAAGTTAATGCTGCTTTTTCCCCAGAGATGCTACCAGATCTGTTGAGTTCCTCCGGCAGTTTCTATCTTTGCCTTCAATATTGCAACATTTTAAGTGCTCATCCAAGTACTTCTTAAAGGTTGTGAAATTTCCCATCTCAACTATCCTCCTAGGCCATCATCCCCTGCATGAAAGAACACTTTTCTCAAATTCCCTCGAAAACTCCTGCCTTTCACTTGAAAATTATACCCCTTTATTATTGACCCTTCAACTAAGGGGAACAGCTGCTTCCGATCCATCCTCTCTGTGCCCCTCATACTCTTATCACTTCTATCAGGTCCCCCATCAGCCTTCCGTGCTCCAAAGAAAACAACCTGACTTTATCCAGCCTCTCTTCATCGCTGAAATGTTCTATCCTAGGCGATGTCCTGGTGAAAACAAAAACTGCTGGAGATCGCAACGGATCAGGCAGCACCCATGGAGAGAAAGCAAGCTATTGTTTCGTGTCAGACTTGGAATGTTAGCTTGCTTTCTCTGTATGGATGCTGCCTGACCTGTTGAGATCTGCAGCATTTTGTTTTTGTTTTCAGTTGAGATTCCAACATCTGCAGTAATTTGCTTCAGCATCCTGGTGAATCTCATCTGCACCCCCTCCAGCGCTATCACATCCTTCTTTTTAGTGTGGAGACCATAGTACTCCCGTTGTCGCCTAACCAAAGTTCTCTACAGCTCCAGCATAACTTCACTGCTCTTATAATCTATACCACAACTGATAAGAACAAATGTGTGTTTAACTACCCTATTAACCTCTCCAGCCACTTTCAGGGATCTGTAGACAAGCACCTCACGATCCCTGTGATCCTCTGAACTTCCTGGTGTCCTGTTGTTCAGTGAGTACTCTGAAGTCTTGTTTTTTTTCTGCGAAAGTGCATCACCTCCTGTTCATCAGGGTTAAACTCCATCTGCCGTTGATCTGCCCATCTGACCAATCCACTTATATCCTCCTGTAGCCTAAGACCTCCTGTCTCACTGTTGATCACTTGGTGAATTTTTGTGTTATCTGCAAACTTACATATCATCCCACCCCCCTCCACATTTTCTTCTATATCGTTTCTGTATATCACAAACAATAAGGACCCCAGCACTGATCCCTGTGGTACACCACTGCACACTGTGCGCTGGTCACACAAACAGCCTCTACCACCCCATGTTCCCTGTCACAAAAGCAACATTGGATTCAACCTGCCTTGTGAGAGGGGAAATGTTTAAGGGAGATATGCATGGAAAGTTCTTTATGCAGAGGGTGGTGGGTGCCTGGAACACATGGTCAGCGGAGGTGGTAGAGGCGGGCACAATAGCGTCATTTAAGATGTATTTAGACAGATACATGAATGGGCAGGGAGCAGAGGGATACAGATCCTTGGAAAATAATAGGCTACAGGTTTAGATAGAGGATCTGGATCAGCGCAGGCTTGGAGGGCCGAAGAGCCTGCTCCTGTGCTGTAATTTTCTTTGTTACCTTGGATCCCATGTGTTTTAACCTTTTTATCTGTCTGCCATGTGAGATATTGTCAAAGGCTTTGCTGAAATCCTTAGAAATTACATCAGCTGTTTTACCCTCATCTACACACCTGGCCACCACCTTAAAAAATTCAATCACATTTGTTTGGCATGACCTCCCTCTCTCAAAACCATGCTAACTATCCCCAACTAAATCTGCATCACTAAATGGAGATTAAATCTCTCCTTCAGAATTTTCTCCAGTAGTTTCCCTACCATGATGTGAGACTCTCTGGTATTTAATTCCTTTGTTTATCTCACAACCGGCTTGAAAAGTGGAATGGCATTAGATGTCCTGCAGCTCCCTGGCACCTCCCTTGTGGCCAGAGAGCAATTAAAAATTTAGGTCAATTTCTTTTGTCTTCCGTAGCAGCCTGGGATACAACTGGATATACTGAGGGATTTGTCCACTTTTAAACCTGCCAGAACCCCAATACTTTCTCACTCCTGCTGCCAATCTGCTCAAGAACCTCACCATCCCTCATCTGGAATTTTGTATCAACATCGTCCTCCTGAGTGAAGACAGATACGAAGTGCTCATTTAACATCCCACCAACGTCTGTGGTGCTACACACAGGTTGGCCCCTTGGTTATCCTCATTGATGTACAATGTCTTGGGAATTTTCCTAATCTTACCCACTAATATTTTTCATGTCCCATCTTTACCTCTTAATTGCTTCCTTAAGATCCCCCCATGCATCCAGTAGGACCTTTGCTGATTTGTTCCCATTCTACCTGCTAAAAGCCTGTCTTTCCTCCTTGTATAGTCCTAAATGTTCCTAGACATTCAGTGTTCTCTTGGCTTGTTGTTACTACATTTCACCCTAAAAGGAGTATATTGGGCCTAAACTCTTATCAATTCCAATCTGAATGCGCCACACCCCCTCTGCACTGCTGTAGATTTACTGATTGATATTGGGAGTGAAGAGGTATTGGAGGTTTCCGCAAGCTTGAAAGTGGACAAGTCCCAAATCTGGATTAGTTGTATCGTCAACTGCTATGGGAGAGGAGAAAAGAAATTACAGGGACTCAGACCTAAATTTTTAATTTGTCTTTTGTTACATTTAACGTGAAGCAGTAAATCGGTTTCTCTCTCCACAGATGCTGCCAAATTTGCTGAGTTTCTCCAGTATTATTATGTTAGATTTCCAGCATCTGCAGTATTTTGCTTTTATGTTGGAAATTGGGTTTGTTTCCTCAATTAATCTGCATTTGAATTGATTCAGTATTGGAGCGAGAGTGGTATAATTTTAGATTTTTACTGACTCCTTAAGTCTTGCTGTATGCACATAGTTTATAAGAAGTGAGGTGATTTGAATTTTAAATGGATGTTGGGATGTGATCGCTGTCTTTGTTAGGTCCTTGTTTTTCAGCAGTCTCCCTGGGTATAACTATAATACTAGTGAAAATTTCACAGCATACGAATGTTCTAGTTTACTGCTGTAACCAAAGAACCAGCCATAGTGAAAGATAGCTTTATATTCTACGTTACATAACTTATTTAGCTTGTATTCAAATCTTGATTCTGTTTGAGAAGAATCCTTGCTTTGAAAATAATCAGAATTACAATAGGAGTGTAAGATCTGAAACAATATCTTTGTAAAAATGATAATAAAAACAGAAAATACAAAGTAGAGGTTGTCGCTATCTGTAAAGGTTGCACATTCATTGATTTTTTTTTTGAAGCACCCTTATGGAGAACATTGTTGGATTGGTTTAAAAATAAAACAGTTGATGAACAGGCTTAAATGATGACGCAGTGTCAGCCTTTGAAATTAAAGTTACAAATCAGGACTTGCTCAAAAAAATTAGTTGTCCCCAAATCATTCTCTGCAACATGGGGCAGCTCTAGCCCAGTGTGGAAACTTCCCAGTAGAATAGAAAGAATTCTGGTGAGTGTTCGTGACAGGGCCCAGTCTGTGGAAGAAGGGACGTCCTTTTGTCACATTGTTTTTTTTTTCAACCGCACTATTCTTCTGAAGATCTTTGAAATGTTATTTTTCTCTTTAGCTTGACCTTGCCACCCAGACTCAATTTGAGGAATTTCCTTCGTTGGATAAAGAGCCACTAATGGATTATACAAATATGCAGCGACTAGGCGCCAAGTTAGGGTATGCCAGTGTACTTTGTCTGTCAGCTATGTCACTCCTTCTATTATCAAGAATCTCAAAAGCGTTGTATAATATAATGTGAATTTGTTTCAAATAGAAATAAAATGGAACCTCTACTGAAGTTAATAATGCTTTTGAGGAAAATGAGATAAACACGAGACAGAAATAAATAAACGGACAGGCTGGGATGAAGACGTAGCTGCCAAATGAAAGGAAGAGAAAGGAACAAGAGGCGTAGGACTGCAGCTTTTGGGGTTGGATCAGGTGAATCCCTGGAGGGTGTTTGGATGAGAGGATGAGCATTTACAGCTCAACTTATTGGGGTTTCAATGTAAACAAAACAACAACGTTGGAATCTAGGATTAAAATGTTGCCTGGTCAGAATATGTGAACTAATCAACCTTGAATTCTTATCAGGTAATAGAGAATTTGAGCAGTGCTGAAAAAGTTACTCATTTTGTCAAAGCTCTTCATCTTGGACTCATCAGGACAATTTGCAAGAATACCAAAGTACAGGGAAAACAATATTTAAACTGAATGGGAGGAGAATGCTGATTGGATAGCCAGTAATTTGATATGCTGTATTTTAGCACTTTAATCAAGTTTGCAAGGTAACCAAGTAGCTCTAACCCATTGATAAGGTTGGTGATAAGGGCAAGCTTATAGTGCATGAAACTATAGGAATCCCAATGTGTATATTGGGCGGTGAAGCTGGGTTGCAGTAGACAGTAATAGAGAGCCATCTGACCAATTTCTCAACAAGAACATCCAGTAAAGAGAACCCAGTCATCGCTAACTAGCACATTCTTCATAGCAATACCTCAGTAAGTCAGATCTCACTTGCCAACAAATTTGCGCACACCTTTAATACAGTATGACTGTTGTTTTCTTTTTGTTTTGGAATTCTGGTAAATTGACCTGATAAGTACACAATGAAAACCTTTGACAAAATTGTCAGAAACATTAGCTTTGAATCATGAGTAGATTTACTTGGAGGCCAATGTAAAGTCAATGAGGACAGGTGTGAGGATGTTTGTGGTGTGGGGCAGGGACTGTTAATGGCATTTTGGGTGAGCTGAATAGATAGAAGGCTGGACTGGAAAGTACTCCCACACTGTCTTCACTCTATAAACACCAAGCACATTCCTGTGTTTATTTCAGCTTGAAGTAACATTGGATTATCAGCTGTTGGCTCTCCACATTATTTAAAATGATTTAAAGACAGTTTTTTTTTATTATTTACTCATGGGACGTGGGCAATGCTTAGCTGGCCAGCATTTATTGCCCCCGTCCCTAGTTGCCCCTTGGGAAAGTGGTGGTGAGCTGCCGCCTTGAATTGCTGCAGTCGGTGTGCTGTAGATTGACCCACAATGCCCTTAGGGAGGGAATTCCAGGATCTTGATCCAAAATTGGTGATACTTCCATCAAAAATATTAGAGTGTTCTAAGGAAAGGTTACACTGGATTCAGAACATTAACTCTGTTTCTCTCTCCATTGATGTTGACTTTCTCCAGCACTTACTTTCTGTTTTTTAAGGGGTATGGACCAAACACAGGCATATACAGTTAGGCCACAGATTAGCCATAATCACATTGAATGTGGAAAGGGCTGAAAGGCCTACTCCTATTCCTATGTTCCTATTTTAGACTTTCAACAGTACAGCTACACAAAGGATTGCTAACACTATATGAATGAGAGACAGGCAGAAGAATAACAGCAGCACAGAATCCCATCAAGCCAGCTCCAAAGCTGCACGGTTGGTTTTAATGCTAAGATGCTTTATATTTAATACAAGGATCAGTAACATAGCCAGATCGTTAATACAGAACTGAAAGTTGGTGCCTGAACATGAATATGGATTTTAACAATGTTTTTAAAACTCTGACACTCCATGTTTTTAAATCCAGCCCATGATTACACTGGCTAAGAGTAGGGAGCCTTTCTCACTATGTTGGGAGTGTCTAGATTCCCGTCCCACAACCAGTGACGATAAAGAAATTAAGAATTTCACGCTGGTGCTGTACTGCTCCTGGGGTTAGAGTACAAGGAGCTTTTATCTGGCCTAAGCTATCCATGACCTGTTCCATCATTCATTGTGATCATAGCTAATCTGTGGCCTAACTCCATATGCCTGTGTTTAGTCCATATCCCTTAACTTCATGAAATGGAGATTTATCTTGGAATTAAGGGAACAGCATATTGGGCAGGGAATCTGTCTAATTCCACTTCCAAATTGTTTGAAACAAAGGATTTAAATTTGAGTTGCAATTATAAATCCACTTAAGCAGCTGCCATAAATTGTTGGAATGTGATGCAGAATTTTGTCAATCTGTCTGTGTTTGCTTCACCTGAAAAGTCTGTGTTTATTAAACAATTTTCATGTCAAGAAATTGGCTTGTTATCTGGAAGAAAAACAAAGTGCTGGAGAAAATGAGCATCTCCACAGTTAAGGTTCTGACTCCCAGAAGCTGTTCCCACTTATAAAAGGAACATAAATGAGAGGGCATGGATTTAATGCGCAAATGAAGCAAGGGTTATATGATTAAAAACTTTTTTCACCTAGTGGTTGTTAGGGTCGGGAGTGTACTCCAGGAAATGTGGTGGAGCCAGTTCAAATGAAACAGGAGGGAATTGGATGATTATTTGGATAGAAATAGTGTGCAGAGATATGGGGAATATAGAGGAAATTGGCAGTCGATAGTAGAACCAGTGCAGGCATGATGGGCTGAATGGCCTTCTGTGCTGTAATAATTCTGTCATCCTCCAAGCTATTGTCTGGAAGCACCCTCGTTCTTGTCTTATTTAAATGCAGTGTGTTAGACCAACAGTTGTGTAAATACAACAGTCTCTGTGCTCTTTGGGTTTCTATAGGGTGTGAAGCTAATAAGAATGTAACAGTCACATGGTTCTGAGCAATGTGAGGTTTTACTTGTTACAGGAAAATCTAATTTCTTTACGCTTTAGAGATTGATCCCCATTTTGTTTCCTTTTGCTGAGAATTGATTTGTAGCGATTGAATAGTCAAAGTCTCTGGGATTTTACTGGTTTTTTTTTGATCCAATTTTTAAAATTTAAATAGATATCATAAATGTGCTCCCTCATGGCAGTTGAGAATGCTGTTTTAGAAACTGAATTCTGCTGTTTTTTCCAAGCCATTTCTCCAGCTCAGTTTCTGAAATACTCTCTCTTGTAGGTTTATAGCTGGCATAATTCATCCATGGAAGATTGGACCTTTTGAGCGGATGCTGTGGAGAGTCTGTAAGGGTTATACGATCCTCACGTACGAAGAGTTAGATGTTGCTCTTGAGGATCCAGAGTGTGTGAGTATTGTCTGACATGGAATCTGTTCTATCCCTCCTCTCTCTCTCTCTTTCTTTCTCCCCCTTGCTCTCTCCCATGTCTCTCGCCTACTTCTCTCTCTCTCTTCCGCCTCTGTCTTTCTGCCACCTCTGAGGAAGGGAAATGTTAACTCTGATTTTTTTCTTCACAGGTGCTGCCAGACCTGCTGAGCTTTTCCAGCAACTTCTGATTTTGTTCTCTGTCTCTCCTGCCTCTCACTTTCATCCCCATCTTTCTCAAATATATTATTAATTTGTGTTTCTGATTTAGGGGGAAGATGTGAAATGGGTTGTGTTTTTAGTGTCGTACTGGGGTGAGCAGATTGGTCAGAAGGTAAAGAAGATATGCGATTGGTAAGAGAAAAAACTCTTGTTGAATATACAGAACAAAAGTGGTCATTGTGTGTGTGTGTGTGTGTGTGTGTCAGCTGTTTGGGATTAATTGCAAAGTTCTCTCAATCTCCCTCACTTTTCCCTGCAAATTCTTCATTTTCAGATATTTACCTAATTTAATTTTAATTTCAAAATGGTTTGAAGTGATACTCCTCTTTCTCGATTCAACAATTTGGATAAACTCATCATAATCTAGCGCAGATCAGACAAATTCACTGAGCAGTAACTGAGTAACAGGGTTGTACTGGTGCTCACTGATTATTGCAAGCAGCAACTGTGATTCAGACAAGGTTTTCCCGGAAGGACGGTCTCCTGATCTCACACAAGTGGAGCACTGTCTCCACTCTTAAGATTAACACTCCCTTCTGATGGAGTCATTGTGGGAAAGCCTCACACACCCTCTTGTGGTCAATTATGGTGCAGCATTGCTCAAAGGTTGGGATTCGAGCTGTTCGACTGTTCACTGCCAAAGAACTGGTCTGTGATGTATATGAAAACAAAAAGGATTGTGCTTACATCTATTTATGTAATGGTTAGGTGATACCTGTGTATATAAATATTGGCATGAGCCTATTCTAATTGAAATCCATTGCTTGCAGTTATCACTGCCATGTCTATCCTTACCCAAGTACAAACCAGGAGAGGGACGACATTGTTGCAGGACTCAACACTCGAATTCAGGATCTCCGTACAGTACGTTGTTCTACATCCCCTCTGGGTTTGGGCTGGAATTTCAGTTTGCTCTTTGTTGATGTTACAAGCTCTGCAAATTTCAAATGATGCATCTTGTACATTAGAAACAGCTAAAGTTTGAGGAATTATAGTAGCCAGTTTGCAAGCTAACAGAATACAGATGGAGGGAATGAATGAATGATTTGATGCTCTATTTTTGGAGGAGGTGGTTGAAAGAGCGTCATTGACTAAGGTTGGGAGACTTGCCGACTTCACTTCAAATAGTGTGATGGTATGTGATCCAGTCAGACGGGCCTCGGTGTAATGTCTCATCTGAAAGACAACAATCCTGTATCACAACACTCATTATCACTGACACTCTGACAATGCAGTGTTCTCTCCGTACTGCCCTGGGGATGTTAGTCTCAAGCGTGTGTTGTGAGTCTGTAGTTAGAATTGAATTAATGACTATGCACAGTTATGGCTTCCTTGCCTTAACTAAGGGAAAATATATTTGCTTTGGGGGTTGGTTTCTGAACATTTGGAACTCTGTAACCCAGAGAGCTATGGGATGGTCAGCGTTTGATTTCAGAGAGTGAAATATATTTGAATGCCAAGGGAATCGGGAAGCTAGTGATTGGATGGGAACCTGTAATGGAGGTAGATGATCAGCCGTGATCTTATTGAATGAGGGACCAGACATCTCGGATTGAATGGTCTATTCATGCTTCAGTTTCTTGCGTCGTCCTGACTTGGCGATAAAAATGAAGCTCCTCTGAGAACCCCATATCATAACTTAGGAGCCCAGGAATAGACATGGGGCATTCAGCCCCTCGAGCCTGTTCTACCATTCAGTGAGATCATGGCTGATCTGCAGCCTAACTCCATATACCTGCCTTTGGTAAATATTTATAAACAGAATTTATTATCAAATAGTTGTGAATTGTTCACATGGGGTGGGGGTTTAAATTCAGAACCTTTCTTTTTGAAAACCCCTTCTTTCCTCAGGTACTGTACAGAACTGAGGAATATCTACAGCAAGTTCTGTGCAAGGCATCAGAATCTATCCACACATGGCTTATTCAGGTGAAGAAGATGAAGGCTATTTACCATATCCTGAACCTATGCAGTTTTGATGTCACCAATAAATGTCTAATTGCTGAGGTCTGGTGTCCGCTGGCTGATCTGGCCAAAGTTCGTCAAGCGTTGGAAGAAGGATCTGTGAGTGCTCCTTAGTATTAAATCTTTGTGCATTGGCTGCAGACGGCCACAGTTTCCTGAATCAATGCAGCATGTTTGCTTTCAATTTGCTCAGCTGTCCTTTGTTGAGTTTTCTCCCATGCAGTCTGCTTCCCCACTCCTTGCCTGTGTCTTTAGGCTCAAGTTGACAATGACCAGTTTGACTTTTTGCAATTTCCACATCAGATATCCTTTTATCAATGTTTATTTGAGATTAATTTAAGAAAGTCATTTGTTTTCACTCTGCTTTATGTCCTGAAGCAAACCAGCTAGCAATCTGAGATAACAAGGTACAGAGCTGGATGAACACAGCAGGCCAAGCAGCATCAGAGCAGCAGGAAAGCTGACGTTTCGGGTCTGGACCCTTCTTCAGAAACCCTTTTCCGAAGAAGGTCTAGACCCGAAATGTCAGCTTTCCTGTTCCTCTGATGCTGCTTG
>JAHRHZ010000098.1:43381106-43396218 GCA_024137785.1 Ginglymostoma cirratum
GTGTGCGCGTGTGTGGCTCGGGGGGGGTGGGCGGTGTGCGCGTGTGTGGCTCGGGGGGGTGGGCGGTGTGCGCGTGTGTGGCTCGGGGGGGTGGGCGGTGGGCGCGTGTGTGGCTCGGGGGGGTGGGCGGTGTGCGCGTGGGGCTCGGGGGGGTGGGCGGCGTGCGTGTGTGTGTGTGTGGCTCGGATGGGCGGTGTGCGTGCGTGTGTGTCGGGTGATGGGCAGTGGGGGGTAGGGGGAGTAGGGTGTTGGGGGGGGGGAAGTGGGCATGGCCATACTCCATATTGTCATTCTCCATGACAACTCTACCAAACAGCATCCACTTGCCAACCAATTAGCATTCTCGTCTCATACAATGTTAATGTTGTTTACACGTTACTTTGGTATTTCTTGTGAATTGTACTGATGAGTGCAGGTGAGAAGCTTTGACAAAGTGTGTCTTCTTTTCAGCAATGCTGAAGTTCTGTATTACCAAACACAAATTAATCACCAAAGTCTTGTTTGTCTTGCTGACAGATCTGGAACACCTTTTTTGATGGCCGCTATATCATCCTGATGATGGGAATATTTTCGTTGTATACTGGTCTTATCTACAATGACTGCTTTTCAAAGTCTTTAAATATATTTGGGTCTGGATGGAGTGTCAAAAGTATGTATAACAGCAACATCTGGAAGTAAGTATCTGGGTCCACTACCTTTTAGTTATAAACTATTGAATATGCTTCCAGACAGAGGGGTTGAAAGGTGCTGAGATGTTGGTCACAAGACCACCCTTCATGTACATGTGCAGTCATTCATTGAATAATGAATGACCTGTACACACTGGCTGTCTGCTTCACGTTAACTTGAGAGCAATGGAATCAGAGATGGAGTATCACGCCTGTGATGATACTGGGTTCCATGTTTCACATCTCACCTTCCTTGCAATTACAATTAAAATTAGAAAGAAATAGATGCAGGTGAAAATTATTCAGCCCCTCTAACCTCCCTCCCCACCCCCATTCAATATGATTGAGGCTGATCATCGACCTTAACTCCACTTCCCCACCAGCCCCCATACCCCTTAATTCCCCGCACCAAAGATTGACTATATTTAAGGCTGATATAGACAATGACTGAGACTCAACGATTCTCTTAGATAGGGAATTCTGAAGATTCATAATCTTTTGAATGAAGAAATTTCCCCTCATCTCAGCCCTTATTCTGAGACTGTGCCCCTCTTTTCCAAATTATTCATCTGGGAGCAATAACTTCTACCCTATCAAACCCTTTCAGAATCTTGGAGGTTTCAGTTGCATCACCTCATTCTTCTGAATGGCAAATGATATAGTTGCAATGTACTTAGCTTCCTATCCTTGCCCCTGGGATGTGAAAACTGCCCTATCTAATGAATCAGGTGTGTGTGTGTGTGTGTGTGTGGTTGGGTGAGGTCAATTGTCAAAAGTGTGAGGGGTTGCGGATGGGTATGGCAGACAATGGGATGTTGGGCCTGTATTCAGGCAGAGTCGGATTTGTTACCTCAATGTAAGTTGCAGATCTGGCAATCAGAAATCTTCATCAGGCAGTATGTAAATAAGTAGCTGGTTTCACAGAACGCACGGTTGTTTTATAAGAACATAGAACCCCTACAGTGTGGAAACAGGCCCTTCGGCCCAACAAGTCCACACCAAACCTCAGAGCATCCCAACCAGACCCGTCCCCCTATAACCCACTAATCTACACATCTCTGAACACCACGGGTAATTTAGCATGGCCAATCCACCTAACCTGAACATCTTTGAACTGTGGGAGGAAACTGGAGCACCCGAGGAAACCCACGCAGACACAGGGAGAATGTGCAAACTCCACACAGACAGTTGCCTGAGGGTGGAATCGAACCCGGGTCCCTGGTGCTGTAAGGCAGCAGTGCTAACCACTGAGCCATTGTGCCGCCCCACAGTCCTGTCATTAATCAATCAAATTATACTCTTAAGTTGAGTGGTCCACAGTTAAGACATGATTTAGAAGCTAATTTGTTTTGTTAAAAGAGGATGTTAATGTGTAAACGATTATGTGTAAAATTGAGACTGGATCAAAGTTCTTTGCGAGTTCTAGATTTGATGAATACTTTTTCTTTAGGGATGATGATCTTCGTTACAATCAGTATCTAACCCTGGATCCCAATGTCACTGGTGTTTTCAAAGGGCCCTATCCATTTGGTATTGACCCGGTGAGTGATCCAGTTGTAAATTATGTTGTGATTCATTGAACAGACTTGAAGAATTAATGGAAAAAATGATCTAAGTAGTCTCTTAATCACACTCTGGATTGAGTCTGATTTCAGAATGGGATCAATCTAACTTCTCTCGAGTTTTGTTTTTACGTGAGCATCACATACAGACTTGAGAAGCTGGGGTTGTACTCCTTGGAGCAGAGGAGGTTTGATTGAGATGTTTACATACAGTGGCTAAAAGGTCAATAACCAGAGCCACAGAATTTAGCTGATTGGCAAATGAACTGTAATTAACACGAGGAAAAGGTTTCTTTAAGCAATGAATGGTTAGGATTTAGAATGTACTATGTCAGAGTGTAGTGGGTATAGATTGAGAATAGTTTTAAAAGAACACTGGTAAGTACTTAAAAGAGAAAGAAATGCAAGGATTAGACCATAAGAAATAGGAGCAGGAGTCAGCCATTTGGCACCTAAAGCCTGCTCCACCATTCAATAGGATCTAGCTGAGGGAGTGCTGCATTATTGGAGGGTAGTTAGATATTTTTATTTTTAAAAACTTTGAATTTTCAAGTTATTATTCATCTTTCAGTCACATGGGTTCCACAATGAATAGGCAAGTTGGATACAAAATTGACTTAGTCAGAAGACAGAGCAGTTGCAGAGGGGTGTTTTTCTGACTGGAGATCTGTGACCAGTGCTGCTCCACAGGGATCAGTGCTGGGACCTCTTAAATGGTTTGGATGCAAGTACAGGTGGTTTGATTGATAAGTTTGCAGATGGCAAACTAGTTGGAATTGTGGGTAATGAGGAAGGTTGTCAAAGGATACAATCAGTTGGAAAGAGCGCAGAAATGACAGATGGAGTTTAATTCGGACAAGCGTGAGGTGATGTATTTTGGGAGGTAAAATGCAAGAGGAAAGTTAGTGACAGGACCCTTAGGAGCGTTGATATTGGGGTTCAAGTCCATAGCGTATGGCATGTTTGCCTTCATCGGTTGGGGCATTGAGTATAAAGGTTGGTATGTTGGGTTGTAGTTGTATAAAACTAGTTAGGCCACAAACAAAAAGCGAAATTGCTGGAAAGGCTGAGCAGGACTGGCACCATCTGTGGAGAGAAACCGTAGTTAATGTTTCAGGTCGAGTGACCCTTCCTCAGTCCTTTTAGTTTTTTTTAGTTAGGCCACATTTGGAGTATTATGTGCAGTTCAGGTTGACACTATAGGAAGGGTGTGCAAGCTTTGAAGAGGTTGCAAAAGAGGTTTAGCAAGATGTTACCTGAATTGGGATGTATAAGCTATAAAGAGAGTGTGGACAAACTTGGATTGTTTTTGCTGAAGAGTCGAAGGCTGAGAGGAGTGACCTAATATAAAATTGAGAGGCATGGATAACGTGGATAGTCAAGTCTTTTTCTTAGGGTGGAAATGTGAGATACTAGGGGGCATAGGTTTTAGATGAGAGGGGGAAAGTTTATAGGAGATATATGAGGCAAGTGTTTACACAGAAGGGGTAGGTGCTTGGAACACATTGCCAGGGGAGGTGGTAGAAACAGACATGACACCAACGTTTAAGAGGTATTTAGATGGACAAATGTACAGGCAAGGAATAGAGAGATATGGATCATGTGGAGGCAGACGGAATTAGTTTAGAATGGCACCATGGTGGGCTGAAGGAACTGTTCTTGTGTTGTACTGTTTCATGTTCTGTGTTCACTGCCATTTGAAACAGGCTGATCTAGGATGCACTAATTCATTGAGTGATAGTATTTTGTCTGTGTTCTGATTTTTTTTTTACCGCATGCTTTGTTTACTCATCATTCTGCTCGTGGGAACAGAATAAGAATGCCTCTGTCAAATCTCCCGTTAACCTTCCCTGCTGGAAGAAAAACATTTCAGCTTCTTTGGGAGTCTTTCATCCTGGGTATTGTAATCTTGGCCCATTAACAGTGTAAAAGGTGGGTGTCTATAACTTTTTTTATTCTGTCTTTGCAGATTTGGAATCTGGCAAGTAATCGCCTCAGTTTTCTGAATTCATTTAAAATGAAGATGTCAGTGATCCTGGGCATTATTCACATGACCTTTGGGGTCATTCTTGGAGTCTTTAATCACTTGTAAGTTCCTCTGGAGCTAACACACAGCACCAAGAAAAATTGTGTTTGACTAGCTTAGAATCGTAGAATCCCTAACAGTGCAGAAAGAGGCCATTCAGTCCATCGATTTTTCACTGACCCGCCGAAGAATATCCCACCCAGACCCGGTCCCCTACCCTATCTGGACTGTGTGAGAAAACTGGAACACCCAGAGGAAACCCACGCAGACAAGGAAAATGTGCAAACTTTACACAGTCGCCTGAGGCTGGAATCAAATCTGGGTCTCTGGTGCTGTGAGGCAGTAGTGCTAACCACTGAAACACCATGCCGCTCCACTCTGAGAAAGAGTGCAAATAAGTAAATAGGGGAACGTGTAGATATGGTGAAGTTGGATTTCCAAAAGGCATTGATGAGTCACTCCATAAATAGTAGCATATGGTATATGGAGTAAAGTATCAGAAAGATTATTTATCTAAGACTTGGGAAGCAAAGAGTTGGGACAAATGGATCATTTCCAGGTTGGCAAACCATAACTACTGGAGTGCTGCAGAGATCAGTAGTGGGGGTTTCAATTATTTTACAATCTATATCAATGAATTGGTGTACAGGGTTATGGGGATAGGGTGGATAAAGACATTTCATTTAGCCATGATGGTATTGAATGGTGGGGCAGGCTTTTAATAGGCTGAGTGGCCTACTCCTGTTCTTGCATTCCTAATGAATTGCAGGGACCAAATACATGACAGCTAAATTTGCCATTTACTTTCTTAGTTATCTTGGTGTAGATTACCAGGAGGAGGTAATGAATAAACAAAGGGACACATAAATAGGATGTGAGTGGGCAAAATTTTGGCAACTCGAGCAAGTGAGAAATGTGAATTTGTCCACTTTATAAGGAAGAATAGAAAAGGCAGTGTATTATTTAAATGGAGAGATTGCAGGACTCTGGGGTACCAAGGGATCTGGGTGTTCTGCTACATGAATCACAAAACATTAGTTTGCAGGTACAGCAAGTAATTCGGAAGATGAATGGAAATTTTTTTTTCCCCAATTCGTTCACAAGCTATGGGCATCTCCGGCTGGCCACCATTTGTTGCCCATCCCTAATCACTAGGAGGACAGTTAGGAGTCCGTCCATACTGTTGAGAGTCTGAACTCCCAGTAAGCCAGACTAGGTAAAGATGGCAGATTTCCTTTCCCTGGGGATCATGAGTCAACCAGATGGGTTTTTATGACAGATGACAGTGCCAGGCTTCTCATTACTTATCTTAATATCTCCTTATGTGGCTCGGTGTAGGTTTAGTCTGGTAATGCTCCTGTGAAAGACTTTGAGCTGCTTTACTACATTAAAGATGCTTTGTGAGTGCAAGCTGTTAATGTGCTAAGAGGAGGCTGGTAAGAGAAGAGAAAGGAATCTCTTAGTAATTGGCAACCAAAAGAACTGCGGATGCTGTAAATCAAGAGCAAAGACAAAGTTGCTGGAAAAGCTCAGCAGGTCCGGCAGCATCTTTGAAGGAGAAAACAGAGTTAATGTTTTGGGTCTGGTGACCCTTCCTCAACTGATGGTGGCTGGAAAAACATCAGTTTATATGCAGAAAATAGGGAGGTGTGTGGGGTAGGCAGTAAATGATAGGATAGAGCCCAAAGAGAGAGAGAGAGAGAGAGAGTGAGACAGTTGGACAGACAAAGGAGTTACTAACAATCAGGCTGGGAGGGTGAGTAGTTGTTAATGGGGACTGTTAGTGACTAACAACAGGGGGTGTGTAATGGCAGACTATGTGGTAACAAGGACTGGTGTGTGGGGTTGGGGCCCGGGACATGGGAGGGTTTAGGCCCTAAAATTATTGAACTCAGTATTGAGTCCGGAGGGCTGTAGGGTCCCCAAGCGGAAAATGAGGTGTTGTTCTTCCAGCTTGCGTTGGGCTTCACTGGAACACTGTAGCAAGCCAGAGACAGATGTTGGCCAGGGAGCAGGGTGGTACATTGAAGTGGCAGGCAACGGGTAGTTCAGGGTCTTTTTTGCGAGTAGAACATAGATGTTCTGCAAAGCGGTCGCCAAGTCTACGCTTCGTTTCCCCAGTGTAGAGGAGACCACGTTGTGAGCAGCAAATGCAGTAGACTAGATTCTGGGAAGTGCAGGTGAAGTGTTGCTTCATCTGGAAGGTATGTTTGGGCCCTTGGATACTGGGGAGGGAGGCGGTAAATGGGCAGGTGTTGCACCTTCGCCAGTTACAGGGAAGGTGCCGTAGGGCTGTGGGGAGGTGTTGGGGGTGAAGGAAGTGTGGATCAGGGTGTCCCGGAGGGAACGGTCCCTGCGGAAGGCGGACAAGGGAGGGGAGGGAAATATGTGTCTGGTGGTGGCATCTTGCTGGAGGTGGTGGAAATGGCATCTGATGATCTTCTGGATGTGGATGCTGGTGGGATGGTAGGTGAGGATAAGGGGAACCCTATCGCTGTTGAGGGAGGGAAAAGAAGGGGTGAGAGCGGAAGTGCGGGAGATGGGTCGGACCTGGTTGAGGGCCCTGTCGACAACGGAACTGGGGAAACCTCAGTTGAGGAAGAAGGTGGACATTTCAGGGGCTCCCTTGTAGAAGTTGGCCTCATCTGCACATATGCGACGGAGACCTGGAGAACATATGCGACCTTAACGAATTTTGGGCACAACATGACGCTGAACTCATCTTCCGCTGTCTTTGCCTCCGTGCTCATTTCTTTGGACAAGAGTCCACTCCCAGTCCCACAGACTCCTTTGCCCAACTCTAAGACTCTCCCTCCACCTGGACCCCTCCCTCCGGCCTTTTACTTGCACTCGATCTTTTCATTGAGAACTGTTGACGTGACATTAGTCGCCTCAATTTCTCTGCCCCCTCAACAAATCCAACCTATCTTCCTCCGAACTGACTGCACTCCGTGCACTTAGATCTAACCCTGACTTTGTCATCAAGCCTGCCGATTAGGGTGGTGCTGTTGTAGTCTGGCGTACTGACCTCTACCTTGCAGAGGCTGAGTGCCAGTTCTCAGATTCCTCCTCCTACCTTCCCCTGGACCATGACCCCACCATGGCACATCAGCCCATTGTATCCACTTCAGTTACGGATCTCATTTCATTTGGTGATCTCCCCGCCTCCGCTTCCAAGCTAATAGTCCCCCAACACCGCACAGCTCGTTTCTACCTCCTCCCAAAAATCCACAAACAGGACTATCCAGGCAGACACATTGTTTCAGCCTGCTCCTACCCCACAGAACTCATCTCTTCCTACCTTGACTCAGTCTTCTTCCCCCCAGTCCAATCCCTACCCACGTACATCCGTGATTCCTCTGACGCCTTATGCTGGTTTCAAAACTTCCAGTTTACCGGCTCCAGCCACCTCCTCTTTACCATGGATATATGCAATCCCTTCACACATCCATTCCCCACCAGGAGGGTCTTAAGGCTCTCCATTTCTTCCTGGAGCAAAGACCTGAGCCATCCCCACCCACCACCACCCTCCTCCGCTTGGCCGAGCTTGTCCTCACCCTCAGCAACTTCTCTTTCAACTCCTCTCATTTTCTTCAGGTAAGAGGCTTTGCCATGGGTACCCGCATGGGCCCTAGTTATGCCTGTCTCTACGTGGGGCATGTGGAACATTCCTTGTTCCAGTCCTATTCCAGCCCCCATCCACAACTCTTTCTCCGATACATCGATGATATTGTCAGTGTTGCTTCCCTCTGTCATCTGGAATTGGAAAACTTCATTAATTTCGTCTCCAATTTCCACCCTGCCCTCACTTTCACCTGGTCTATCTCTGACTCCTCCCTCCCCTTCCTCGACATTTCTGGGGATAGACTGGCCACTAATATCCATTACAAACCCACTGACTCCCACAGCTACCTGGACTATACATCCTCACACCCCACTTCCTGTAAAGACTTCATCCCATTCTCTCAGTTCCTCTGTCTCCGTCGCAAATGTTCAGATGAGGCCAACTTCGACAAGGGAGCCTCCGAAATGTCCACCTTCTTCCTCAACCGAGGTTTCCCCAGCTCCGTTGTCGACAGGGCCCTCAACCAGGTCCGATCCATCTGCCACACTTCCGCCCTCACCCCTTCTCTTCCCTCCCTCAACAGCGATAGGGTTCCCCTTATCCTCACCTACCATCCCACCAGCAACCACATCCAGAAGATCATCAGACGCCATTTCCACCACCTCCAGCAAGATGCCACCACCAGATATATATTCCCCTCCCCTCCCTTGTCTGCCTTCCGCAGGGACCGTTCCCTCCGGGACACCCTGGTCCACACTTCCTTTGCCCCCAACGCCTCCCCACAGCCCTGTGGCACCTTGTCCTGTAACTGGCGAAGGTGCAACACCTGCCCATTTACCGCCTCCCTCCCCAGTATCCAAGGGCCCAAACATACCTTCCAGGTGAAGCAACACTTCACCTGCACTTCCCAGAATCTAGTCTACTGCATTTGCTGCTCACAATGTCGTCTCCTCTACACTGGGGAACAAAGCGTAGACTTGGCGACTGTTTTGCAGAACATCTGCGTTCTACTCGCAAAAATGACCCTGAACTACCCATTGCCTGCCACTTCAATGCATCACCCTGCTCCCTGGCCAACATCTCTGTCTCTGGCTTGCTACAGTGTTCCAGTGAAGTCCAACGCAAGTTGGAGGAACAACACCTCATTTTCCGTTTGGGGACCCTACAGCCCTCTGGACTCAATATTGAGTTCAATAACTTTAGGGCCTAAACTCTCCCATGTCCCGGGCCCCCAGCCCACACACCAGGCCTTGTTACCACATAGCCTGCCACTACACACCCTCTGTTGTTAGTCACTAACAGTCCCCATTAACAAATACTCACCCTCCCAGCCTGATTGTTAGCAACTCCTTTGTCTGTCCAGCTGTCTTTCTCTCTCTCTCCGGGCTCTGTCCTATCGTTTGCTCTCTACCCCACCCACCTCCCTATTTTCTGCATATAAACTGATGTTTTCCCAGCCACCATCAGTTCTGAGGAAGGGTCACCAGACCCAAAACATTAACTCTGTTTTCTCCTTCAAAGATGCTGCCAGACCTGCTGAGCTTTTCCAGCAACTTTGTTTTTGCTTTTAGTAATTGGTATCAATATGCAGAAAGTGTTTGAACTGCACTTATGAGACTACCAAAGGAGATAAATGTCAAATCTGGGCTAGGTTAATAACTGAAATAATGCAGTAAATATTCTTCAGCTGTTACCAGGGGTTTGATTGAGGGTTGGAGGGTAGTTATGCATAGAGTTCAGAGGCTGAGACATTGTGACCCTGAACTGATCAGTAACAACATAATGATAATGCTGGGTTGTGAATAGCTAGTGGTTCAATGAACTGAATATTTAAATGTGGTTTGTGACGAGATTTGACACATTGTTCATGGTCTGTAATCCTGTGTTTTTTGACTATACTATTTGCACTTTAAACAGAACATTCAGACAATGTGAAGCTTTCAGTGGTGTGTCTGCTGTATTTTTTATATTTGTTACAAAATAATCACAGTAACATAATAATGAGGTCTCCTGCTAGAAAATCAATTCCTTGCCCAAGCTTGTGAAACGGATGTTAATTTTATTTTCATTTTTGTATAAACCAGGCACTTTAAGAAGAAATTTAACATTTACCTGGTATTTATCCCTGAACTGCTCTTCATGATGTGCCTCTTTGGGTACCTCGTGTTTATGATCATATATAAATGGTTGGCATATTCTGCTGCAAACTCCGATTTGGCTCCGAGCATCTTGATTCATTTCATTAACATGTTCGTCATGCAGCGGAACCAAGATGCAAAGCTTTACCCTGGACAGGTAGGTGTGTTGGTGCACATTGATCAGTTCTGTGTTTGCTGTGTGAAATTTTTGACAAACAATCTAAATTATTTCAATTTTAATGAATAAAGACATCACCTTCTCACAATCACATACAGCCAGCATGCTAAACAGAAACTGTATCAGTGGAAAATAACACATTCTTGGAAGAATATAGGAACAGGAGGAGGCCTTTCAGCCTGTCACGTCTGCTGCTCAGGGAGATCATGTGACCATGTTTGGTCTGTTTTCAAACTTCACAAACCATCTTGTTTTTAATACACTAATTTTGCAAGTTTTTACCTTTGATTTCAAAGTAAAATTGAGCTGGCAGTAGGAGACAAATTTCCACATTTTCAGTTTGCTTTGGGAAAAAGTGTTTCCCAACTTCTGTTCTTAGTCGTCTAGGGGTGATATGATCTTAAGGTTGAATCTCATTATCCTGGACCCCCCATTCCCTTTACTATGCCACTCTCCCCCTCCATTCCATTCTCCCCCTCACTTCCTGAACCCTTTAATATTCCACCCAGCGTAATCCGACCCTCTCACTCACTCCCCACACCCTTTCATATCCCACTCAGTCTAATCCCACTTTCTCCCTCACTGCCTGCACCCTTTAATAACTCACCCAGTCTAATTTCACTCATCCCTCATACCCTTTAATATCCCACCCAGTCTAATCCCACTCACTCCCCAGACCATACAATATCCCACACCGTATAATCCCACTCTCCCCAAACTCCCCGCACCCTTTAATAACCTAATCAGTCTAATCCAACTCTCCCCCACAACCTTTAATATCCCACCCAGTTTAATCTGAATACAATACAATACGTGACAATAAAAGGATATTGTCTTGTATAAAAGGATATTGTATTGTAACTAGTGGAGAACATTTCTCTCAATCGACTGTATCAATCCCTTTAGAATTCCTAAAATTCTCCATCAAAGCAGCCACTAAACTTTTAAATCTCAATGACCAAAAGCATCATTTATGAACCTTCTCCTCATAATTAACATCTGGATGAATTTGTGCAGCACTCCCTCCTGACCAGTCTGCCATTCTGAAAATGAGCTATCTACTATACGAAGCTGCAACTATGATTAAAGGGCTTTGTTTAACTGTCAAACATAGAAACATAAAACATATAGTATAGAAGATGGGAGCAGAGGAGGCCATTCAGCCCTTCGAGTCTGCTTTGCCATTCTTCACAATCATGGCTGATCGTCCAACTCAATAGCCTAATCCTGCTTTCTCCACATAACCTTTGATCCCATTTGCCCCAAGTACTATATCTAGTTGCTTCTTTAATACATTGTGTTTTGGCATCAACTGCTTCCTGTGGTAATGAATTCCACGGGCTCACCACTGTTTGGGTGCAAAAATGTCTCCTCATCTCCTTCCTAAATGGTCTATCCCTAATCTTCATACTGTGACCCCTGGTTCTGGACACACCCACCATCAGGAACATCCTCCCTGCATCTATCCTGGCCAGTCCTGTTAGAATTTTATAAGTCTCTGTGAGATTCCCCCTTCATTCATCTGAACTCTAGCAAAAACAATCCCAGCCTAGTCAATCTCACCTCATATGTGAAACCCAGAATCAGCCTGGTAGACCTTCGCTGCACTCCCTCAAGAGCAAGAGTATCCTCCCACAGAAAAGGATACCAAAACTGCACATAATATTCCAGGTAAAACTTCCTCCTGTTTATGTTCTAGCCCTGACAGTAGCCTTTTTGATTTAGCATGGCTGCTATGTTTTGATGATCTGTGTAAATGTTCCTAATCTTTTTAGACCTCTTTCGTTACTGACTTCTCACATTTTATAAAACATGCTGTGATCTATCTGTTTTTGATTTGACAAAGAAGGAAAAATAAGGAGAATGAACAGCTAGATAAATAGATTGTTGTACTGTAATGGCCAATGTACTTTAGGGGCAAAAATCCCAATATACAGCCATGGTCCCTTTAAGAATTGGACTTCTGTGAGAGAGAATTTCTGGGAAAGCACATTGGCTCCAGTGATTGATCATGTGATCGAGTTGACTGTGAGATGAACAATAAAAAACAGTCAACAAGAAGTTAATTAAAAGGGTGGAGTAGATTGAGAGTGTATGGTGAGGGAGGGATGAGGTTAGTGTTCTAAACGATTTAGTTTAGAACAAGCAACTTGCAGGGGACCACTCGTCCCAAAGGTGCAGCCCTCCTTTAGTACTGCTCCCTGGATAGTGCTATACTCCCTCAGGGCTGTCACCCAGTGCACCTCTGACAGTGGCAATGCTCTCTCAGCTTGCCCCACCCCCACCAATAGTGCAGAGCTCCCTTAGAGCTGTCACTTAGTGGCAGTGCTCTCAGTACTACACCGGAGTGTAATTTGCAGATAATGGCCTGGTGCAAGGGCAGTGATACAACTCCTGGGCTCTGTGTTGCTCCCAGCTTGGACCCCTGAATGTACCCACTGAACCAAGCACAGCAAGGCTCCTAAAGCCCAAGTTATTGGTGCCCTGTCCTCGAGTGACTGAAGTTGGGCTTAACCTCGTATCCCCTGACTCTGATGAGATGCGTGATATTTCTGTTTAACTAGTTTTTTAAAAAATGTCCTTAATCATTTGCATTTCCTCTTTGGGAAATCTATTGGTTATTCTGACTCCACTGTATTTATAAGGTTATGCTTAGAATATGACCAAAGATACTGATTCAGCACCAAATCACTCAACAAACTATTCAGAATACCTTTCTTATAATTGGGCACTTGGTTCCCAAAAGTCAGAATTAATTGGACTCTGATTTGTTTTTAATAAATTAGTCTAATATAGACAAGTGTAACAATGATCAAATTCAGCAAAAGGTATTTTCAGAAAGTGAAGCTTTTGTAATGATGAATTTGTATTCTGTTTTAAACAGAATGGATGCCAAGTATTCCTGGTTGTGATTGCTTTACTGTCTATTCCTGTCTTGCTGTTTGGAAAGCCAGGATATCTCTACTGGAAACATCATGGAGGAAGAAACTTTGGAACATACAGAGTAGGTCTTTGAATCACAGCAGTGTTTGAGTAATGAGATAACAAGGTGTATAGCTGGATGAACACAGCAGGCCAAGCAGCATCAGCTTTCCTGCTCCTCTGATGCTGCTTGGCCTGCTGTGTTCATCCAGCTATACACCTTGTTATTTCAGATTCTCCAGCATCGGCAGTTCATACTATCTCTGAATCAGTGTTTGAGTGATTATAGTTTTGGGCTTAAAAATGCTATAGAACAGTACAGTGCAGGAACAGGCCCTTCTGTCCACCATGTCTGCACTGACCATCATGTCATTCTAAATTAATCCCATCTGCCTGCACATTGTCCATATTCCACTGTTTCCTGCCTGTTCCCTATTCCCATGGCAATGAACAGTTGAAGGGAAGTGGAAAAGTTCATGAAAATCAGGCCTAATGCAAAAACAGCCTGTTTTGACTGGGAGGTAGCTACGTTTTTCTGAATTGTTTGTGAAAACTGTCCTGTTGTACAGTTACATGGGGCCACCTGGATTTGTTTGTCAGCCTGTTTTAAAGGTTGGAAAAGTACTGCAGCCATTGTGGAATGGAGATTCAGTAATCTTAGACTTAGCATTGTATTAATATCTGAGACTTTGTCGAACTTTTCACCATCGGGCTGGGGTTTGAGAGACTGTGCCATGGAACCTCAAAGAACTCCCAGTGCCACATTCACCAAAGTCCCTGATGGACAGAAAGCAATGAGAGACTGACTTGTTTGTGTATATGTGATTATTATGTAGTTTATGCTAATAGATTCACTTATGTATAATATCTAATATATATTAACTAGATCTAAAATGGTGGACTGAGAGTAGCATGTATCTTGCAGCTACTCCTGAGATTGTAGGCTTACTTCTAGATTTCTTACTTCAGACCTTAAAGAACCCAGTAGGTACTTTCAAACTAACAATGTAGTAATAGAAATGGAATAAACACCAAAAAAACTGCGGATGCTGCAAATCAGGAACAAAAACAGAAGTTGCTGGAAAAGCTGGCAGCATCTGTGAAGAAAAATGTAGTATTAGACCTATTTTGATTCTCAGAACTTCTCATGTCTATGGGCCTATCTCCATCCATCTGCCACTGAAATCCTTCTCCAATCCTTTATTAATTCACTGCTGTCCAGGCTAGTCTCCCAAACTCCACTCTGCAAAAACTTCACTTCATCCAGAATTCCTTGTTGATCTCATTTAATTCCAGTACAATCTTTATCGCGTGTTTAATCCACTCCATGTTGTTATCTCTCCCTGTCTAATTTTTGCAGCTCTACAAGACACCTCCAAACTGCCCATTTTGCTGACTCAGCTCTCTCATTCTGCTCCCTGCTACCTACCCAATTTTCTGGAACTTCCACTCTGAACCTCTCTGTGTTTTAGTCCCTCTCTTTGAAGTCCACCTGTCCATACAAGTTTTTGGTTCAGTGCCCTATTTAGTTTTGATTTATTTATTGTCACGTATATCCAAGTACAGTGAAAAGTTTTGTTTATGAGCAGTACAGGCAGATGATAGTAAGCAAGGACATACAGATTATAGAATGAAAAAAAGACTTTGCGACATAACCTGTATGCCTCTCAGAGCGTGCGCTAAGCAAGATCAGCATTATTTGAAGTTAGAGAGTCTCATTTCCTTTGCCTAGATGCGTACTTTCTTTTGTTGCTTTTTGATGGTTTTCTCTGTTAACGGTGCTAACAAAATGAGCAAGCATGTAAGATTGGGTATTGACACCCAAGTGAACAGCAGATGAGGTGTTTGATCATTTTGATTCTCTAATTGAACTACAATTATAGCTATTTGACCAATCGTATTGTTGTCTGCGCTTATTCTTTAATTGAAATTATTGAAATAAGGAAACTTCCTTGGTTAAAATTGTATCAAAGATAATAGGTACTGCAGATGCTGGAGAATCTGAGATAACAAGGTGTGGAGCTGGATGAACACAGCAGGCCAAGCAGCATCA
>JAHRHZ010000098.1:43406218-43434869 GCA_024137785.1 Ginglymostoma cirratum
AGAGCTGGATGAACACAGCAGGCCAAGCAGCATCAGAGGAGCAAGAAGGCTGACGTTTCGGGCCTAGACCCTTCTTCAGAAAATCGAAGGGCCTTTTCTGAAGAAGGGTCTAGGCCCGAAACATCAGCCTTCTTGCTCCTCTGATCCTGCTTGGCCTACTGTGTTCATCCACTTCTACACCTTGTTATCTCAGATTCCCCAGCATCTGCAGTTCCTACTATCCATGACTGGTAAAGGCAGGTCTCCCCATGTCGCCTTAACTATCCTAAAAACCTGTCTGGCAGCCGTCAGGGATCTGTGGAGAAGCATCCCAAGATCCCTCCTTTAACTGAGTGACCTAGTGTTCTGCCCTTGAGTACTGAGGAGGAACATATTTACTCAGTTTGGTGAATTTTTGGAATTCTGTACCCCAGAGGACTACGGAAGCTTAGTTATTGAGGATGTTCAGGATTGATACATTTCTAGTCATCAAGGGATATGGAGATAGCGCAGGCAAATGATTTTGAAATAGATGATTTAGAAGAGTAAAGCTGTCTCAATGGAGTTGAATGGCTGCCTTCTGCTACTTTGTTTCTAACTTTGACCATACCTTTTGGTCATTCTCTCGATTGTCTCCTTTTGTGGCGTTGTCAAACTTTAGTTTATAATGTTCCTGAAAAACTTCTTGGGACATTTTATTACAATAGAGGCTGTTATTGTCATCTCAAAACAAAGAGGTAGAGAGTTTCAGGGAAGGAACTCCACAGGTAAGAGTCTAGGCAGCTGGAGGCCTGGCTGTGAGTACTGGAACGATTGAATTGAAAGAGTGCAAACTTTCAATGGTTATAGGTCTGAAAAGGTTTCAGAGATAATCAAGAGTGAAACTATGGAGAACTTTGAAAGTTCTCCATACTTTATGGGGAACGATAAGAATTGACATGTTGCTGGAGCGTTAGCACAGAGAGATAGGTAAACAGTTGTTGAAGGCAAATCGCCTACAAATGAGAAGACGGGCAGAATGCTGACAGTTTGTTTTTCCCCTCTCTGAACAGGGTGGAATTTCAAAACAAGTTCTACACAGGCAGTGGATACAAGTTTTCTCCATTCTCCTTTGAGCTGCTTACTCAGAGTTTTGATGATTTTGCCTAGAAAATTGCTTTGTGCATGTGAGTTTGATGAGTGTCGGTGGCATGATCATGTGACACAGCTCACGACAAATATTTTGCACTGAATGCCTTACCAAATATATGCGCTACTTTCTCTACTAAAGATCAATCATTGCTTTTATCGCAACCTCAGGTACTTTAAAATTTTAAAATGTATATTATACATTAACGTACCAGGCTTTTTCACTGTGAAAATGATGTACTATAGCCTTACTAATAAGTACATAATCTGACAGTAGTTTTTGGTTTTGACCTTTTGAAGTTTGCAGTTGAACGGAGACATCCATTCAACACCCTTCCACTCCAGCCTCTTGGTAAATAGAGTTCCAAATTTAATGTTGATTGCTGCTAATTCATTTAACTCTAGATGTTATGGTGATCTAAAGTTCATACTTGTAATTGTGAGTGCCAAATAGAGACGTTTAGTTCCCAAAGGAAACTAACTGGGCTACTTGGAGAACTGTGATATGATGAGCTTCTTTGAAGAAAGGGGAAGGAGCTGACTTTTTACCCCAGTGCTGTCTGCTCTGTTAACTGTACAGTTTTAGGCAAATAAGTGTCCTGAAATCTTGCCCTTGCCAACTTGCTCCCTGTGATTGGGTACATGGGCCTTGCTACACAGAGTTCATGTACTGCACATCGGGCAAAACAACACTACAGTCTGTATGTTTCTCAACAACTTAGAGACTCTTGTTGCTACATTCTTGAGATGGTGACTGACTAAAAGAAAAAGACATCAACAAAGCTGCATTGGAAGTTACCTTGATTCAGATATGAAAGAACCATTACAAGAAAAGCAACTCTTCAAAGAAGATGCTGGAAATCTGAAACAGACATTGAGAATGGTGAAGAAAATCAGCAGGTCTGGCAGCATCTGTTCAGAGAGAAACAGAGTTAACATTTTAAGTCCAATGTAATGCACCTTCTGAACTTCTTCAGTTATACTGGATGCAAAATATTAACTCTTTTTCTGTCTCCACAGATGCTGCCAAAACTGCTAAGTTTTTCCATCACTGTGTCTGTTATGGATGAACTATTGATCATGACAGTTTCTCACCACCTTTCTTGAGACTGAAAGTTTAAAGTGGGATTATTGTGATATATAAGCCATTCGTTTTTGGATGTAATGTTGAACATTGGTGTATTGGATGTTTCTTTAAAGATTTGAAAAATGTAATCTTACGTTTTCCAAATTTGAAAGATGATTTTGAGTTTCGGTTCCTCTTTTAACTTCGCTTCCAACATCTATTTGAATAAAAAGAGTATATTTGTATAATTTTCCTGCACTTCACATCTTATCACAATGCTGTTATGTGACAATGTACAGTGAAGTTTGCATGATGCCATAGTCAAGCTAAAAATTGCATTGTAAATTGTTGAAGGTATAGCATGATTGATTTAGTATTCAAAATTGTCAGGACCATGCTGGAGCTTGCCTGTTCAGACAGTGGATAAATCAATCTTTTGAGCATGAGGCTTCCAGACTCAGTCCATGTTCACTGATTAGTCAGTTAATTCAGTTGAGATGGTGAGCATATATTGAGAATGGGTTTAACAGATCCAGAAAGGGAATTGACACCTAGAGCATCCACTCACTATTTCTGTACAGCAGTGGATTTCACACTCATGTACTAGAAATACGAATGTTGGCCTTATTCTCAGGGAAGCCCCTTCCAGATACCATCATATCATCTTCAACTTCTGAGGAACTGTCAACTTCTCGCAGAGAAAGAATGCTGTCACTGCAGGACACACCTGAGATATGAACATATCAACGGGGAGAACATGTTTGTTAATCAGAAATGTAGAAATAAAGTAACACAAAAATCTGCTAAACTCCTACATTTTCACCCAGGTCTGATGATCCAAGTTTTTATTTACTCACTGGTGATCCTTGGCTGGAAATTGTTCTTAAACAGATATTGTGAAAGCAGGATTAAGGTGCTCTGCAACCTGGCCTCTCACTACAGTTAGCTCACCAACATTCGAGTAAAGCTTAAAGTCCTGAGTGCTAGTGGTGAAGCGCAGCTATGCTTTGAGAGGTTTTCGCATCTTCTGGAGAAAGGGTAGAACAGGATTAAATTTTAATTCAACAAAGGCATTCAATAGATTTCCTGGCTATTAGGATCATACTAGATTGTGTCAGAAATGAAATATATTGGAGATGTTTGTTAAAAGTTGTATGACGTGATTATCATCTTTTAATGGTTATGAATCCCCTTCTAATTTAGGAAAATGGACAGTGTTTCCTAAATTTAAGGAAATGCTGCTGCATGAAATTCACTGGAGATTTTTGAAACTAACAATGTGACAAAATTTAACAAATTTTTCCAGATAATGGAGACTTTTCTCTTTCAAACTGTGAACATCTGTTTCTAGTAACTATTTTCTCTCTGGTTGTGTAGTTCTGTGGCATATATTGTACGTCTTTTGTGCTGCTTTCAGGATTTGCCAGAGGTTTTCAGTCTGAGTAAGTCACTGAATTTAAATGTAATTTATGTTTGCAGTGAGTTATTTGAGTATACTGTGTACATGTCTTTGTACATCGCCATAAAATTCCTCATTCATAGGACCGCATGCATCTGCTTTGATAATATTTGCTCCAATGGTTCATTTTGACTTTTTACTGATACTCAACTGCTGAAGAGGGGAGGCTTGTGGCATGGAAGAGGGGGAAGTAGGAGAGAAGCATAGGACCATCAGCACATTGTAACTGCTGTCACCTTCCCTCCGTGATGGACTCATTGCCAGTTTGGAATTGTGTGACTCATTGTCCTATGATGTTGTACTTGCTACAATGTGGCAATGTCGTAAACTTTGAGGATTTTAAACTATTTATCCTGCTACTGTCCTAAACCTATATCACCGCAGTAATCAAACTTCAAAAATGCCTCACTGGCTGGAAAGCATTGGCAAAAATTGGCTGGAGACTTCCACTGGTTGCAAAAATACTATATAAATGCAAGTCTGTCTTTCTTTGTCTTTTGTACTACATAGCTGCTACTAGCAGCAAAGTTTACAGGGAGTTTATTTGTGTAACAAAGATAATTTGATGCAATATCATTATATTTCAGATAAATGTAAAGCCTTTTATAATGCTTCTGGAACAAAATGCCAAATTGGTTCAGCTACTTGTACTGTTTTCTGTCAGGTTATAATGTGCTTGAATTTCCTTATTTGATATGAGCAGAGCTGGTTATGTTGATCAGGCTAACAAATTAAAAAGGTAATTTATTGTAAAGAGATTGTAAAACTCCCAGATTCATGCTACAGACGCAATCTGAAATCACTTTAGTTTTATTGCATGTAAATAATTATTTTATTAATGTAGCTGTATAATTTGTAAATGTCTCTGGTACAGTAGAATTTAATGATTGAAGACTCCAAACTCTTGCAACAAAATCTAGCAAAATTTGAATTTTTAATAAATGAAAAACTATAAATATTTCTACCATTTAATACATTTTTCTCTTTAGTGATTTCGCATCTCTAAACCGATCTAACATTCATTGTCTGTAGATGTACATAGTTAAAATTACTGTTAAAATATTTTATGTATGTAATAAATAATGTTTCTGTTTAACCTTGAGTACTGCTGCCTGAATTGGGGTTTTTAGTTTCGTACCACAAATAAAGGGTTTATACGTTCAGCACGCCTGTTTGTTTGATGATGCATCTGATATAAGTGACTGACTGGTGATAATTGTGCCTGATTATGTATCCCACCCCAACAACAGTCTGCTTCAGTCACCCAGTATCCATTTCCTACAAAGAGGTTCACTGGACTCAACACGAGGGCAGTGTAGGTTTTCTCCACCCCCCTCCCCATTGTCCCCAATATAGTCTACCCCTCTTCAATTGCCAACAGTGGAGTCTCTCCCTCCCCTCTTGCCCTCAGTGTAGTTCCTCTCCTGTCACTTCAACACACCACTGAAATAACTCCCTAGAGGCTGGTATGTATGCCATCACTAAGTCACCCTTTATAAACAGTCCTTGACTATAGTACTGTCTCATACAGAGTCAGGCACCAGAGTGTCAGTATCTCCGACATGTGCCTTTTTATATGTCAGCCAGGGCTCCCTGATTGGGACTATTAATCTGGTCCAATCAGGGCACTGACATTCAGTCAGGTCCAGCTGGTTGCTCTTGTTACAATCACTGCACCACCATGTTCCCCTGCCTGCTGCAGTGCTCCAGCAAGGCTCAATATAAACTGGAGGAACAACATCTCATCTTCTGCTTGGGCACCTTGGAGGGAGTTCGTTAATTTTAGAACACCTTCCATGTCTCTTATCTATCCACTTTTCCCCCAGGTCCTGTCATGACATGGGTTGCTTTCAGCACAGCCAACCCATTTTCACCTACTTATAGGAACTGGACCAAGCCATTCAACCTCTTGAGCTTGTTTATCCATTCAATGAGATCATGGCAGTTTGTGCCCATATTCCTTAATACCTTTGTTCAACAAAAAAAATCAATATTGGAGTTAAAATTAACAACTAATCTAGCATCAATGAAGAGAGTTCCAAACCTCTACCACCCTGTGTATTTTTTTTAAAAAATCATTCACTTTTGGGATGTGGGTGTTGTTGGCTGAATCAGTATTTATCTTCCCTAGTTTCCCTTGAGGTGATGGCGAGCTGCCTTCTTGAACCGCTGCAGTCTATGTGCTGTAGGTAGACCCACAGTGTCAGGGAGGGAATTCCAGGATTCTGACCCAGCGACAGTGAAGGACGGTGATATGTTTTGTTAGTTTTATTGCATGTAAAAATTATTTCATTAATGTGGCTTAGTAATTTGTAAATCTCTCTGATACAGTAGAATTTAATGATTCAAGACTCCAAACTCCAACAAAATCTAGCATTTCTAATAAAAAGAAAAACTGTAAATATTTCTATCATTTAATACTTCAGTTTTTTTAAAGCTATTTTGCATCCCTAACCTGCCCTAACATTCACTGACTGCAGATACACAATTTTATCCCAAGTTTGGACAGTGAGTGGTTTGGAGGGGAACTTGCAGGGGTTGGTGTTCTTGTGTATCTGCTAACCTTCGAGAGAACACAGGCTCTTGCCTCCATTATCTAGGTTCTCCTTCCTGGCTCACTGTCAACAATCCCTGCATCTAACTCTCTCTGTCTCTCCATTGACCCTCTTACTCCACCTTCCTCAGATATTATCACATTCTGAAAAAGCGTCATTAACTGGAAATATTCACTCACCCACTCACTCATTCTCCAGTAGATGCTTCCAGAACCTGCTGGCCTTCTCCAGAACTTTCCGCTTCTGTTTGTTTCCGTTCCCATGGGAACGCCCGGGAGCTTGCGCCCGTCTCCATGGAAACGCCTCTCCAGGCGGTTGGTGCGCGCGCTCGCTTCTTCCCTCCGCTTCTCGGTGCGCGTTCTCGGGGCCAATTCCCAGTCTGCGCATTCGCGGTGTGGACCCACGGCGGATGCGGGTTCTGGACACTGAATTCCCAGTCAGTACGCGCTCCCGATACCGACTCCCGGTTTTCACGCGCTCCCGATTCCCCGTGTGCGCACGCTCCCGGTGCGAGTTCCCGGTAGGGACGCGCACCCCCGGCAGCCACCACAATGATGTCTTTCGATGACCCGCGGCTGCAGTGGATCCGGGACCGGGTTTATGAGGGATTCGGGATCACGGACCCTGAGTGTTTTGAGGAGTTGGTGAACCGCAATGACGGCATGCAGGAGCTGGTCATCCTCAAATTCATCAACGACACTGTCAGCGAGGACAGCCCTTCAGCTCTTCTCTTCTTCAAAGGCAGCCGCATGGAGGAACAGATGGTGGAGGTGGAGATTGGTGAGAGCAGAGGCCAGAAGCTGGACTGCAGACCCCCTAAAGCCTGACTCCCCTAACCCAGCGCAGACCCCTTAGTCCCTGACTCCCCAATCCCTGACCCCCTGACCCAGCACATGCCCCTAAACCCTGACCCTCCAACCCAGCGCAGATCCCTAAACCTTGACACCCCAAAACAAGCAGACACCCAAATCCCTGAACCCCAACCCATCACAGTCTTCCTAAAGCCTGACCCCTCAACACAACCCAGACCTCTAAAGCCCTACCCCAACATGCTGAATCCTAACTCCCTTGACCCCCTAAACAGTGATGACCTTCTATTCCAGCACAGAACCCCCTATCACTGACCCACTAAATCCTGACCACCAATGTTGAGCCTTTAACCCTGATCTCGTAAACCCTGACCCCAGCACCCTGAACCTCTGTGTCCTGACCAACTAAACCTGACCCTCTGAACCCCAACAACCTGACTCCTTAATGCCTCACCCCAACAGCCTAAACCCCAAGCCAGCACACACCCCAATATCGTGTTTCCTTAAACCATGATTCCCTTCGCCCTGATCCCCTCTATTCCTCGACCTGCTAAACCCTGAACCCCTAAACGCTGATGGTCTAAACCCTGACTCCCAACACCCTGACCCCCTTTATTCATTGACCCCCAAATGCTGATGCTCTAAACCCAACATCCTGACCCCCTAACACAGCACAGACCCCTGAACCCTGATCCCCTCAGCCTGAGCCCCTAATTCCTTACCGCCTAAACCCTGACCCACTAACACTCTAATCCAATCCAGATTCCCAAATCTCTGTCCTGATCCCCAAGCTCTGACTCCCTAACCAGCCTAAGTTCCCACCTCTCTGATTCCCTACACCTTGCTCTATACATCCTAATTCCCAATTCACCTAATCCCTGAAAGACTGAACACGATATCCTAACTATAACCCAGTCCAGATCCTCAGAAATCTGGAAACCCAATCCTGACCTGAAATCCTCAAAATCCTAACCCCAAAACCTTAATCATAATTCCAATCCCTGACCCCCAACTCGATAATTCATTCCCCATTTGAAAACTCAGTAAATCCTAATGCATCCATTAGGAAAAGACACAGGAGTTAGAGATAGGTGAGAGGTTAGATAGGTACCCCAATGCTAAAACTTTGATCCACTTTCAAATCTGTTTCACTCAATAATGTAGAATGAGAGTTGGTTAGCTCAGTTAGCTGGCTCATGATGCAGAGTGGTACCAACAGCATGAATTTACTCCCTGCACTGGCTGAGATTACCAAGAAGGTATCAACCTTGCCACCTCACCTGATGTGTGGTGTCCTTCAGTTTAAACCACTACCAGTGGTCTCTCTCTAGTGAGAGAGCAGCCCTCTAGGTCTGTGGTGACAACTTTAAAAATGTGTAACTTCGTCAAGTATCTTCTGGAAGTCCATATGAACAACATCTGTGGACTTACCTTAACCCTAAAAAAATCCAAAAATGTTCATTGGACATGACCTATCCTTTGCTGATTCTAAGCTCCCTCTCTTTGATCAGCTGATTATGCCCAATTGCATTTTTGTTGAGATGGTACAACTCATACTGAATGTCCAGTTGTTCTATGCGATGGTCTAGTGATATCTGAATCTCTCCCTCCTACTATAAGAGAGGTTTGGCAGGAATTTTTAAAAATTCATTTATGGGATGAGGACTTCAAGGCTAAGCCAGCATTTATTGCTTATCCTTAATTGCCCAGAGTCCAATTTGCAGACTTGCTCGCTGAGCTGGTGTGTTTGCAGATTTTTTGTCACCCTGCTAGGTAACACCATCAATGCGCTTCCGGTGAAGCATTGGTGTTCCGTTCTGCTTGTTATTTGTATGCCTCGGTTTGCTGGGGTGGTTGGTATTACGTCTGGTTTTGTTCTTCAATGGTTTGTATATTGGGTCCAGTGTGTGTTGATGGAGTTTTGGAATTCCCTGGCATGTCTCTGTTTGGGATAACAAGGTGTGGAGCTGGACGAACACAGCAGGCCAAGCAGCATCACAGGAGCAGGAAAGCTTGACGTTTTTGGGCCTAGACCCTTCATCAGAAATGGGGGAGGGGAAGAGGGTTCTGAAATAAATAGGGAGAGAGGGGGAAGCGGATAGAAGATGGATAGAGGAGAGGATAGGTGGAGAGGAAGCAGACAAGTCAAAGAGGCGGGGATGGAGCCAGTAAAGGTGAGTGTAGGTGGGGGGGTAGGGAGGAGATAGGTCAGTCCAGGGAGGACGGACAGGTCAAGGGGGCGGGATGAGGTTAGTAGGTAGGGGATGGGGGTGGGGCATGAGGTGGGAGGAGGGGATAGGTGGGAGAAAGAACAGGTTAGGGAGGCGGGGACGCGCTGGGCTGGTTTTGGGATGCGGTTGGGGGAGGGGAGATTTTGAAGCTTGTGAAATCCACATTGATACCATTGGGCTGCAGGGTTCCCAGTCTGAATATGAGTTGCTGTTCCTGCAGCCTTTGGGTGGCATCACTGTGGCATTGCAGGAGGCCCAGGATGGACATGTCGTCTGAGGACTGAGAGGGGGAGTTGAAATGGTTTGCGACTGGGAGGTGCAGTCGTTTGTTGCGAACTGAGCGCAGGTGTTCTGCGAAGCGGTCCCCAAGCCTCCACTTGGTTTCCCCGATGTAGAGGAGGCCACAACGGGTACAACGGATGCAGTATACCACATTAGCAGATGTGCAGGTGAACATCTGCTTGATGTGGAAAGTCTTCTTGGGGCCTGGGATTGGGGTGAGGGAGGTGGTGTGGGGGCAGGTGTAGCACTTCCTGCGGTTGCAGGGAAAAGTGCCGGGTGTGGTGGGGCTGGAGGGGAGTGTGGAGCGGACAAGGGAGTAGTGGAGGGAGTGGTCCCTCCGGAAAGCAGACAAGGGTGGGGAGGGAAAAATGTCTTTGGTGGTGGGGTCGGATTGCAGATGGCGGAAGTGTCGGAGGATGATGCGTTGGATCCGGAGGTTGGTGGGGTGGTACGTGAGGACGAGGGGGATTCTTTTTCGGTTATTATTGCGGGGACGGGGTGTGAGGGATGAGTTGCGGGAAATGCGAGAGACACGGTAGAGGGCATTCTGGACCACTGTGGGGGGGATGTTGCGGTCCTTGAAAAATGAGGACATCTGAGATGTACAGGAGTGGAATGCCTCATCCTGGGAGCAGATGCGGTGGAGGCGAACGAATTGGGAATAGAGGATGGCATTTTTGCAGGAAGGTGGGTGGGAGGAGGCGTATTCCAGGGAGTCAGTGGGCTTGAAATGGACATCTGTTTCTGGGTGGTTACCCGAGACGGAGACAGAGAGGTCCAGGAAGGAGAGAGAAGTGTTGGAGATGGCCCAGGTGAACTTCAGGTTGGGGTGGAAGGTGTTGGTGAAGTGGATTATCTCTGATGTCTCTGTTTGGTTTGTGTTATTATGGATATGTTGTACCAGAGGCCAATTAGAAGTCAATCTCGTTACTATGGGAGTGGAGTCACATGTAGGCCAGACCAGGTAAAAATGGCAGTTTCATCCCCTAAAGGACGTTAAGAATTCACTACTAGTTTCCCTGAGTATATTAACCATCTATATAACTGGGGCTTCCTTTTTGAAAAAGTGTCTGCTGGCACATTTACTTTTTTCCTTGGGGAATATTGGGGAAGTCGTAGAGTTTTGCAGTACAGAAACAGACCCTTTGGTCCACCTAATCTGCACTGACCAGATGCCCCAATCTAACCTTGTCCCGTTTTCCAGAATTTGGCTCATATCCCTGTAAACCTTACGTATTCATATATCCATCCAGATGCCTTTTAAATGCTGTAATTATATCCACCTCCACCACTTCCTCTGGCAGCTCATTCCATACATGCGCCACCTTCTGCATGAAAAAGTTACCCCTCAGGTCCTTTTCAAATCTTTTCCCCTCTCACTTTAAACCTGTACCTTCTAGTTTTGGACTTCCACATCCTAAGAAAAAAGACCTTGGCTATTCACCCTTTACATGCCTCTCATGATTTTATAAACTTCTATAAAGGTCACACCTCAGCCTCCGAAGTTCCAGGGAATATAGACCCAGCCTCTCCCTATAACCGAAACCCTCGGTCCTGGCAACATTCCTGTAAATCTTGTCTGCACGCTTTCAAGTTTAACAGCGTCTTTCCTATAGAAGAGTGACCAGAGGTGTATATGGTATTCTAAATGAGACATCACCAATGCCCTGTACAGCTTCAATATGACATCCCAACTTTCATATTCAGTGCACTGACCAATGAAGGCAAATGTGCTAAACGCCTTCTTCACCACCCTGTCTATCTGCAGCTCCACTTTCAAGGAATTATGCACCCGCACCCAAAGTGTTTTTGTTTAGCAACACTCCCCAGGGCCTTACCATTAATTGTATAAGTCCTACCCTGGTTTACCTTGCCAAAATGCAACACTTCATATTTAAATAAATTAAACTCCATCTGCCATTCTTCAGCCTATTGGCCCATGATTCCCAGGCTGATTATCAGCTGTTGAAGCACATCATGAACACCCTGTCAGTGGCCAACAAGCCCTGGTGTGGGAATTGAGCCTGGAGTATCTGACCCAGAGACAAGAGACTTTACCAGTGACCACTTTATAAAAGTAATGAAAACACAGCATGGTATTGTCTAGTGATTACACTTGTCTTAGGACTGAATGATTATCCTCACGTCTTCAACAGAGGAAATATATTTGCTCATTTAAGGCTGGACAAGTACATGAGAGGAGCACTCTGTGTGATTTTCTATCCCTTTCTATCTTGAGACATGTGCTTCCTTTCCTCATAATACCTATCCATCACTGTGTACTTAAAGAGCATTAACAAATCTTTTATCTCTAGTGTATGTTTACAACATTGTAACTATATATGTTATCCTTCACAAAGAACCTGATGAGGTAGTTGAACTTGCAAATGAAGAAGATGCTGAAATCACTGAAATTACTGATGGAACAAAATTTGATTTGCCAAATGCAGGCGAAACAGAAAAAGTTGGTAAGTTGTGTTAAGAAGGTTATAGTTGTATACAGTGCATAAGCTATAGTTTTATCCCTTATAAACCCAGTCAGAGGGATCATGGTAAACTGGAAAGAACGAAACTTCATAAGCCATCCAAGTGGTCTTCCAATGAATCTGCTGACAGGTATATTGCTGGAAGGCTGCTTCACCTTGTGAGTTACTACAGTGGGTACAGGAAGAGACAGTCTATAGTCTAGGAGGCACGTCATTCTATAACTTTTCAATGCAAACCTAGAAATTTGGCATGAGCAGAGGGAGGAAAAATCATTGAAACAAACTTTACTGCTGGTGGTGCGTTTAAAAACGCTTTGAAAACTGAGGAAAACATCTAGAGAAGTTCATTTGAAGTTACTACTCAGTAAAATGGGGAAGCTAGGAACCACTGTGGACTGTTTGCTAAAAGACTAATTTTGTGGAATGTGTGATGGATGACAATTATTTAGGGGGAATGCTACTTTCTGTAGTTTGGAACATAAATAACCTAGATAAAGTGTTTGTCAGTCTTAATTTTACAGTCATTTATTACAGTAAGAGTTTTGAAGCGTGAAATCTTGCCATGTCATTTGAATCACAGAAACAGAAACCCTAGAGTGTGGAAACAGGCCATTTGGCCCAACAAGCCCACACCATCCCTCCGAAGAGCATTCTACCCAGACCCATTCCTCTTCCCCTACATTTCCCATATCTAACCCACCTAACCTAAACATCCCTGGACACTATCGGCAATTTAGCATGGCCAGTCCAAATAGCCTGCACGTCTTTGGACTGTGGGAAGAAACCAGAGCACCCGGAAGAAACCCGTGCATACACGGGGAGAATGTGCAAACTCCACACTGACAGTCGCCCGAAGGTAGAAACAAACCTGAGTCCCTGGCACTGTGAGGCAGCAGTGCTAACCACTGAGCCTCTGTGTAACCCTGGTCAGTTATTAGATCAGCTAAAAGCTAGAAGTTTGAATCTCTTTTTAAAAGTTATTCATCTCTGTGGAGATTTTAACTCTGAAAAGTAAAAGTAATAAGGGGGCATTAAAACAATGCTGTTTGAATGGGACTGAAGAAGTAAGGAAGAGTTTGGAATGTAGTACACCTATAACTTTCATATGTAATGTACATATTTGGAGAAGGAGCATAGCAAGAATGATAAATATTCTAATCCGTTAATCTGTCATCTAACAGTTACTCCAGAGACTGGATTAGCTGAAGGTTTAGGAGAAGATGCTAAACAAAATGTTGTGCAGACGGTAGGTACTAATGTTGCTGTTTGAATTGAAAATATCATTTAAGACTGGAAGCTTTGCTAGTGCAATGTGGATTGAGGCCAGTAGCAAAAGGTGGTGGTGCTTTTTTAGAAACTGGGTTAGCATTCATAAAATGTCAACATTTTGTTTTGACTTTGCCTTTATCTACTGAAGATTGCTTGGACCCACTCAATAGTGTGACTCACGTTATAAAGTCACAATATACTGTCTTTATTGAGAACAAACGGAAAAACTGCAAATGCTGGAAATTTAAGAACGAATAGTCAAAAGCTGCAATTAATCGCGAGATTGTGCAGTCCCTAGGGAGTGGGTTACAGGCACAAGAATTTTTCTCAGAACACAATATGTTGACTCACTTTTGATTCTTTATGGATAACTCCCAACTACAAAACAAAATAACATTATTCAAGGGCTCCCCATGAAGTCTGCTCATTGATTTTTGAAAGCTACTTCTTATTCTCACTCATTCCTTTATTAGGTGATCACGTCACATAGTAACACTACTTTCTAGAATATTTGGACTCACACAGAAGTTGAATTGGAAGAAGTCATATTATCAAATTCATTAAACTTAAAACCACAACATACAATGAAAGCATTAACACCCTCAGTATCACAGAGGTTTTAATTGTCCCAAGACAGCAGACATCAGTTAGCAAAATAAAAGCAAAGTGCTATGGATGTTGAAGATCTGAATTAAAAGCAGAAAATTCTGGAGAAACTGAACAAGTATGGCAGCATCTGTGGAGAGATAGACAGAGTTAGTAGTTTGAGTCCAATGAGTCTTCTTTGGAACTCAAATGCTCAGCAAAAGCTTTTTTCTCCATACAAAAAACGATTAACTTAAATACATGTTCCACAGACTGGAGAGTTCACAGCTAATATATTTATTGGATATTCAGATATTGAAACATTTTAACTTGGCAGTTACTACCCTCTTTTACTGTGTCCTAGATCTCAACTTCAGATTTAAATTTAATACATGAAACAATGTTCATTATAATAGCATTCACTGTCTTCCCCATACAGTAGCTCCTGAACACGTCCTGCCTTAAGCAAGAGATGTCATATTCATTTGCAAACAATTAATTACACTAGCAATTTCAAGTTTTCCTAGCCCCTAATTAGCTGAGTATTCCTTTGTTCACAGATTTGAAACTGTTCCTTTCTTTTTGCAGCCTCTCTTTCTTTTGTTCTTTCTTTCCCTCACTTGCAATGTGCTGCTGTCTCCCAACTTATCTCCTTTACATCCTCTCATCTTCCTCCAGCTACCTCATTCTTCTTGTAGCCTCCTCTGTCTCTCCTCACACAGTCCCCTCCCTCTCCCTCCCCCTCTCTCTCTCTCTCTCTCTCCCTCCAAGCAGATGTCCACTCTCCCTCCTGGCCTTAGCCATCAGTCTCCTGGACCTCAGTATGCTGCTGCTACATTTTGCTTGCTTCCCCTCGCCCCGGCCCCGGCCTTCAGCCCATCCATTTCCAGTCCTGAGGTCCTCAAAACTCACGCTTGCTTGTTTGCTCGCTCGCTCGCTCACTTGCTTGCTTACTGCTCCTCCAGCCGCTGTTTTTGTCTCCCATTTCTGTTGCTAATAGTTGTACGCAAGAGCCTATCAGCAGCAGTTATGGGAGAGAATCAGCTAGTGATTGGTTGATCAGGTTCTCATCCTTTCATTCCACTCAATTTATGGGGACAACCTTTCTCTGATTGGTTGTCGTTGTGAGTTGATTTTCCATGGTGATTTGGGAATCTTTGGGGATGGATTGGCTTGCTGTTTCTGTGTATTTTGAATGTTGCACCACATTGCTGAGTATTTGTAGTTTTCTGTAATTACATTAACTCAAAATGTTGATTATGAGGTTGAACTATGATCTCTGCCTGTTCCCATACAAACACTGTGCAACTGCAACCATTTGGAAAAGTGTAATTAGAATATTATTTCTATATGTTGGTAATTTTATTTTTAACGAACCAGAACTTGACCGTTCAGGGTTATAGGTCTCCTGTACCATCACCAGCTCTGTTGCCTTTGACTTTGCTGGGCTGCTTGGCCATTTCCTTGTCAGCTTATTGGTGGTCTCTCTAGTGTGGTGCAGTTCAGATTGACAAATGAATGTACTGTATTGAACATAGAACATAGAACATTACAGCGCAGTACAGGCCTCCGGCCCTCGATGTTGCACCAACCTGTGAAACCAATCTGAAGCCCATCTAACCTACACTATTCCATTATTATCCATATGTTTATCCAATGACCATTTAAACACCCTTAAAGTTGGCGAGTCTACTACTGTTGCACGCAGGGCATTCCACGCCCTTACTACTCTCTGAGTAAAGAACCTACCTCTGACATCTGTCCTATATCTATCACCCCTCAATTTAAAGCTATGTCCCCTCGTGCTAGCCGTCTCCATCCGAGGAAAAAGGCTCTCACTGTCCACCCTATCTAATCCTCTGATCATCTTGTATGTCTCTATTAAGTCACCTCTTAACTTTCTTCTCTCTAACGAAAACAGCCTCAAGTCCCTCAGCCTTTCCTCATAAGACCTTCCCTCCATACCAGGCAACATCCTGGTAAATCTCATCTGCACCCTTTCCAATCCTTCCACATTCTTCCTATAATGTGGCGACCAGAACTGTACGCAATACTCCAAGTGCAGCCGCACCAGAGTTTTGTACAGCTGCAACATGACCTCAAGGCTCCGAAACGCAATCCCTCTACCAATAAAACCTACGCCTCCTTAACAACCCTATCAACCTGGGTGGCAACTTTCAGGGATCTATGCACATGGACACCGAGATCTCTCTGCTCGTCCACACTACCAAGAATCTTACCATTAGTCCAGTACTCTGTATTCCTGTTACTCCTTCCAAAGTGAATCACTTCACATTTTTCCGCATTAAACTCCATTTGCCACCTCTCAGCCCAGCTCTGCAGCTTATCTATGTCCCTCTGTAACCTGCAACATCCTTCCGCACTATCCACAACTACACCGACTTTAGTGTCATCCGCAGATTTACTAACCCATCCTTCTACGCTCTCATCAAGGTCATTTATAAAAATGACAAACAGCAGTGGCCCCAAAACAGATCCTTGCGGTACACCACTAGTAACTGAACTCCAGGATGAACATTTCCCATCAACCACCACCCTCTGTCTTCTTACAGCTCGCCAATTTCTGATCCAAACCGCTAAATCACCCTCAATCCCGTGCCTCCGTATTTTCTGCAATAGCCTACCGTGGGGAAACTTATCAAATGCTTTACTGAAATCCATATACACCACATCAACTGCTTTACCCTCATCCACCTGTTTAGTCACCTTCTCAAAGAACTCAATAAGTTTTGTGAGGCTCGACCTACCCTTCACAAAACCGTGTTGACTATCCCTAATCAAATTATTCCTTTCTAGATGATTATAAATCCTCTCTCTTAGAATCTTTTCCAACACTTTAGCCACAAGCGAAGTAAGGCTCACTGGTCTATAATTACCAGGGTTGTCTCTACTCCCCTTCTTGAACAAGGGGACAAGATTTGCTGTCCTCCAGTCTTCTGGCACTATTCCTGTGGACAATGACGACATAAAGATCAAAGCCAAAGGCTCTGCAATCTCCTCCCTAGCTTCCCAGAGAATCCTAGGATAAGTCCCATCCGGCCCGGGGGACTTACCTATTTTCACACTTTCCAGAATTGCTAACACCTCCTCCTTATGAACCTCAATCCTGTCTATTCTAATAGCTTGTATCTCAGTATTCTCCTCGACAACATTGTCTTTTTTCTTTGTGAATACTGATGAAAAATATTCATTTTGTGCCTCTCCTATCTCTTCGGACTCCACACACAACTTCCCTCTACTGTCCTTGACTGGCCCTAATCTTGCTCTAGTCATTCTTTTATTCCTGACATACCTATAGAAAGCTTTAGGGTTTTTCTTGATCCTACGTGCCAAAGACTTCTCATGTCCCCTCCTGGCTCTTCTTAGCTCTCTGTTTAGGTCCTTCCTGGCTAACTTGTAACTCTCAAGCGCCTGAACTGAGCCTTCACGCCTCATCTTTACATAAGCCTCCTTCTTCCTCTTGACAAGAGATTCAACTTCTTTAGTAAACCACGGTTCCCTCGCTCGACCACTTCCTCCCTGCCTGACAGGTACATACTTATCAAGGACACGCAGTAGCTGTTCCTTGAACAAGCTCCACATTTCAATTGTGCCCAGCCCCTGCAGTTTCCTTCCCCATCCTATGCATCCTAAATCTTGCCTAATCGCCTCATAATTGCCTTTCCCCCAGCTATAACTCTTGCCCTGTGGTATATACCTATCCCTTTCCATTGCTAAAGTAAATGTAACCAAATTGTGGTCACTATCAGCAAAGTGCTTGCCTACCTCCAAATCTGACACCTGGCCTGGTTCATTCCCCAGTACCAAATCCAATGTGGCCTCGCCTCTTGTTGACCTATCTACATACTGTGAGGGGAAACCCTCCTGCACACATTGGACAAAAACTGACCCATCTAAAGTACTCGACTATAGCGTTTTGGGTCAATATTTGGAAAGTTAAAGTCCCCCATAACAACTACCCTGTTACCTTCATTCCTATCCAGAATCATCTTTGCTATCCTTTCCTCTACATCTCTAGAACTTTTTGGAGGCCTAAAGAAAACTCCTAACAGGGTGACCTCTCCTTTCCTGTTTCTAACCTCAGCCCGTACTATTTCGGTAGATGAGTCCTCATCAAACGTCCTTTCTGCCACCGTAATACTGTCCTTGACTAACAATGCCACACCTCCCCCTCTTTTACCACCCTCCCTGATCTTACTGAAACATCTAAACCCCGGCACCTGCAACAACCATTCCCGTCCCTGCCGTATCCATGAATCCGAAATGGCTACAGCATCGAACTCCCAGGTACCAACCCATGCTGCAAGTTCACCCACCTTATTCCGGATGCTCCTGGCGTTGAAGTAGACACACTTCAAACCTCCTTCCTGCCTGCCAGTACACTCCTGCAACCTTGAAACCTTATTCATGACCTCACTACTCTCAACCTCCTGTACGCTGGAGCTACAATTCAGGTTCCCATCCCTCTGCTGAATTAGTTTAAACCCTCCCAAAGAGCATTAGCAAATTTCCTCCCCAGGATATTGGTACCCCTCTGGTTCAGGTGCAGACCATCCCGTTTGTAGAGGTCCCACCTACCCCAGAATGAGCCCCAATTATCCAGGTATCTGAATCCCTCCCTCCTGCACCATCCCTGTAGCCACGTCTTCAACTGGTCTCTCTCCCTATTCATTGCCTCACTAGCCCATGGCATGGGAAACAAACCAGAGATAACAACTCTGTTTGTTCTAACTCTAAGCTTCCACCCTAGCTCCTTGAATTTCTGCCTTACACCCCCATCCGTTTTCCTACCTATATCGTTGGTGCCTCTGTGGACCACGACTTGGGGCTGCTCCCCCTCTCCCTTAAGGATCCCGAAAACACGATCCGTATTGGAGCTTGAACTCAGATGAAAATGCGATTTCCAGCCTGTACCTGCTTCAACTAGATGGTAGGGTATTGAAGGCAGCGTCAAGGCAGGGTACTGAAATCTCTAATCCACGCCTTCTGTGGCACAGCTCAGACTGGAACTGAATGGAGCAAGAAGCATCTAATACCAGTGGTCTCCCACTCTCCTAGGCTAGGCCAAATGTTACACTTCCCCTGTACTGACTGAGGCTAGCATCCTGGTTATTCCTGATCAGTGTAGGTTAGGAGCACCACACCAAGCCATATATTAATTCAGAGTCAAGTGCTTCATTATCAATGTCATTGAATTTCTGCTACAATTGTAAGAAATATATTTAAGAGTGTGTTTAATGACTGATGCTCATTGACATGGACATATTATTAAAATATATAGAAAAGTGTCCTTTAATGTGTCATTAATATACAATACCATGCTTTTCCTTCATTTCAGAAAATTATAACCCAGTTAATAGAACGCACAATACTGCATGTTTCTCTTGAGAAAGTTCCGCCTGAGTTTGTGAATTACGATGCTTTTTATTTTCTGAGGAATAGAAGAGGTAGGTATTCTTATAAAGTTGTTGCTGTGGCTTATGTACACCAATACTAGTCTAAAGCAGAAACATGGGTATAGTATTGCTGAACTGTTACTGAAACGTTATTAACAAAAACAAAGCAAAATACAGCAGAGGCTCAAAATCTGAATTAGAAGCAGCAAATTCTGGAAATACTCTGCAGGACAACAAGGTCTTTGGAGAGAACCAGAGTTTTAACATTTCATTTTTATCTTAAATGATCCTTTGGTTTTATTATCAAGTTTAGCAACATAGAACAAGTGGAGTGCAACAGAGACCAGTTATGAGGCCTCAACTATTTGCAAACTATATTAATGACTCGGATGATACTAGCTTAATTAATTGCTTTAAGTCAATAGATTTTTGCTGGACCGTGGTATTAAGGAGTTTAGTAAGTGGATGAAATTAGGATACAGCTTAATCCTGATCTCGCTGAGTGGTGGATTAGGGTTGAGGGGATGATTACCTCCTTATTCCTTTCTTCTCTCACCGTACCATGGATTGCAGTGTTGCATGCATTTCAGCTGTGTGACTGTTTTAGCTGGATGTTAAGTAGTAGCAATAACAAAGAACAGATTAACATTACTATTCAGAATGTTGCTCTTCCCCTCAGCTGTTGAAAGTAGTGATATCCCTTTCTTTTTAAACTTCTGACACCTTTTTCATTGCTTCTGAAGAATCGTCCCCGAGAGCTCACTTTCTTGTATTTGTATCTCACGCATTCCTTTGGAACAAAGGGAAAATAAACTTTTTCCTTTCATAGTCTCAGGGTGTATTGTTGACATGAAATCATTTTTGATTACAGGAAGCCCAGTAGATAATTTCACACAACAGCGGTAAAATAATGACCAGAGGATGTGTTTCAGTAGTGTAGGTTACAGCATAATGGTTGACCAGGATACTGAAGAACTTCCTTGTTCATTCTTAAAATAGTAGCTTTGAATTGTGTGCATTCACCTGAAAGCAGACAGAGCTCGGTCTAACATTTGATCAAAAGGATCACGTTTTTGATGATGCAGCACCTCCTCAGTATTGCAGCAAAGTGTCACTGGATTGTGTGCCCAAAATCTCTGGAGGGAGACTCGGGCCCGCAACCCAAAGGCAAATATATTACTCAGTAAATCGCAAGGGACATTTATGAAAATATGTAGCTCTCATAATTGAATCAAGCTATCAAACATCACCAGGATTTCAAGCACATTATCATCTTTTGAAATTTTGCCCTGAAATACAGCATGTAACTAATAGCTGTTGCTAGCCTATTGACTTCATTATGTGTAAAATCTCTTACTGCTCAATGAACACTACCCAGAACAAAACAATTAGATGAAACGAGTTGCAAAAATATTGATTCTAACATCTTGCTGATTTATATACATCCGGCACTTCACCGTTGTTGATGAGTTGCTATATATCAACCAGTCTGGGATTTTTCTTTGGGTGAGCCTTGTTTTAAATCAGAATTTGATTTGATTTATTGTCACATGTACCTAAGTACAGTGAAAACTTTGTTTGCGAGTACTTAAGAGCAGACAGAGCTTGGTCTAACATCTTATCTAAAGGATCACATTTTTAATGGTGTAGCATCTCTGTTGTGGTTCTTAATGAAAATTATAGATATTTTCTAATCAGCCTGTTCGGAGATGTTATTGCACACCTCCGAGCATGTGGGACTTGGACCTAGGCTCATGGCTAGGGACAGTATTACTGCACCAAGAGCCATATAATGAACATTGTTTAATGAGCAAAATATCGCATTTTGAATCAATATTATATTGAAATATTTTCATAGAGACCATTACTGAACCCAGCGACATGAAGGAGACTAATATACTAATGCCCAATATGTTGGAGTATGGAATGCTGAATGGACACTCACTCTTGATGTTACATCAAATACTAACACAGGTAGGAAAATGAAATTCATGAACAAGAGTGCATGTTGTTAAGAAAATTTGATGACATATTTGTGTGCTTAAATGTTATTTTGTGTAATGCCTTTTAATGTAATATTTAAGATGTCAATAATTGTTTCTATAAACATTGATAGTGTGAAAATTTAATCAGAGAATTAAATTGATCTTAAAACATTCAGCTTCAGGGCTTGTTTCTTAACCAACTGAATCACTAAAAATTATTTTCGGGCAAGACAGCTTTGTGTACCAATTCTTTTCATGTTCAAATAAGGTTTTAGTAATAAAAACAAAGGAACCTTTATTTCACAAAGCAGTTTAAAACAAACTCTGGCTTATTTTTCATGTCTTTAAATATTATCTTTACTCTCTTTAATTCATGTGTTCAGCCTATCTCAAAAGCCTGGGCTTCTGCTGGAAATTAAAAAAAATCCCTCACCTGCATCCCTGCATTCTCAGCTGTGCAGTTAGGCATTAGGCAAATTGTTGATAGATAGAATCCCTACAGTGTGGAAACAGGCCCTTCGGCCCAACAAGTAAATGTACGAGCAGTTTCCATGATGTTGCACAAATAAATGAAAATAGTGACTGTTCTTAGCTCACCTTTTTGGAGTATGTTATATCTTTCCAAATGTGGTAGTTGATTAGACAATAGATTTGAAATAAGTGTCAACCCATTAATCAAATAAAAATTAAATAAAGCAAAAATACACACGTGCTGAAATAAAAACAGTAAATGTTACAAATGCTTAGCAGGTCAGATAGCATCTATCAAGGAGAGGCAGACCTTTGGGATTAGTGATTATACTACTTGTCTAGTAATTCAGGAGCTTGAGACAATATCCAGAGAACTGTTCCTATTTACAGAAGGTTAAGAACCCAAAGATACAGATTTAAAGTGATTGGCAAAAGAACTGAAGATCGTCATTAAAAAGAAAGATTGTGCTTATGACAGGTATAAGGCAAAAAATACAATTGAGAGTGAACAGGAATACCAAAGGAGATAACAATCTGTCCCTCAATGTCAGCAAAACTAAAGAGCTGATCATCAACTTCAGGAAGCAAGGAAGAGGATATGCCCCTATCTACATCAATGGTACTGAGGTGGAGATGGTTGGGAGCGTTAAGTTCCTAGGAGTGACAGTCACCAACAATCAGTCCTGGACCACCCATGTTGATGCAATGGCCTAGAAGGCACAACAACACCTATTCTTCTCAGGAGGCAAAGGAAATTTGGCATGTCCACAAGGACCCTTACCAATGTTTATAGGTGTACCATAGAAAGCATTCTATCTGGATGCATCATGGCTTGTCCAGGACCGTAAAAAACTACAGAAAGTTGTGAACATAGCCCAGCCAGCAAGCCAACCTTCCATCCATTAAACCCATCTACACTTTTCGTTGCCATGGAAAAGCAGCCAACATCACCAAAAACCACTTCCACCCCAGTTAAAATCTCTTCCAAACATCAGGAAGAAGATACAGAAGCTTAAACACATGTACCAACAGGTTCAAGAACAGCTTCTTCCCTAGTTCTAAATGGACCTCTCAAATTTCAAATCTAATGTTGATCTTGCTTCTGTGCACCTTTGCAGCTGTAATTCTGTATTCTTCACACTGTTCAATCACCCTATGTGTCTTTGTGTTATTACATTCAAAACAAAACTTTTCACTGTACTTAGGTACATGTGACAATAGTAAATCAAATCAAATCAAATCAAATTAAAGGGAGGTGATAAAGCAATTAAGAGAGGCAAAGAGGAACTGTGAGAAAAGACTAGCAGCTAAACATAAAGGGAAACCTTAAAGTCTTCTTTGGGCATTTAATTAGTAAAAGAGTGGTTAAAGGAGGGCAGGAACAATTAGCGACCAAAAAGGGAATTCATAAGTGGAAGTGGGAGCATGGCTGTGGGACTAAATGAATACTTTGCATCTGACTTTACAAAAGAGAAGGATGCTGCCCAGAACATGGTGACAGAGGAGGAAACACCGTCTCTAGAAGTGTTCAAAATTAATAAGGAAGATGGATAGATTGTTGGCATACAAAGCTGACAAGGCAACTGTGCTATTGAGATGCATCCAAGGATTTTGAAAGAAGTGAGGGTAGAAATTGCAGGTGCACTGGCCATAAAGTTTCAGTCTTCCCTGGACTCAGGTGAGGTGCCAGCAGACTGGAAATTACTGACGTTATGGCACCAACAAAATTACTCTAAATCTGCACTAGTTCCACTTTCCCACATGCCTTGAATGTTGTGACATTTCAGTTGGTCATCCGAGTGCTTTTCAAATATTATAATGTTTCACGCGGCAACAACCCTCCCAGGCAGAGCATTCCAGATTCCCTTCACCTTCTGGGTGAAACTGTTTTTCTTCAAATCCCCTTTAAATGACCTTCTTTTCACCTTCTGCTCCCTTGTACTTTTGACCCTTCAACTAAGGGGAAAAGCTGCTTTCTATTCACCCTATCCATGCCCGTCATAAACTTATACACCTTTATCAGGTTCCCCCTCAACCTTCTTTGTTCCAAAGAAAACATGATGTGGAGGTGCCCATTGTTGGACTGGGGTGGACAAAGTCAGAAGTCACATGTACCAGGTTTATAGACCAACAGATTTATTTGAAATCACAAGCTTTCGGAGTGCTGCTCCTTCATCAGGTGAAGTCGTCCCTGTATTTGTTTTAATTTGAGGAATATGACAGGTGAGGCAGATGAACTTAGAGCTTGGATTAATACATAGAACAATGACGTTCTAACTATTGCAAAGACTTGGTTGACAGCGGGACAAGACTGGCAGCTTAATGTTCTGGGATTTAGATATTTCAGGTGCGATAGGGAGAAATGTAAAGAGGTGGGGGAGCTGCAGATAACGGGGAACATCACAGCTATATTAAGAGAGAGCACCTTGGAGGGATCATCCATTGAGACACTATGGGTAGAGCTTGGGAATAGGAAGGGTACAATCACTGTAGGCCTCCCAACAGCCAGTGGGTGATAGAGGAACAGATATGTGGACAGATTATAGAAAATGTAGAAACCACAGGGTTGTTGTGGTGGATGAAGGCATTTGGTATGCATGCCTTTATTGGTCAGTGCGTTGGGTATAGGAGTTGGGACATCACACTGTGGCTGTACAGGACATTGGTTAGGCCGCTTTTGTAATACTGCGTTCAATTCTGGTCTCTCTGCTATAGGAAGGATGTTGTGAAACTTGAAAGGGTCAGAAAAGATTTATAAGGATGTTGCCAGGTTTGGAGAGTTGGAGCTACAGGGAGAGGCTGAATAGGCTGGGGCTATTTTCCCTGGAGTGTCAGAGGCCGAGTGGTGACCTTATAGAAGTTTATCAAATCATGAGGGGCATAGATAGGGTGAATAGCCAAGGTCTTTTCCCATAGTGGGGGAGTCCAAAACTAGAGGGCATAGGTTTAAGGTAAGAGGGGAAAGATATAAAAGGGATATAAGGGTCAACTTTTTCACACAGAGGATGGTGTGTGTATGGAATGAGCTGCCAGAGGAAATGGTGGAGGCTGGTATAATTACAACATTTAACAGGCATCTGGATGGGTATACGAATAGAAAGGGTTGAAAGGGACATGAGCCAAATGCTGGCAAATAGGACTAGACTAATTTAGCGTATCTGGTCAGCGTGGACGAGTTAGATTGAAGGGTCTGTTTCCGTGCTGTGCAGCTCTATGACTCTGTGACTGGGACTCTCTTAGTGCCTGGGGCTTGGATGGGGGGCATTTGTTAAGAGTGTCCAGGATGTTTTATTTTAAACAACATGTAAGTAGTCCAACTAGAGAAGGGGCCATACTAGACCTGGTGTGGGGAATAGCCCAGCCAGATGATCGAAATTTCAGTGGGCGAGCCTTTCACGAACAGTGACGATAATTCCGTAAGTTTTAAGTTACTTATGGACAAGGACATTAGGGGAAGGCTAACTAGAGGAATATTAGGTAGGAACTGGGGTATGTAGATTAGGGTCGGCTCTTTGAGGGTAAATCATGCATGTGGGAATCTTTTAAAGGCCAGTTAATTAGAGTTCAGGACTGACATGTTCCTGTGAAACTGAAGGATAAGGATGGCAAGATTGGGGAACTTCGGATGAGAAGAGAAATTGGGAGTTGAGTCAAAAAGGAAAAGGAGTCATTAGTAAAGTTTAGGAAACTAGATAGGCAGTGCCCTCAAAGAATAGCAGGAAAGAACTCAAACAAGGAATTAGGAGGGCTATAAGGAGCCGTGAAATGTCTGGCAAATAGGATTAGGAAAATCCCAAGGCGTTTTGTACATATATAAGGAGCAAGAGGGGTAACTAGGGAAAGAGTAGGTTCACTCAAGGACAAAGGAGGGAATTTATGCATGGAGCTGCAGGAAATAGGTGAAGTCCTTAACAAATTAGGAGAAGGACATGGTGGATCTGAGTCTCAGGAAGGGTATGTTGTTTTTCTGGGGCAAGTCAATATAAAAAAGAAACAGCATTCAAAAGCACACCCCACCCCCCATCTACATCAATGGAGAAAGTTCCTCGAAGTGACGATGACCGACGACCTGTCCTGGACTTCACACATAAATATGACAGTCAAGAAGACACAACAACGCCTCTTCTTCCTTAGGCAGCTCAGGAAATTTGGCATGTCCAAAAGGTCCCTCGCCAACTTATACAGATGCACCATCAAAAGCATGCTGTCCCTGTGCATAACCTGGTATGGCAACTGCTCTGCCCAGGACCATAAGAAACTATAAAAGGTGGTGTGCACAGCTCACATCATATCATCACAGAAGCCAACCTTCCATCCATGGACTCTATTTACATGGTTCGCTGCCATGGAAAGGCGGCCAACATCATCAAAGACCCATCACACCCTGGTAATGATCTCCTACAACCTCTTTCATCAGGCAGAAGATACAGAAGCTTAAACACACGCACAGGCAGGCTAAGGAACAGCTTCTTTCCAGCTGTTAGAGATAATAGGTACTGCAGATGCTGGAGAATCCGAGATAACAAGGTGTGGAGCTGGATGAACACAGCAGGCCAAGCAGCATCATAGAAGCAGGAAAGCTTGACGTTTCGGGCCTAGATTTCCAGCTGTTATCAGATTGTGAATGGACTCTAGCCTCAAATAATGTAACCTGCAATGTAACATATATGCCTTTAAGTCTTTTTGATCTGTACATCCTTTGCTTGCTGTAATATGTCTGTACTGCTCGTAAACAAAGCTTTTCACTGTATTTTGGTACACATGACAATAAAATCAATCAATCAATCAATCTAAGGTAGACAAGTTCCTATGACCTGATGAGATCTATCCCATAAAACTGAAGAGGACAGGTGAGGAAATTTCTGAGTTTGATATGAAACCTTTGTATCCTGTTTGGTCACAGAGAGGTCCCAGGGGACTGGAGAATAGCCAACACTGGTGCTTTGTTTAAGAACGGCAGTAGGGATAATCAGGGAGATTACAGGCCAGTGAACCTTATGTCAGTGGTAGGGAAGTTATCAGAGAAGATTCTTTGGCTTAGGACTTACACTTGGAAAAATATAAGATTTATTCACGATAGGCAGAATGGCTTTGTGCAGGGAAGGTTGTGTCTCACAGCCTTGATTGAGTTTTTTGAGGAAGTGACAAAGATGATATTTTTTTCATTCATTCACGGGATGAGGGCGTCACTAGCCAGGCAGCATTTATTGCCTGTCCCTAATTGCTCAGAGGGCAGTTAAGAGTCAACCACATTGCTGTGGGTCTGGAGTCACATGTAAGCCAGACCAGGTAAGGATGGCAATTTCCTTCCTTAAAGGATATTAGTGAACCAGATGGGTTTTTCCCAACAATTGACAACAGATTAGACTCTTAATTCGAAATATTTATTGAATTCAAATTCCACCATCTGCTGTGGTGGGATTCAAACCCAGGTCCCCAGAATGTTATCTGGGTCTCTGGATTAACAATCCAGCAATAATACGACTAGGCTGTTGACTCCCCTCGATTGATAGGGGCAGACTGGTAGATGTTGCAGGGGGATGTGGAGGAGATCATGGTCTGCTGGCTGTCTGCCCTTTTCTATGGTTACGTTGGTGCCCTGGCGTCATTGGAGAGGGAGCACACGATGTCCACCAATGCTCTTGATGCCTTTAGAGAGCGGTGGGTACTGCAAGATTGTGGAATGCTTTATTTTCCCTTCTAATTCCATTCTGATTTAGCTCCGTTCCTCTCTCTGTCCTCTGCCTTATCTTTTCGTGCTTTGTATTGCCCTTAAAGGGCTTTGCATATAAATTACTCAATTGGAAACATGGATGATTTACTGGTGTTGGTTAGTAGAAAAAGGAAAAAATACCATGGGTGATTGGTGATGATTGGTGATTCCTGAGGTATTCCACCCTCCTATTATTTCAGCGAGTAGTTAGGGTACAGAATGCATTGCCTGGAATTAATTGAGGTTAATCGATTAAGGTTTAATTGAGGCATTCAAGAGGGTATCTGATGATTATTTGTATAGAAATGATATGCAGGGATTTGAGGAAAAGGCAGGAAATTGGCACAAGGGGATAGAACCAGTATGGGCAGGATAGGTCGAATAGTCTCTTTTGTTACAATTCTGTGATTCTGTGATATGATGTGAGGAAAGTATATTTTTTACACTGAGTGGTTATAAATGCACTCCATGAAAGGTGGTTGAGGCGTAAGAAATAGCAAGGCATCTTGATAGAAATTTTCCCATTGGGCAGACGCAGCATGGGTTCATGAAGGACAGGTCATGCTTGATAAATCTTTTGGAATTCTATGAAGACATTACGAGCAAGGTGGACAATGGGGACCCAGTGGATGTGCTGTACCTGGATTTCCAAAAGGCCTTCGACAAGGTGCCGCACAAGAGGCTGCTGCGTAAGATAAGAATGCATGGCGTTAGGGGTAAAGTATTAGCATGGAAAGAGGATTGGTTGACTAACAGGAAGCAAAGAGTGGGGATGAATGAGTGCTATTCTGGCTGGCAATCAGTGACTAGTGGTGTGCCTCAGGGATCGGTGTTGGGACCGCAATTATTTACAATTTATATTGATGATTTGGAGTTGGGGACCACGTGTAGGGTGTCAAAGTTTGCAGATGACACTAAGATGAGTGGCAGAGCAAAGTGTGCAGAGGACTGTGAAACTTTGCAGAGGAACATAGATACATTGAGTGAGTGGGCAAAGGTCTGGCAGATGGAATACAATGTAAATAGAGATAAAAAGTACTGCAGATGCTGGAGAATCCGAGATAACAAGCATGGGGCTGGATGAACACAGCCGGTCAAGCAGCATCATAGGAGCAGGAAAACTTGACGTTTCAGGCCTAAACCCTTCATCAGAAAATGAAGGGTTTAACCCTGATGAAGGGTTTAGGCCCGAAACGTCAAGTTTTCCTGCTCCTAT
>JAHRHZ010000098.1:43434969-43469628 GCA_024137785.1 Ginglymostoma cirratum
CCTGATGAAGGGTTTAGGCCCGAAACGTCAAGTTTTCCTGCTCCTATGATGCTGCTTGACCGGCTGTGTTCATCCAGCCCCATGCTTGTTATCTACAATGTAAATAAATGTGAAGTTATACATTTTGGTAGGAGTAATAGTAAAAAGGATTATTACTTGAATGGTAAAAAGTTGCAGCATGCTGCTATGCAGAGGGACCTGGGTGTCCTTGTGCATGAATCACTGAAGGTCGGTCCGCAGGTACAAAATGTAATTAGGAAGACAAATGGAATTTTGTCCTTCATTGCTAAAGGGATTGAGTTTAAAAGCAGAGAGGTTATGTTGCAGCTGTACAAGGTGCTGGTGAGGCCACACCTGGAGTACTGTGTGTAGTTTTGGCCTCCTTACTTGAGAAAGGATGTACTGGCACTGGAGGGGGTGCAGAGGAGGTTCACTAGGTTGATTCCGGAGTTGAGGGGGTTGGTTTATGAGGAGAGACTGAGTAGATTGGGATTATATTCATTGGAATTCAGAAGATTGAAGGGGAATCTTATAGAAACATATAAAATTATGAAGGGAGTAGATAAGATAGAAGTAGTGAGGGTGTTTCCACTGGCAGGTGAAGCTAGGACAAGAGGGCATATCCTCAAGATTAGAGGGAGCAGATTTAGGACTGAATTGAGAAGGAACTTCTTCACCCAGAGAGTTGTTAATCTATGGAATTCCTTGCCCAGTGAAGTAGTTGACGCTACTTCAGTAAATGTTTTTAAAGCTATGGTAGAGTTTCTTTGAACAATAAATGAATTAAGGGATACAGTGAGAGCGCGGGTAAGAGGTTCTGAGTCCATGAAAAGATCAGCCATGATCTTTTTGAATGGCAGAGCAGGCTTGAAGGGCCGGACGGCCTACTCCTGCTCCTAGTTCTTATGTTCTTATGTTCATATTCGATTGTTGCTACCAAAGGATAATTGGATAAGTACCAAACAGAACTTGGAGGGCTATGAGGAAAAAGTAGTGGTGCAGGGTGAAATTAATTGCAGTGTTCTTGAAGAGAATTGGCAAGGACTTGACAGACTGAAAGGGCTTCTTCCCTGGTGCAATCACTCTGTAATCCTTTCTGTGATGCTGACTTCAAGTCTCACCAGGGCCACTAGGAAGTTTAAAATTCAGTTACTAAGTGAAGTTTGGGTGAAAAATTAGCATCAGTAATAGTGACCTTGAAACTGTTAGATTGTTGTAAAAACTCATCTGATTGACTGTTGCCTCCAGGGAGGGAAATCAGCAGTCTTGCTGGTCTGGCCTATTTGTGACTTTACACTCGTTGCAATGTTGATGATTCCCATAAGGTACACGGAAGCCCAGCAACCCCATAACAGATTTAAGTCTCTGACCATTAAGTGCGTACTCAAATTTGTCTTTCTCTGATCCGAGTTGGCAGACCTCACATTTCCCTACATTGAGCTCTAGCTATCATTATTTTATCTGCTCACTTAGTCTGCCTATGTCTCTCAGTAACTTCCCGCTCCCATCTATGCAACTTGCTGTTTCTCTTAAATTAATGTCACCTGCAAACTTGAATATCCAACTCTCTACTCCTTAATCCATATTCTGAGAAGCAGAAATTTAGTATGTTTGCATTTAGTCAATGAGTTTTTTTAACCTCTGTCTTTCATGCCCTTTATAAATGTGTACAAATTTTGAAACAAAAACGTTTTGAGTTTTAATCCCACAGATGCTGCTACATTAAAGTTTTTAAATTATACAAATGTTGCATTTGATGTTTTCCAGGTCTTCATACCACTTTTGTCACATCATCATAGAGGTGTTGATTTGAAAGGTTCATCCCGCTTTTTAAGTGCAGCGACATTTCAGTATGACAAAGGCAGTCTACAGGAATCAAGAGCAGGAGGGGATTCTCGAAATATTCAGTTTGCCAGGGATGAGTTCTTAATAACCATACAGAAGTTCTCAAATCAGGTCCAGAGAACTATTCAACAGGTTGAGGGTCAGTATATGTCATTAAGTGCTACTCCAGTTATGTATTCATGTTCAGGATATATGAATTAAGGCTGGTGTTTTTTTTTAATTCAGTAGATTGCTGTTGTTGAAGCAAAATGCCAGTGCCAAGTTAGACCTGTAAGGTGTGGTATGAATGGAAAGGGAAGAATGCCTTGAGAGAGAGTTTTGGAACACAGTTTGGATTGTGTTGGATATTTCCTTTGGTTCAGTGATGAGGTCAGTTCCATAAATGAGCTCTTGCTTCCTTTGAACTGGAATGTGACCTTGTCCTGCTATCCTGTCCAAAACTGTGAGGTTTGGGCTGAACAACGGAGCAAATTCAGTGACAAAATCTCTTCACTGCACATTGTTCCATTGTCATACATGTTTCAATTGTTCATCTTAGCTGAGACCTTCAGTGAATGATGAATTGTGGTCTCCCTGTGAACTCAGAAGTTTACTTTTAGTTCTGTAATAGTGGTTCAGCTGTTTCGTTTGCTGCACTGGCTGTATATTTTATACAGGCCATTCTTACAGGAAGCTAGCAGCAGAATTATATTCCAACACAATCTGCAACCTCATGGCCTGGCATATCGCAGACTCCACCATTACCATCAAGCCAGGGGATATACCCTAGTCCAATGAAAGGTGCAGGAGGGCATGCCAAGAGCAGCACTAGGCGTACCTAAAAATGAGGTGACAACTGGGCGAAGCTACAAAACAGTACTACTCAGAGATAGCAAGAACCGCAGATGCTGGAGTCAGAGATAACACAGTGTGGAACTGGAGGAACACAGCAGGCCAGGCAGCATCAGAGGAGCAGGAAAGTTGATGTTTCGGTTTGGGACCCTTTTTCAGAAAACAGGACTACGGACTACTTGAGTGAGAATCAGCATAAACGACAAGTGATAGACTGAGCTCAGTGATCCCACAACCAACGGATCAGATCTAAGCTTTACAATCACCACATCCAGATGTGAATTGTGGTGGACAATTAAACTACTTATTGGAGGGGCGTCCCACAAATACCCACTTCCTCAAAGATGGGAAAGCACAGTACATCAGTGGAAAAGACAAAGCTAAAGCAATCTTCAGCTCGAAGTGCTGTGTGAATGGTTTTGGCCTCCTCCAGTGGTACCTAGCATCACAGATGACAGTCTTCAGCCAGTTTGATTCACTCCACTTGATATGAAGAAACAGTTGAAGGCATTGGATACTGCAAAGGTTATAGGTCCTGACAATTCTGGCAATTGTAGTGAAGACTTATGTTCTTGAAGTTTCCACATTCCTAGCCAAGGTGTTTCAGTAAAGCTACAATATTGGTATCTGCCTGACAATGTGGAAGTTTGCTCAGGCATGTCCTGTACACAAGAAGCAGAACAAATATATCCCAGCCAATTGCCACCTAATCAGTCTGCTCTCCCATCATCAGTAAAGTGATGGAGGGTGTCACCAACAGTGCTATCAACAGCACCTGCTTAGCAATAACCTGCTCAGTGACAGAGATAGTAGGTACTGCAGATGCTGGAGAATCTGAGATAACAAGGTGTGGAGCTGGATGCACACAGCAGGCCAAGCAGCATCATAGGAGCAGGAAAACTTGACGTCTCGGGCCTAGACCCTTATCTGATGAGGGGTCTAGACCCAAAACGTCAAGCTTTCCTGCTCCTATGATGCTGCTTGGCCTGCTGTGTTCATCCAGCTCCACACCTTGTTATCACCTGCTCAGTGTCACCCAGTTTGGATTCCTCCAGAGTCTCTCAGCTTCTGCCGTCATCACAGCCTTGGTTCAAGTGTGGATAAAAGCACTTAATTCAAGAGGTGAAGTGAGAGTGACAGCATTTCATCAAGTGTGACATCAAGGAGCAAAAACAGAAGTTGCTGAAAAAGCTCAGCAGGTCTGATAGCATCTGTGAAGAAAAATCAGTTAACGTTTTGGTTCTGGTGACTCTTCCTGAGGAAGGGATCTGAAATGTTAACTCTGATTTTTCTTTACAGATGCTGCCAGACCTGCTGAGCATTTCTAGCAACTTCAGTTTTTGTTCCTGATTTACAGCATCTGCAGTTCTTTCCGGTTACTGTTGTGACATCAAGGAGTCTTAGCAAAGCTGGAGTCAATGGGAATCAGGGAAATTCTCCACAGGTTGGAGGCATACCTGGCACATAGAAAAATGGTTGTGGCGGTCTAACATCTCAGCTCCAGGACATCTCTGTAGGAGTTCCTCAGGATAGTGTCTTAGGCTCAACCATCTTTAACTGCTTAATCAATGATCTTCCCTCCATAATAAGGTCAGAAGTGGGGATCTTTGCCAATTATCAGCACCATTCGTGAGTCCTCGGATACTGAAATAGTCCATGTTCAAATGCAACACAATCTGGACAACGTCCAGGCTCGCACTGACAAGTGGCAAGCAACATTTGTGCTACACAGCTGCTAGGCAATGACCATCTCAAATAAAATACAATATAACCACTGCCCCATGACATTCAATGGTGTTGCCATCACTGAATCCTCCAGTATTAACATCTGTAGGATTACTATTGACCGGAAACTCAACTGGATTTGCCGCATACAGTGTGGCTACAACAGCAGCTCAGAGGCTAGGAATACTGTGGTGCATAACTCACCTGACTCCCCAAAGCCTGTCCATCATTTATAAGTCACAAGTCAGGCTTGTGATAAAATACTACCCACTTGCTTGGATGGGTGCAGTTCCAACAACACTCAAGAAGCTCAACACCATCCAGGATAAAACAGGCTGCTTGACTAGCAGCACATCTACGAGCATCCACTCACTCCACTGTACTGTTGCTCAGTAGCAGCAGTGTGTACTGTCCACAAGATGCACTGCAAAAAAATCACCTAAGATCCTTAAGACAGCACCTTTTAAACCTGTGACCACTTCCATCTAGAAGGAAAAGGGCAGCAGATACATAGGAACACCACCCCTGCAAGTTCCCCTCCAAACCACTCTCCATCCTGACTTGAATGATAATTTATGATTTATTGTCGCTTCTGCTCTACAATGAACAACACTGTAAAATACAGCGAAAAGCTTCAACTGTTGCCACAATCTGGCACCTTTCAAATATTTCAAGAATAGAAAGAAAAGACAAAGCTGAAAGAAAGTCCATCTTCGCTCTGCCGCCTCCACCATGAATCTCAAGCCGGCTGACCGATGACACCCGTGCCGCCACCTGCACCAGATCCACGAATGTTGGAGTCATCACTCTTCAGATTTGGAAATATATTGCTGTTCCTTCACTTCCACTGGGTCAAAATCCTGGAATTCCCTCCCTCAAGGCATTGTGGGTCAATCTATGCATGTGGACTGGAGCTGTTCAAGAAGGCAGCTCATTACCACCTTCTCCAGGGCAAGTAGGGATAGACAATAAATGATGGTCCAGCCAGTGATGTCCATGTCCCACAAATGAATAAAAACAAACACAAATACCAGTCCATGACCGTCTTCAAATAGAGACAATCCAACCACTGCTTCTTGACATCCAATGGCATTACCATCACTGAATCACCACTTTAAACATCCTTAGGGGTTACACTGATCAGAAACTTCAATGGACTTGCTCTGCAAAGACTACAAGAGCAGGCCAGAGGCTAGGAATACTGTGGCGAGTAACTCACCACCTGAGTCCCCAAAGTCTGTCCACCATCAACAAGGCTCAAGTCAGAGTGTGATGGAATACTACTCCCCACTTGCCTGGATGGGTGCAGCTCCAACAATGTTCAAGAAATCTGCCACCATCCAGGACTAAGCAACCTGCTTGATCAATACCACATCCACAAATGTCCACTCCGTCCACCACTGATGCTCAGTAGCAGTAGCATGTACTATCAACAAGATGCACTGCAGAAGTTTGCCAAAGATTCTTAGACCGCACCTTCCACCTAGAAGGACAAGGGCAGTAGACAGATAGGAACACTACCACCTATAAGTTCCCCTCCAAGCAACTCACTATCTAATTTGGAAATATATTGCTGTTCCTTCAGCGTTGCTGGGTCAAAATCCTGGCATTCTGTCCCAAAGGGCATTGTGTGTCTACCTACAGCACAAGGACTGCAGTAGTTCAAGAAGGCAGCTCACTGCTCCCTGTATTTTTGTCTCCTGCTCCCTGTCTCCCACCTCTTGTGACCCTTACCACTCAAGCCCCATCCTGCTCTCACTTACCTTTGGCCTGGAGCCATATGGTGATCTTGGGCATCTGGTGAGTGCAGATCCCTGGGAAGGTCTGATGGTGAACACTTGTGCTTGATGAGTACTCAGTAGCATCAGACATATGCTTAGGAACTGAGGGTTATTCTCTGTCAGTTTGTCAATCACTGGGAAAGACCAGCATTGGGTCGATCAAATCCCATTCCTTAATATCTGCTCATATTATGTTGTTTTAACGTTGCTGTACTTATTACTTTAGGTGCATGTATTTTTGAGCTGGGAGTACATCACATCAAGTCTTGCATTATAGTAACCATGGGAAAAATTGAGCGGGACTAAATACATCTCACGTATCACTAGTAGCACCTTGGCAGAAATGCAGTCAGCTTATGCTGGGTATTACAGATCTGACATGGCGTCTTTTATACAGTACCTCTGAAAACATGACAGAAGCATATCAGAGGAAACTTCTTCAATGTTACTTACTCAAACATTAACCCATCTTGCAGATTCCTTTGATGCAGCAAACTTTTGTTTTGGAATTTGTTCACAGGCTCTGAGCATCATTAGCTGGTTCAACATTTAGTGCCCGTCTTTAATGTTCATTGGAAAGTGATGGTGAGCAACTTTATTGAAGTGCTGTAAGTCCATGTGGGTGTAGGTAAACCCACAATGCAGTTAGGAAGGGAGTTCCAGGATTTTCACCCTGCGACGCTGAAAGAAGGTGATATATTTCCAAGTCAGAATTATGTGTGGCTTGGAGGCGAACTTGCAGGGAATGGTGTTCCCATGTATTTGTTGCCTTTGACGTTCTGGATGGTAGAGGTCATGTGTTTGGAAAGTGCTGTCAGAGGAGTCTTGTTGAGTTGCTGCAGTGCGCTTTGTGGATGGTACACACCGCTGCTACTGAGCATTGGTAGTGAAGAGAACGAAGGGGTGGATGGGGTGCCAGTCGAGTGGGTTGCTTTGAACCAGGCTGGTATTCCTCTGCCAGCTGACTTGCTCTAAACTGTTTACATCTAAGAAATCTATTACCTGCTGCCAAACAATTATATGAAGGCTCAAGTAAACCAAATTGGCAGCTGAGATAAGAACTAAAATAATAATAAGAAAAGGTCCAGATGTAGTTTGAATACAAAGCTTTTACACAGTCTTTTCCCTGCAAGCTATTGTAACCCTGCTAATACCCTGATTGAGATGTTGGACATTTTCTGACATCAGCCTGATCTACTAACTGTCAGCATCATTGTCATTATTCTCCAGTGAGGTGGTATTTCAGTATGATTATGACCTGCCTAACTGATTAGAGAGACACAAGGAAGATGTTGGAACATTAGTCACGTGTTGTTCGAACATAACAACATGCCTCAACTGTTTCGGGCAAGAGTTTAATGTATAGACCTCCTAATCCTATTGGGAAAGGGACAAGAAGTGTCAGTTGTGGAAAGGAACAGCCTAATCTTGCTTTCGGGGTGCTTTGTTCATGTAACATGTAAATGCCAATCATTGCCCTGTCCCTTCAATTTGCTGTGAGTGAGAGTCTCAACAAAACCACAGGGAGTTTTGGGAGAAATTTGGATGTATGATAGTTATTCCCAAGTATATTCTCAAGTAAACACATTTTCTTTTCTCTCAGGTGAGATCAAGCTCAAGATACCATCAATTGATCTTGATGCAGATTTCAACCAATTTGCTTTCGACCAAGTTATAATGGATAAACTAGAACAGAGTATAATGAACTGGCAGGTGCAAATCACAACTGCTATTGAAGAACAGCTGACAAAGATGCCTCAGGTGCCCTATATTTATTAACATCCAAATAGGACACTTATTACCGTTTCCAGTGGAGATTTGTCCTATTCTTCAAGGATGTCTTCTGGAAATTCAAAACTTACATGATTTTATCTAGACTTTCACAAAGCATTGACTCATCCAGCTCTCTTTGAATGTTTATTCATGTAAACTATTTAATTACTTAATAAAAATGGTAAAATGTCAGCATTATTGCAATTATTCTCTGGGCTCAAAAACTGGTAATTTCAGTGCTCAATATTAGAAACTATTAACTATTATAAACATCTTCCTTAAAAAATTAAAGTAAAACAAAGAACTGCAGATGCTGGAGATCTAAAACAAAAACAGACATTGTTGGAGAAACTCAGCAGGTCTGGCAGCATCTGTGGGAAGAAAGCAGAGTTAATGTTTTGAGTCCAGTGTCTTATCAACAGAACAGTTCTGATGAAATCATCGACTCGAAATGTTAACTTTATTTTCTTCCCACAGATGCTGCCAGACCTGTTGAGTTTCTCCAGCAATTTGTTTTTGTTCCTTTAAACATGCCTTTCTTTGTTTGGGTTTCTGGTATGGATGCCATAATTTCATATTTTTTGTTGCCCTTCTAGCACTTTGCTTTTTAAACTCCTGCCCCTTTTGCCCACTATGCTATCCACTTCTTTTAAAGTAGTGCTCAGCCTTGAACAGATTTCCATGCTCCACCTTCCTACAAAATTGAAATCTTGTTTTCTCTACTATCTTTATATTCTGATACCTAGCCACTTTCCTAATAATAGATTCACTGAGAGCAATACTGAAACTATCAGCTTTATATCTCCACCCCTTTCCAAGACCTCTAATCTAGTCAGGTAGATGACAGCGGTTTTTGTGTCATACTTGGCGTCTGATTGGTTTATTTCCCTTTCCCAAAGATTTCTCACCCCTGCTCCTTTCTATCCTTTTTCCTGGTTTCTTAAAACAATGAACAATTTTGAATCTCTGCCTGAAGTCAGATTACCTTCCTAAATATGGAACTGCCACGAGTACTTACACATAGGTACTCTTTTACTTGGATAACCCCATGATCCATTGTATAATGATGTTATTCTTGACTAAATCGCCACTGTACTTGCATTATTGACTTCTTTGTAGACAGCAAGAGCTGTAAACAATTAGGCACTTACCATTTGCTAATTTTACTGTTTACTTACTAATTGGGAATTTTGCTCTTGCCAGTGCTAATCCATGTGTTTTTTATTGCTACAATCTTCTTCATTATCTTAAATATATCATAAAGAATCCTCTCCATCCCTTGTATGGTATTCTAGTTCTTTGCTTGAACATGAAAGACCAGTGAGCCTTATTTCGGTTGTGGGTAAATGTTGGAAAGGATTGTAAGAGAGAGGATTTATAATCATCTAGAAAGGAATAATTTGATTAGGGACAGTCAACACGGTTTTGTGAAGGGTAGGTCGTGCCTCACAAACCTCATTGAGTTCTTTGAGAAGGTGACCAAATTAGTGGATGAGGGTAAAGCGGTTGATGTGGTGTATATGGATTTCAGTAAAGCGTTTGATAAGGTTCCCCACGGTAGGCTATTGCAGAAAATTCGGAGGCATGGGATTGAGGGTGATTTAGCGGTTTGGATCAGAAATTGGCGAGCTGGAAGAAGACAGAGGGTGGTGGTTGATGGGAAATGTTCATCCTGGAGTTCAGTTACTAGTGGTGTACCGCAAGGATCTGTTTTGGGGCCACTGCTGTTTGTCATTTTTATAAATGACCTGGATGAGAGCGTAGAAGGATGGGTTAGTAAATTTGTGGATGACACTAAGGTCGGTGGAGTTGTGGATAGTGCGGAAGGATGTTGCAGGTTACAGAGGGACATAATTAAGCTGCAGAGCTGGGCTGAGAGGTGGCAAATGGAGTTTAATGCGGAAAAGTGTGAGGTGATTCACTTTGGAAGGAGTAACAGGAATACAGAGTACTGGACTAATGGTAAGATTCTTGGTAGTGTGGACGAGGAGAGAGATCTCGGTGTCCATGTGCATAGATCCCTGAAAGTTGCCACCGGGGTTGATAGGGTTGTTAAGAAGGCGTACGGTGTGTTAGGTTTTATTGGTAGAGGGATTGAGTTTCGGAGCCGTGAGGTCATGTTGCAGCTGTACAAAACTCTGGTGCGGCCGCACTTGGAGTATTGCATACAGTTCTGGTCGCCGCATTATAGGAAGGATGTGGAAGCAGTGGAAAGGGTGCAGATGAGATTTACCAGGATGTTGCCTGGTATGGAGGGAAGGTCTTATGAGGAAAGGCTGAGGGACTTGAGGCTGTTTTGTTTAGAGAGAAGAAGGTTAAGAGGTGACTTAATAGAGACATACAAGATGATCAGAGGATTGGATAGGGTGTACAGTTAGAGCCTTTTTCCTCAGATGGTGACGGCTCACACAAGGGGACATAGCTTTAAATTGAGGGGTGATAGATATAGGACAGATGTCAGAGGTAGATTCTTTACTCAGAGAGAAGTAAGGTCATGGAATGCCTTGCCTGCAGCAGTTGTAGACTCGCCAACTTTAAGGGCATTTAAACATGTGGATGATAATGGAATAGTTTAGGTTAGATGGGCTTCAGATTGGTTTCACAGGTCGGTGCAACATCGAAGGCCGAAAGGCCTGTACTGCGCTGTAATGTTCTATGTTCTGTGAAAGCCCTTTGGCACACTCCTGATATATAAACATAGATAGAGATAGCTTATTTAAGCTGTCATTCTGTTAGATTCTGGCTAGTCTGTACTTTCATTTACTTGCCTCTGTATGGTATTTCTTGCAATCCTTCATCACCAAAAATCTAACGCAGTAAAGAAACAGAATGCATCAGATGCCGAATTCTAAAATGAAAACAAAAACATGCTTTCTATGGAGAGAAACAGACTTGATGCTTCAGGTCGATGACATTCTGTCAGAATTCAAATTTGAAAAATTTTCTGTTCTGAGGAAGGGTCACTGGACCCGAAACGTCAACTCTGTTTTTTCCCTTCACAGATGCTGCCAGATCTGCTGAGCTTTTCCAGCAACATTGTTTTTGTTTCTGAAAAATTTTTATTAACGCATCGCATCCACAGTCTTTTGGGGAGTGAGTTCTGAATTCCCCATGTCCTTTGTATAGAAACTATACTTTTTGACTTCATTCTTAAATGGTATTGCTGGGTCATGGCCCTTTGTTCTGGATTTCGCTCCCAGAGGAAATGGTTTCTCTGTATCAACACTATCTTATCTTCTGATTCCCATATTTTAGAAATTATCACACCGTAGACTTGGAAAGGTTACAGTCTCTTTTGTTTAGTGTAGCTTGCCATGATTCCAGTAAAGAAACAAGCACAGTGAATGCAAGAGAAATTCAGCAAGCTTGGCAGCAGCTGTGAAGAGAGAAACAGTTAACATTTCAAGAAGGTATGACCCAGTTCTGAAGAAGTCTTATCTGACTTGAAACGTTAACTCTGTTCCTATCAGGCTGCTGAGTTTCTCCAACATTCTCTTTGTCTATTTCAGATTTCCAGCATCTGCAGTGTTTTGTTTTTAATGCCTGGTAAGAATACTGCCTGAGGCTGATGAATTATTAGACATCACCCGACTGTCTAGTGCAGCTGCAAGTGCGATCCCCTGAAATACTTTTACACAATAAATGGTTCCTGACTAATTAGCTCCTGGTTCATTACAGACAACAAAGCAAAATGTAATAAACAATATTGAATAACTTGGTCATTTTAAGCACCTGGTCGGATCACTCCTCATCCTCTAAATTCAAGAAGATACAAATCAAGGAGATTAAGCGTGTTCTCATAATTTAATTCTAAGCCATGTGAGATCCAGTAAATCTGTGCAGCATCCCCTACAAAGCCAGCATATCCATCTTGAGATGTGGTTTCCAGAACTGAGCAGTTACTATTGCTGGAGTCTGACCAAGATTCTGTACAGTTAAGCATAACTTTCTCACTTCTGAATATGTCCCAAATCAGTAAAATACACTTGCCAATTGGGTACATTTGTGATGCAGTGAATGTTCGTACTCTCTGTTAAGTCACAGGGATGTCTTCTTTAATTTTTATGCATTTTAAGGCTGAAATCATGAATGCTTTTCTGTTTTTCACAAAATAATGTATGAATCTATTCCTTAGGGTAATAGTCCATTAGCAGAGATTGATTTCTGGCGCGAACGTAATGCGACCCTCAGCGCTCTCAGTGAACAGTTGAAACTGCCTGTGGTGAAGAAGATTGTTGACTTTGTGAGCAGAGTTGACCAAGGTTTAATCCAGAACCTAAATTTAATCATTACTGACCTCAACAAGTACCATGTGGAAGCTGCAGACAATGTCAGATTCCTTTCAACCCTTGAACGGCATTTTAAGGTAATGACAATTTGACCATTTTCTTTAATATAATAGACAAAAACAGTGACTATTTTGTGATGCTCCTGTCCCAGTGGTTCAGCTGATAAATTATATTGATGAGCAAGAACAACATTGTATTGGGTCCATTTTTATTCTATTACTGTGAGCATTACAATGGGACAAAATTCTCTTCCATGGGCTAGTAAAGAAACTTTGTTTGAAGTTATGAAATCACTAATACTGCGAATCTGCCAGACACGGTTTAGCTTGATCATCATGTTTAAGATCAGAGGGGACAGATGCAAAAAAGTTCAGAGGGGCAATCTTTTCACACGGAGGGTGATGAGTGTCTGGAATGGGCTGCCAGAGGTAGTGTTGGAAGCGAATACAATTTTGTCATTTAAGAAACATTTAGACAAGTACATGGATGGGATAGGTATGCAGGGATATGGACCAAATGCAGGCAAATGGGACTAGTTTAAATTGTGATCATGGGGCAAATTGGGCCAAACGGCCTGTTTCCATGCTGTAGATCTCTATGACTCTGTCTGTTATTTTAGAAATGGTTGTTTTGCACTGATTTCAGTTGGTCATTTCTGCAGAAACCCATTTCTCATTCAGTGCATGTAAAGGTGTCAGTGAAATTGACCAAAAAAATTGAACTTTGTGTGAAGCAGTTACATGTAAAACTGTTTCAGAGATAGTAGGAACTGCAGATGCTGGAGAATCTGAGATAACAAGGTGTAGAGCTGGATGAACACAGCAGGCCAAGCAGCATCAGAGGAGCAGGAAGGCTGACATTTCAGACCTAGACCCTTCTTCAGAAAGGCCCAAAACGTCAGCCTTCCTGCTCCTCTGATGCTGCTTGGCCTGCTGTGTTCATCCAGCTCTACACCTTGTTATCTCACATGTAAAACTGTAATGGAAATATGTCTGATATTTTGTAATAATGCTCATTTTGACAAAGTGTGAAGGTGCTGGTGGATCTTCTTTACACTGATAAAACCTCTAATTCTCTCAGGATCGTGACTTGAAAGGAATTTGGGGATTTACGTATACATATTAATCAATTAAAACCTTCTAACTAATTAAAGTTGTAACAGCATCTTAGGTTTGTTTAGTGCATCCTCATCAGTGGTGTGACCCTTTGATCTTTTACTTATGAATTTTGTGTCTGATACGACCTCTCTCACTAACACCTGAAGAAGGAGTAAGACTCCAAAACCTTGTGTTTTGAAATAAACATATCAGACTATATAACCTGGTGTCATGTGATTTCTGACATTTTTGACAAAAGAAAGAACTTGCAGTTGTCATGCTTTGAAAACATCCTAAGGTATTTTACAGCCATAGAAGTATCTTTGAAATGGAGCCACTGTCATAATGTTTAAAAAATCAACATCCGATTTGCACACACCAGAATTCCACAAAAAGTAAACTGTTAATGATGTGATTATCTCTTTTTTTGGTATAGTTGACTAAGAGGAAAATATTTGGGAGAATGCTGAGGAAATCGCCCTGGAAAAAATGGTGCTGGAAATCACAGCAGGTCAGGCAGCATCCATGGAGAGAGAGCAAGCTAACGTTTTGAGTCTGCATGATACTTCATCAGAGCTGACATGAAGTGCGAAGGACAGCATTTATGCAATAGGCATGATGGCTCAGTGGTTAGCACTGCTGCCTCACAGCATCAGGGATGTGGGTTTAATTCCAGCCTCGAGCAACTGTCCGAGTTTACACATTCTCCCTGTGTCTGCATGGGTTTTGTCCATGTGGTCTGGTTTCCTCCCACAGTCCAAAGCTGCGCAGGTTAGGTGGCTTGACCATGCTGAATTGCCCATAGTGACCCAGGATATGTAGGTTAGGTGGATTCGCCATGGGAAATGCAGGGATAGGATAAGGGGTGAGTCTGGGTGGGATGCTCTTTGGACAGTCACTGTGGAATTGTTGGGCTAAATGGCCTGTTTCCACATTGTGGGGATTCTATGTATAAAAAAGTAGTGGGTGGGTGGTTGTGGAGTGCTGAGGGAGAAAGAGTGCTGATATTGCAGATTAAGTGATCAGAATGTGAGAATGGCAGAGCAATGGTGTATCAAACTGCCAAACTGGAAAGAACAGATGGTTCCACTGGAGTTGGGGGGAGGAGAGAGAGGACATGGTGACAGAGAATGTAACAAGTAAAGCTTAAAAAAATGGGAGTGAGTCTCCCTGATCTTTTTGGAACGTATGAAATCTTGTATGTTCCCCTGGTCGGACAAATAGCCTTTTGTTTAATGTCTGAAGAAAAGACAGCACCGTTGACAGAGCAAATACTGGATTTAAAAAATGTGATTTTCCTACATCACATTTCACTAATCGTTTGATTTATGTTTTTAACTTAAATTATGAATACTTTCTAGCTGTCTTTTACCTCTTCATCATCGTATTCCTATCATTTGTATTCCACCTCAATGCTCCCTTGAGGATGTCTGAATAGCTGAATTCCTCTTATTATAATGAAGAGCTGGGCTATTCCCCTTTCAAGCACAGTCTCCCTGTTGCAAACGTTTGGTGAGGTGAGGTGTCTCCAGTCATGTAAATGGTGAGCTTTGAAGTGACTGAGAGCAATCAAAGTTGATCATTTCCTGTGGAAAGATTTCTAAGTAGTTATGCCTTGATTCTTCCCATGATCAAAAATGATTGTGTAAATCATGCACTTGTGAAGCTGACTACTTTATTATATTGTAAAAAAGAACTTGTTTTACCAACGATACCCTTCCTGTTCCATGATTCACTGATAACCTCTGGTTCTTTGTTACCTTGATCAAAACTGCTCAGCCGGTCTCATGTTAACACTGTTTATGTTTATGTATCACATGACACCAGGTTTGTTGGACACCAGGTCCAACAGGTTTGTTTAAAATCACAAACTTTCAGAATGTAGCCCTTTCGTCAAGTGAAGTGAGAGAGAAGCACACAGAACACTGAATTTATCGGCAGAAAAATCAAGGGCAGAGAAATCAAAATATTGTACAAATGGTATGAGTGGAGTGTCGAATAATAAGTTTCTGCAGGTGATCAAAAGTGTTAGATGGTATGAGTAAAGTGTCAACAGCTGAATAACAAGCGAAGGGATGACCAGCTATGATTGTGAAGAATGGTGGAGCAGGCTTGAAGGGCCGTGTGGGCTCCTCTTGCTCCTATCTTCTATGTTTCTATATAATCCAATTAAATGAGACAGAGAGATAATTACAAGAAATTAAAAATAAGGTGGTGCTGGAGACAAACCAAATGGATGGAATAACATGAAAGGTTTAAGAGTTGCATGCCGAGGCTCTAACCAAAGTAATAAGTAATCCAAAACTGTATAAACTAATTAAGGTAGAGAGATCATAACAATTTATCAAGACGATGGTGTCAAAACAGGATGGTAAGGAAGATTTTTCGGATACAGAGCAGTATGATCGGGTCACACGTCGTGCGACATGATCCCAAAATCACAGTTGAGACCGTCTTGATGGGTATGGAAACTTGGCTATCAGTTTGCAGAATCACCGAGCAGAAACTTATTACTTGTTAATCCAGTATTTTAATTTGTCTCCAGCACCACCTTATTTTTAATCTTTTGTACTTCTCTCTCTGCCACATTTAGTCGGATTATAGATTATCCCTTTGCTAGTTAGTCAGTTGTTGACACTTTACCCACAGCATCTAATACTTTTGATCACCTGCAGAGACTTATTATTCGACACTCCACTCACACCTTTTGATCTCTCTGCCCTTGATCTTTCTGCCCATAAATTCAGTGTTCTGTGTGCTTCTCTCTCACTTCATCTGGTGAAGGGGCTACGTTCTGAAAGCTTGTGATTTCATATAAACTTGTTGGACTATAACCTGGTGTTGTGTGACTTCTGGTTTTGTCCACCCCAGTCCAACACTGGCACCTCCACATTACGTTTATATATGAATGTATTGTGTGCAATTTTTAAAATGTATTCACGCTTATTAGAACCTAGTACATGGATCAAGATTTCAAGTTGTTATGGATACAATTCCTTCAATGATGAATGCCTTGAGGATGGTTTGGATTATTTCTCGCCACTACAACAAGGATGAGCGAATGGTGCCACTTATGGAAAGGATTGCATGGGAGATTTCGCAAAGAGTCCGTAAAGTAATCAATGTACGGACAATTTTCAGGTAAGCAACTTCAGTGATATTTAAAATTCCACGAACGTGTGGAAATATGTATATGTGTTACTACAGTATATGGAATACAAGCTGCTGTTGGGATGATTTACTTGGATTATCATAATACTTCCATTACGTTCTTTTATACTACAGTAATAGCAAATTGCATTTATGCAGCCTCTTTAAGATAGAAGAATATCCCAAAGTGCTTCACAGAGGCATAACAAGAGAAAAGTAGACAGCAACCAGAAAGGAAATATTGGAAAAGCTGAATCAAAGTTTGGTCAGGTTTTAATGAAGTTCTAAGTGTTATAGAGAGAGAGGCACAGAACTTTAGAAGGTGGAATTCGGAGAATATGGCTAAAGGCACAATCATCAGTGGTGACCAGAGAGCATTGAAAAAGTATTGCACTATTGCAGCATACTGTTTAGTTTATTTTCAGATTGCTTTGCTCTTTGTTTTAAATTAGTGGAATGCGTGCAACCTTTTTATGGTTGCTACTGGAGAGAATTGTGGGATGTTCCCATGAACTTATATTTCAGTAAATCATGTAGCAGCTTAGTTGAAAATTGTCAAATTAATGAGAATGAATAAATTTTAAAGTTAAACTAAATAAGGATTTTAACTGACGCATCTTGACCAATAAATGGTACAATAAGAACACAAGTAACTAGATAAGAATTCTCTCGCTGAGTGGTAAATTGGTCTGGGAATGGTGCATGGTAAAATGGGGGAGAAATTGGACATGAGGAAGGCCATAGGGGTCAGGTATGAAATTAATGAGGTGAGTTTGGTAAGACACAGTGAGGCCTTGCGGCAATGAATCTTCCAAGACCTTGTGTGACTTGGACCTATCCAAAAAAAAATGCAAGGTTTAGTCCAGAGTTCATGTTTCACAACATAGATAAATTACAGTGAGGAAAGAGGATAAACTGAGAAAATCAAGCTTAGTATCAAATTTAAAGAAAAAAAATACAATGTAGTAACAGTTAGGGGTAAATCAGAGGATTTGGAATCTTTTAATTACCAATTAAAGATGAACAAAAAGTTTTAAGGAGGGTTAGACCTGAAACGTCAGCTTTCCTGCTCCTCTGATGCTGCTTGGCCTGCTGTGTTCATCCAGCTGTACACGTTGTCATATCTGAGATAGTGAATGCACTGGTTTTAACTTGCAAGAATCCTTACATTTTGGAAAAGTCCCAGAGGATTGAAAAGTTGGCAATGGAACACCTTTATTTAGAAAGGGACAGTGACAAACAAATAGGTAACTACAGGCCATGTATCTTAACATGTGTTAGAGGGAAAATGTTAGGGCGTAATAGCAGAATAACACGAGAATACACAATGTGAATTGAGGTTTGGCTAACTAATAGAAGACAGTTCTGAAGAAGTGTCACTAGACTTGAAATGATAACCCTATTTCTTTCTCCAAGACGTGCTGAATTTCTCCAGCAATTTCTGTTCTTTTTACTAGAAGACAAATTTGGGATAAGGGTGGCATTTTCAGGATGGCAACCTGTAACTAGTGGAGTGCCACAGGGGTTGGTGCTAGGGCTACAATTGTATACAAAATATATTAATGACTTGGTTGATGAAAGTGAATATACAACAGCCAGGCTTGTGGATGACACAGATATAGGTGGGAAGGCAAATGCTGTGAAAGATACAGAGAGTTTACAAAGGGATGTAGACAGGTTAAGTGAGTGGGCAAAAAGTTGACAGATGAAATATAATGTGGGAAATGTGGTGTTGTGCACTTTGACAGGAAGAACAGAGGAACTGAATATTATTTAAATGGAAAAAAGCTACAGAAAACTAAAGTCTCCCTATCTAAGGAGAGAGATACTGGCTTTGTGGGCAGCCCAGAGAAGGTTCACTAGGTTGATCCCAGATATGGGGGGAATTTTTTTATATGAAGGAGAGATTGAGTAGCTTGGGCTTGTTGTCATTAGAGTTTAAGAAAATGAGAGGTGACCTCTCATATAAGATACATAAGATTTTTAGGGTACTTGACAGTCTAAATGTGGAAAGAGTGTTTCTACATGTGGAAGGGTGTGGAACCAGAGGGCATAATCTCAGAGTGAGGGAGTTCCTGTGTTATGGACCAGACCAAACCCCCTCCAAATATATCAAGAAGGTGGCCTAGATCCTAACTTTTATCTTATTTAAATGTAAGTGTAAGATGCTGTGTTCCAGGTGTAATTTGATTGGTTACACTACTTGATTTTAAGCAAAACACGTTTTATTCTTACATTTAATTAAAATGCAAACAAAAGAAAGACGAAACAAAAACAGAAATTTCTGGAAAAGCTCAGCTGGTCTGGCAACATCTGTGAAGAGAAATCAGAGTTAACATTTTGGGTCCGGTGACCCTTCCTCAGAACCTGTTTAACTACTAAACGGTGATAGTAGGAACTGCCGATGCTGGAGTCTGAGATAACAAGGTATAGAACTGGATGAACACAGCAGGCCAGCAGCATCAGAGGAGCCAGAAAGCTGATGTTTCGGATCTGGACCCTTCTTCAGAAATGGGAGAGGGGAAGGGGATTCTGAAATGAATAGAGAGGGGGGAGGCAATGATGGAAGGAGGATGGAGGAGCAGATAGGTCGAGAGAAGTCGGACAGGTCAAGGAGGCAGGCATGGAGCCAGTAAAGGTAAGAGTAGGTAGGGAGTTGGGATGGGGGTTGGTCAATTGGGAGGGAGGGGCAGGTAGGTGGGAGGGAAGACGGACAGGTCAAGGAGGCGGGGATGAGGCTAGTAGGTAGGAATTGGGGGTGGAGGTTGGTCAGTGGGGTGGGAGGAGCGTATAGGTGGGAGAAACGATGGACAGGCCAAGGAGGCGGGGACGAGCTGGGCTGGTCTTGGGATGAGGTCGGGGGTGGGGAGATTTTGAAGCTTGTGAAATCCACATTGAGAGCATTGGGCTGCAGGGTTCCCAAGCGGAATATGAGGTGCTGTTCCTCCAGCCTTCGGGTGGCATCGTTGTGGCACTGGAGGAGGCCTAGGATGGACATGTCGTCCAAGTAGTGGGAGGGGGAGTTTAAGTGGTTTGCGACTGGGAGGTGTAGTCATTTGTCACAAACTGAGCATGGGTGCTCCACAAAGTGGTTTCCAAGTCTCCACTTGGTTTCCCCAATGTAGAAGAGGCCACATCGGGAAGAGCGGATACAATATGCCACGTTAGCAGATGTGCAGTTGAATTTGGAAGGTTTTCTTGGGGACTGGGATGGGGGTGAGGGGGGAGGTGCAGGGGCAGGTGTAGCACTTCCTGCGTTTGCAGGGAAAAGTGCCAGGGGTGGTGGGGCTAGTGAGGAGTGTGGAGTGGACGAGGGAGTCACGGAGAGAGTGGTCCCTCCAGAGGGCAGAGAAGGGTGGGGAGGGAAAAATGTCCTTGGTAGTGGGATCAGATTGCAGGTGGCGGAAGTGGCGGAGGATGATGCGTTGAATCCGGAGGTTGGTGGGGTGGTATGTGAGGACGAGGATAATTCTGTCTGTGTTGTTGTTGCGGGGAGCGGGTGTGAGGGATGGGTTGCGGGAAACGCAAGAGATGCGGTTGAGGGCGTTTTCGACACTGTGGAGGGGAAATTGTGGTCCTTGACAAACGAGGACATCTGGGATGTCTGGGAGTGAAATGCCTCATCTCGGGAGCAGATGCGGTGGAGGTGAAGGAATTGGGAATAGGGGATAGCATTCTTGCAGGAAGGTGGGTGAGAGGAGGTGTATTCTAGGTAGCTGTGGGAGTAGGTAGGCTTGAAATAGATATCAGTTTCCAGGTGGTTGCCAGAGATGGAACAGAGGTCCAGGAAGGAGACAGAGGTATTGGAGATGGTCCAGATGAACTTAAGGTTGGGGTGGAAGGTGTTAGTAAAGTGGATGAACTGTTCGAGCTCCTCGTGGGAGCACGAGGTGGCGCCGATACATTCATCAATGTAACGGAGGAAGAGGTGGGGGATAGTGCCGGGGTAGCTGTGGAAGAGGGACTGTTCCACATATCCTACAAAGAGGCAGGCATAGCTTGGGCCCATGAGGGTACCCATAGCCACCCCCTTTGTCTGTCGGAAGTGGGAGGAGTTGAAGAAGTTGTTAAGGGTAAGGACGAGGTCAGCTAAGCAGATAAGGGTGTCAGTGGAAGGGGACTGGTCGGGCCTGCGGGAGAGGAAGAAGCGGAGGGCTTTTAGGCCATCTGCATGGGGATTGCAAGTATATAGGGACTGGATGTCCATGATGAAGATTACTAACTACTAAACGGCAACTGTTTCAATACAGTAACATCCCATAAATACACTCTTGGCAAAGGCAAATTCAATAAAATAGGCTGTCTCACATGCAATATTTCTCCAGTCCACGAGGAAAGAACATTAAGAGAAAATTCTGGCAAAGAGAGAGAACTCAAGCATTATGCTGTAGCAGGATAAGACATATCGCAGCTTCAAAACTAGCCTTCAAAACAAAAAACACCCTGTAACTACTGAAAACTAAACTAAAAGCCTGGTTCTGTGGAACCTGACTTCACCCATTCGTGCTCTTTCCATTGTTCCAACTTTTAAAAAAACCCCAAGGCCTCACAAGTTGTTTACTTTATTGTCTTTGAACAGACCGCTCAGAGCCTCTGTCTCAACCACCCTTCATTAAAGCAAAACACAACAAAGTACACCTCTTAAAGCCATAGTATTGTCATGGTGTGGAGGTGCCTGTGTTGGACTGGGATGGACAAGGTCAGAAATTACATGACACCAGGCTACAGTCCAACAGGTTTATTTGAAAACACAAGCTTTTGAAGCGTACCCCCATCGTCAGGTGAAGAGATTATTGTCGCAACAGACATGGGGAGGACTTTCTTCTCTCAGAGGGTAGTGAATCTGTGGAATTTTTTAAAGGCTGTAAAGATGTTTTAAAGGTGTAAAGGCTGGGTTGTTAAGAATATTTATGATCAGTCATGGACAAAAATCAGGAAAGTGGTGTTGAGAAGATTATCAGATCAATCGTGATCTCATTGAATGTCAGAGCAGACTCAGTAGGATGAATGGCATATTTCTAATCCTATGTCTTATGGTCTTCTGACTACAGTCTCTACAGTCCTCGTTGGGTGTAACACTCACATAAACAACAGCCAGCAGTGTTAAGGTACTGTTCCCTTTCCTCTGCAATCTGATCAAGACCAATATCTTTATTTAAAAGGAAGAACTCAGCTGCAGCAAGACAAAGTGTTTCAGAAGCTAAACGCACCCTCCAAGTATGGAAAGACTCATACTTTGATATCCGTGCTAAAATTGAAGCTTCGGGAAGAGATCAACGATGGGAATTTGATCGGAAAAGACTATTTGAGAATACAGATTACATGATTAACATCTGTCAAAATATTTATGAAATCTTACAGGTATGCAAGTGAAAGAAAAAAATGTCCTCCCATTTTCTGTTTTAGGTGAAGTTGTTTTGTTTTTTAAGGAATATCCTTTTTTGAAAATATTGTTGTTATTTAGAGTCCTAGAGTCACAGAGCTGTACAGCATGGAAACAGACCTTTCAGTCCAACACGTCCATGCCGACCGGATATCCTAAATTAATCTAGTACCATTTGCCAGCATTTGGCCCATATCCCCCTCAGCCCTTCCTATACAGAGTGGTAGGGGCATGGAATGCAATTTCGGAGCGGGTAATGGAGTCAGCCTGATTAGGGGCATTTAAGTGGCTATTAGATAGGCATATGGATGATAGTATAAGGTAGGGGTGGAGGTTAGATAGACCTTAGGTTTAGGGTAAAAGTTCAGCACAACATCATGGGCCTAAGGGCCTGTACTGTGCTGTACTGTTCTGTGTTCTATGTTCTATTCATGTACCCATCCAGATGCCTTTTTAATATTGTAACTATACCTGCTTTCATTTCCTCTGGCAGCTCATGTCATACACGCACCATCCTCTGTGTGAAAAAGTTGCCACTAGGTTCCATTTAAATCTTACTCCTCTCACTTTAAACCTGTGCTCTATAGTTTTGGACTCTGCTACCCTGGGGAAAAGACCTTGGCTATTTATGCTATCCATGCCCCTCATGGTTTTATAAACCTCTGTAAGGTCACCTCTCAGCCTCTGACATTCCAGGGAAAAATGCCCCAGCCCATTCAGCCTCTCCCTTTAGCTCAAACCCTTCAACCCTGGCAGTCGTTTAGTGGCTTAGTGACCTTTTTCTGAAGTGGGTGATTACAATAATTACTAGTTGACTCCTTGTGGTCAAAAGCATGATTGAGTGTGGTCAAAGAGAGCGAAGAACAATACAGCACAGGATCAGGCCCTTCGGCCCTTTAAGCTTGTGCTGACACATTTTGCCCTTCCATACTAAAACTGTCTTCACTTACAGGATCCGTATCTGTCTATTCCCTTCCTATTCATGTATTTGTTCAGGTGCTTCTTGAATGCTGCTAATGTGTGCTTTCATCACCTCCTCTGGCACTCACCACCTTTTTTTAAAAAGTTGCCTTGCACATCACTTTTAAACTTATCCCCCTCGCACCTTGAGCCTGTGTCCCCAAGTAATTGATCCCTCCACTCTGCAAAAAGCCTCATACTTTCCACTCTATCCATGCCATTCACAATCTTAAGAACTTCAATCATGTCGCCCCCTCAACCTGTTGCATTCCAGTGAAACCAAACCCAGTCTATCCAACCTTTCGTCATAGATAAAATCTCCCATACCAGGCAACATCCTGGTGAACCTTTCCTGTACCCTCTCCAAAGCATCCACATCCTTCTGGTAGTGTGGTGACCAGAACAGTATGCAATATTCCAAGTGTGGCCTAACTAAAATACAATAAAGCTGCAGCGTAACTTGTCTGTCCTTATACTCAATACCCCTTCCAATGAAGGCAAGCATGTTCTAAGCCCTTTTTACTGCCTTATCTATCTTGCTGCCACCTTCAGTGATCTGTGGACCTGCACATCCAGATCCCCCTGCATATCAATACTGCCATTCACTGTGTAATTTCCACCTGTATTTCACCTTCCAAAATGCATCACCAGCAATCTTTGTATCATCCACAAACTTACTTCAAACTTAGATCAATAATGTTTTCCTCTAGATCATTTATGTAGATCATGAACAGCAGAGGTCCCAACACTGATCCCTGTGGAACACCATTAGTCACAACCCTCCATTCTGTAAAGTATCCTTCCACTGCTACCCTCTGTCTCCTATAACTATGTCAGTTCTGTGTCCATCTTGCCAGCTCAGCCCGATATCATGTCATTTCACTTTTTGTATAGGTGTTCCATGAGGGACCTTGTCAAAGGCTTTACTGAAGTCCATGTAGACAACATCAGTTGCTTTTTCCTCATCAATTATCTTCGTCACTTCTTCAAAAACTTCGATTAATTTAGTGAAGCATGACCTTCCCCATGCAAAACCATGCTGTTTATCATCAATAAGTCCTTTTGCTTCTCAATGCGTATCGGTCTTGTCCCTGAGAATTTTTTCCAATATTTTCCCTACCAGCGATACGAGACGCACAGGCCTGTAATTTCCAGGATTATCCCTGTTACAAAAACAGAAGTTGCTGGAAAAGCTCAGCAAGTCTGGCAGCATCTGTGAAGAGAAAATCAGAGTTAACGTTTTGGGTCCAGTGACCCTTCCTCAGAACTGTTACCCTTCTTGAACAATGAGACAATATTGGCTATTCTCCAGTCCTCTGGGACCTCACCTGTGGCTAAAGAGGATACAATGATGTCTGTCAGTGGTCCAGCAATTTGTTTTCTTGCTTCCCTTAATATTCTGGGATAGATCCCATCAGGATCTGGGGACTTATGTACCTTAATACCTTTTAAGACGCACATCATCCTTTCCTTTTTAATAGTGGTTTGGCTTAGAAATTCGACACTCACTTCCCTGAGATCATTCTCCACTAATTCCTTCTCTTTGGTGAATACCAATACAGAGTATTCATTTAGGACCTCACCTACCTCTTCTGGCTCAACACATAGATTCCCTTCATTGTCGTTGAGTGGGCCAACCCATTCTTTGGCTACCCTCTTGCTTTTTATATATGTGTAAAAGATTCTCCTTAATCCTGTCTGCTAACGGCTTTTCATAGCCCCTTTTAGCCCTTCTAATTCCTTGTTTAAATTCTTTCCTACTTTTCTTAATACTTCAAGGGCTTCGTCACTTCGCATCCTCCTAGACATTACGTCTGCTTCCTTTTTCTTTCTGACCAAGGTCATAATATCCCTGGTCATCCAAGGTTCACATAAATTGCTGTACCTATCCTTCATTCTTGCAGGAATGTGCCACTCCTGAACTCTTATCAGCTGGTCTCCTCTTTTCAGATTTGTTCATGGGATATGGACACAACCAGTGTTTTTTGCCATTTTAGTGTTCAGAGGGCAGCTGAGAGTAATGTGAGTCAGGAGTCACATGTAGGCCAGGTAAGGTTGGCAGATTTCTTCCCTCAAGGACATTAGTGAACTAGATGGGTTTTTACCACAATCAACGTTGGTTACATGGTCACCAGTAGATTAGCTTTTTTTAAAATTCCAGAATTATTGAAATTATTGAATTCAAGTTTACCATCTGCCATGATGAGATTTGAACCAGTATCCCCAGAACACTAACTTGGGGTTCTTAAGTTACTCGTCCACCAAAATTACTACGAAGCAACTGCCTCCCCAGGTTCAATGTGTACAGTGGAGATAGTGGGGCCAACATGTGCAGCCGCGACCCAAACCCATTTCGAAATCATGCAATTCATTCCTGCGAGAAGGAAGGATAGGTACGGCAATTTATGTGAACCTTGGATGGCCAGGGATATTATAAGAAAAAGGAAGCATACGTAATTTTTATGTATTTGTGTATTAATTCTCTGTGCTTATCATCTACACTAACAATTGTCTATAGGTATCCCAGTCCTGTTGTTATTGCTGTGTCAGTTCCTTGCAGTGCAGTGACACCTGGTTAGAGAATGTGATTATAAAGCAACAGGTTTACAAAGGTAGTACTTGATTCTAAATGAAGAGAGGGACATACAAGTGAAAGATAATCTCTACACAAAATTTTTAATGCATTACTCCCAATCTCCTACAACTTGCTCATATTTCGTAAAGACAGGAGCATTATTGTTGGTAGTGAATAATGTATTATGTGTAACATAAGCCTGTTTATTTACTGTCACAAAATGCAAAATAATTAAATAGGCAAACCTGAAATTAATTGGAGTCTAATTGTTATACAAGTTCATGTTTTAGATTCAAAAATATTTATAAACTGTCAACTCCTTCCTTGTGGAGAAAAATGGAGAGAGATTTCTTTTTCAATACTTTTGTGGAGCGTTGTGGCGATTTGGTCAGATATAAAGGTAGAGAGGATTGTGGTATGATTAAAGCTTTTTTTTTTTGGGCAACAGAAACCATTTTCTCTATCCTATGCAAACTCCTTCTTTCCGAAAGTATCTTCTATGAGCCAGGACAATTGTGACATGTCACATTATGATCTACAAGGGAGGTAACTGACAAGAAATGTCAATAATCTGATATTTTATAAGGGAAAGGACACTTAGATGTACGTCTGCATCTTTACCTAGTACTTCAACTCCCCCCAGAACGAGCTGATTCACTAGCTTCTTTTGGGGAGGCAATGGCAAAGTGGTATTATCGCTGAACTAGCAATCTAGAGACCCAGATAACATTCCAGGGACCTGGGTTTGAAACCTGCCACAGCAGATGGTGGAATTTGAATTCAATGAATATCTGGAATTAAGAATCTAATGATGACCATGAATCCATTGTTGGTTGTCAGGAAAAACCCATCTAGTTCACTAATGTACTTTAGGGAAGGAAACTGCCATCCTTACCTGGTCTGGCCTACATGTGACTCCAGGCCCACAGCAATGTGGTTGACTCTTAACTGCCTCTGGGCAATAAATGCTGCCTAGCCAGCATCCCATCTCATGAATGAATAAAGGAGAAAAAAAACCCCACTCCCCAATTCTTTTCAATGCCACATTGTTGGCCAGGCCTTCAGTACCTTAATCTTCACAACTTCTCAACTTTGCCAGAGCCACCTGTGTATTCATACCTCTTTTAATATTGTACTTAAGATGAATTATTTCCCATCAAGTATTTCATGGCCCTCCTAAAATCTTGTTCTTTGACTCACCATGCACCATGCACATCTCCATGAAATGCTTTGAGACACTTTTCAGCATTAAATGGACAATATAAATGACAGGCTGTCCTTGCAAGGAGTGGGTTAGTGTTTAAAAAACTGAAAATGGATGACACATGCTAATGGCATGGAAATACCTAGCAGCTTGCAGGGGAGCTGAGAAAACATACGAGAAATACAGCGGAAGGCCAGTAAATAGCTGCAGGATTGCCATAAGCAAACAGGAGAAAGGAATATCTGGAAAGCCACAATAACACAGATGTAGTATACACACTTTTAAAAATTAGAAACCATAAAATCTAACAGTTAAATTGACATAAAGAAGAAGTGAGAAGGTGTGTATATAGTCTTGCAAACCTGTCTGTCATTTAATAAAATCATGGCTGATCCTCAACTTCACTGCCCTGACCTATGCCTGAATTGCTCCTTTTCCTTAGAAATTCATATTCTACATTACATCAGGAATTATAACAGGAAAAAGTAACACAAAAGGCATCATTAGAGCTGATGGGCGGCGATGGTATAATCACTGGGCTGTTAATTCAGAGACCCAAATAACATTTTGGGGACCTGGGTTCAAATCCTGCTATGGCAGATGGTGAAGTTTGAATTCAATAAATATCTGGAATTAAGAGTCTAATGATGACCATGAATCCATTGTTGATTGTTGGGAAAAACCCATCTGGTTCACTAATGTCCTTTAGGGAAGGAAAGTGCCATTCTTACCTAACAAAAACCTCAGAGTGGTTCTGAGGAAGGGTCACTGGACCCGAAACATTAATTCTGTTTTTTTCTTCACAGATGCTGCCAGACCTGCTGAGCTTTTCCAGCAATTTTGTTTTTTTGGTCTGGCCGACATGTGACTCAGACCCACAGCAATGTGGTTGACTCTTGACTGCCCTCTGGGCAATTAGGGATGGGCAATAAATGCTGCCTAGCCAGCGACGCCCTCATCCCGTAAATGATTAAAGAAATTAGACTATAACAAGAATTCAAGTTATACAGAGACACACATGCCGGTTTATTTGAGATACAAGGTAAGAAACTGTTGCTCTGCAGATTTAGAAAGTCATGACTAAGTAATAAGTGCAAATTTCATTGTCATGAAGAAATTTATTTTTCTGTTAATCATTATAAACATAACAGCAACACAGATTAAATAAAGAAAATCATCTAATGATCTTGTTAAATCAACAGATACGGGAAGAATTTTACAACATATTTGGGCCAGAACTGAAGGCTGTAACTGGAGACCCTAAGCGAATTGATGATGTAGTAAAAAGGGTTGATGATCTGGTTGTACCTATTGAGCGGTTATCCTTTGATTTGTTTAACATTCGTCATACCCAAATGTGGAAGGTTGTTATGGAGGATATTGATACTCAGGTTCAGGTATAGTAACATTGGAAATACTTTTAATGATTGAACTGTTTCAACATTTTAATGTTGAAATCTGCTTCATGTTAAAAGCATTAATATTTAAAAATTCTCACATAGAGGATTATTGGTAAGCAGAAACAAGTCATTTTGCCTTTTTTCAACTTGTTATCAAATATTTCTACACCATATTTCATTGTTCTCTGGGGTGAAGAATCTGCACACACTTTTCTCATTTAACTTATGCAAATGGTCCTTCAAGAAAGTGGAAAATAATAACGGACCTTGCACTGGGATCTCATGGGTTTCTACCAAAAAAATTGCTCAGGTGATCCAATCTGCTTTGACTTTATTGGTTTTGAAAGGAAAAGTCACAGAACTGACTCTTCCAATTGCATTGATGCCATTTCCAGATGTGGAGGCCGTGTATGTTTTACTCTTCTCACCCTTTGCTCCGGGCTGCATGCCTGTTTGATGGGATATGATTTCATGGCTGCCAGCACGCCTCTTGTCTCTTAGTCAAGTTGCCATTTTTTGTTTGAGCTAGGACACCAGGGACTGATGAACTGTTTTCCCTCGAAAGACATCGCAGCTGAATCCAATCTGGTCTCTCATCTGAGGCCCGGGTTCAAGTTCCACCTACTCCAGAGGTGTGTAATAACACCTTTGAACAGGTTGATAAGAACAGTAGGTTAAATAAAGAAAAAGATAATTATGTGTATGAAGAAAGAAAAATCATACGTTTGTCTGTGAGAGCACTTCTGGATATGAAAGAAAGGATCACACACGCACGGGCTGCTATGACACAGTGGTGGTATCTCTACCTGTGAGCCAGGAAACTCGGGTTCAGCTTCAAGTTCTATGTGCTCCAGAGATGTGTAATGACATGTCTGAACCAGTTTAGAAAATATTGATAAACGCGCAGACCGTTCAATGCAACCACTGAACAATAGTGAGCATCCTGGATGGATTTCTGTGTTTCACTTTGGGTGCTGAAGCTGGTATAATCTCACTATGACTCCAGCTGCGGTTATTGAACTCAATGGGGATTGAATCTATAGCCGAGTCCATATAGCCAGACAATTCAGTTATCTACTGAACTATCAAGCAAAAATTTTATGGCAATTTGATAGGGAATATAGCATTGCTGGACATCATTTTGCACGCAGAACCTGATATGATTTTTTTTTCGTTTCTCATTTTTGAAACTTCAAAACAATTATTATATTCCAACTGAGAGCAGCTAAGCTCAGCAGAGACTGAGATTGAACCTGGGCTTTTAGGCCTACTCGTTTCAACCCCATGGGGCATTTATTGGATGGACTGCTTAGAGTCAGTGTTGTAATGCAATCCATTGACTTCTACAATGCCATTTCTTTATAAATAAATTTAATTAATTTGGCAATATAAATAATGTTGCTTCATTGATTTTGTAGTTAATTGAAGGGGAAGCAAAGAACTTTATTGATGAATCATTCAAGAACCTTCGCTCTGCAGAAGCAGCTTTTGACATGTTGTTGAGATTTAAGCATATCCGCTCACGTGAAGCTATCAACAAACAAATGATGCGAAAGTTCAATGATATTTTGTCACAGTATTCCAAAGAGGTATGCAGGATTCATTCTGATTTTGCCCAATTAAACTGCGCCTCAGCTCATCAGCTGCTAAACTCCTTGCTCATATCTTTGTTGTCTATGTTACATGTGGATGAATTATTCCATTTCTGTCCTTCCCCCTTCTGCCTCCTGTGAACTTGAGGTCATCCAAAAGTCAGCTACAACCACCCTACCTTACACCAAGTTACATTCATTCATTACCCATGTGCTTGCTGTCTTATATTGATTTGTGGCCTGTCAATGCCTTGATCCTTCTTTTCAAATACTCCCATGGCCTTGCTCCTCCCAGTGTTATCCCTAATAGAGGCAAGTGTGGAGGTGGGTGTGCAGGAAAATTCTCACTGCCACCTGATGTGCTGGTTTGCCAACCCAGTCTTGCCCGAGACTGCTATCACATGGATGGATCAGAATCTGCAGAGCTACCAGTCCAAGTTAAAAGCTGAATTTTCAAGTTAGCTGGTCCCCCCCTTGAAGCGTAAGAGACATGGCCAGTCAATGGTCCAGGCATGCTTGAGGCCGTTCCCTCAGATGAGTACAGGGAATTATGCTTTTATTCAAAGTTAGTTACCAAGAATGTTCAAAAGAAGCAATATCATATTTAAGTCAGATCATAGTGGATGGGAATCTGCGTCTGTAAGGTTACCATGGCATGTTCTGTCTTACCATTTCTTGTCAATATTTATGGTAATAAAGCTTGTTAAAGTTCATTCGTAAGAGTGTAGAGTACATCTTTCTATGCTTCGTTCCTCCCTACTGTGGCAGTAAAGTCGCCCCACATGAAAGAGAAAGAAACAGAAATTGCTTGAGAAGCTCAACAAGTCTGGCAGCATCTGTGAAGAGAAATCAGAGTTAATGCTTCGGGTCCAGTGACCCTTCCTCAGAACACCACATTAGAAGAGATTCCGCTTGACAATGGTGCTCCAATGCCAAAAGATATTCTTAATTTAAAATGTTTAAAATATTGAAGAGAGGGTGCCTCAAGATAGATGCACCTTCTTTCTCCCACCCGACATTCAGCATGTTGCTTCTTGCGAGCAGCTGTTATTTAGTTTCCACCTATGAGAGCACAGCTGCTGTCCTAAATTGGATGTAAGCCTTTTCTTTGGCTATTAATTGGTGAGTTTAGGGAAAGTCACTGCTGGGTCACTGTGCCCATACTGTGCTGGGTTATGACCAGCATTCCCTCTGAGCAATAACGTCTAGTTCCGAAGGTAGTTGCCGTGCACAGACCTCAGAGGACCACATAGCCAGAAAGAAAATTAGAGGGAAAACTGGTTGTGCCCCCATTAATCCCAACGTTGAAGGTCTCAGTGCAAAGAGGAACATTCTGCCCTCTTTTTAATTCATGGGATGTAAATGTTGTAACCTTGGCAAGTGTTTATTGCCAATCCCTAATTGCCCTTTGAAGTATGGTGGTGAGCTGCCTTCTAGATCTACTTGAGTCTTTGAGGTGTAAAGATGCTTACAATCATTTAGGGTGGGGGTTCCAGGGTTCGACAGTGGAGGAATAGCAATACACTTTCAAATCAGGATGGTGTGTGGCTTGGCGAGGAAATTGCAAGTGCTAGTGATCCCCTGTATCTGCTGCCCTTCTCCTTCTAGATGGTAGTGGTGGCAGATTTGGAAGGAGCTCTCCGAGGATTTCTCCATTATCTTAATCCCCCTTCGTTTCTTGTGGGCAGGCATTCCTGGACGATAAATTCTGAATTCCTTCCCTCAGCATGTCCATCCCTTATCTCTTCTTCCCTTAAGATACTTTTTAATACTTAACCTGATAATGATTAAGGTTTTGGTGCCTATCTTAATATCTCTTTATGTGGTGCAGTGTTGTATTTTGCTTGATTATGCTACAATGAAGCTTGGGATTTTATAATGCTAAGGTGCTGTATAATTACAAGCTGTTGTTCTAATATGTTGTCTATTGTTATAGCTTGATATCATGAACAGCCTGTTCACTAATAATGCTAATAATCCTCCTGTGACCAAAAATCAACCTCCAGTTGCTGGGGCCATCAACTGGGAGCGTTCTCTCTTTCACCGGATTAAGCGCACCATTGTTCACTTCCAGAAGATGCCTGAGATGCTGGCTAGTGATCAGGGGAAAACAGTAAGTACATCTTCTGACTTTGGACTGGGACATTTAAAGACGGATCATTTATTGCATAAATCAATACATTTCAAGCATTGTTGCTTATTGCAAGGTAATAGTTTACAGAAGATATCTTTGCTACAGATTTACTTCAGTTAAATTTGCAGTGTAGCATGTAGCATGGTGTAGATACCACTGGGTCAATTATCAGGTACAGAATGTGACCAGACATGGAAAAACCTTATTTGCAGCACTAGTTAATAATCATGACTCTAAAATTTCAATGTATTGATTTAATCTGAAGATTATGATTCATAATGTCAGCATACAAATGTTTGACAAGTTTATATTGAAATATTGTGCTGTTTTCCTCAGCTTTTAGCCTGAAGCTTCCCAATATGCATGCGTAGTAGCAATCTTAATATAAATTTGCTGGTTTGCTGTGTCTTCTTCTAGGCAGCTTATTGATGTGTTTGCACTGGGGTTAATTCCAGGCACCATGGGGTTAATCCAGCAGGAACCAGTAGTTCATGTTCTCTTGAATGAGAACACAGCAATGAAAAAGTGAATGCTGCGCTAGTGTTCATAAGGATCTCTTACTGTTGCTAACTGAAGATGAATCTTCCTTGGGCTCAGAGTGGGGTTGCAGTTCTTTATTAAAGCTTGGTGGAGTTCATTCTTTTAAATCAGGTACACTATTGCTTAGACTATAGAAATGGATTAGGAAGGATATGCAACCTTAGTTGTGCCTACTTAAACTGGTACATCTATATGTCCTACTCTCCATGAACTACTGAAGGGTTTCCATTACAGTTGATTATGCTACAAGGAGAATTTGTTGCTTGTAGGTTCAGTTTCATAGGCACTGTGATATTTATTATGTTGACCAGTGACCACTCTTCCTTCAACACAGAGTTGTACAGTACAGAAACAGACCCTTTGGTCCAACTTGTCTATGCTGACCAGATATTCAACATTAATCTAGTCCCATTTACCAGCATTTGGCCCATATCCCTCTAAAACCTTCCTTTTCATACACCCATCCAGATGCCTTTTAAATGTTGTAATTGTACCAGCCTCCACCAAGTTGTCCCTTAGGTCCCTCTTATATCTTTCCCCTCTCACCTTAAACCTATGCTGTCTGGTTTTGGACTGCTCCAACCCAGGGAAAAGACCTCGGCTATACACCGTATCTATGCACCTCATGATTTTATAAACCCATATAAGGTCACCCCTCAGCCTCTAGTGCTCCAAGGAAAATAGCCCCAGCCTTTTCAGCTTCTCCCTATAGATCAAACCCTCTAAATCTTTTCTGAACCATTTTAAGTTTCGCAACATCTTTCCTATAGCAGGGAGCCCAGAATTGAATGCAATATTCCAAAAGTGGCTTAACTGATGTCCTATACAGCCGCAACATGACCTCACAACTCCTATACTCAATGCACTGACCAATAAAGGCAAGTGTACCAAACACCTTCTTCACTATCCTGTCTCCCTGGGACTCTACTTTCAAGAAACTACGAACCTGCACCCCAAGGTCTCTTTGTTTGGCAACACTGCCAGGACCTTACCATTAATTGTATAAGTCCTACCTTGATTTGTCTTACTCATCTATCTAAAATAAACTCCATCTGCCACTCCTCGGCATATTTGCCCATCTGATCAAGGTCCCATTGTACTCTGAAGTAACATTTTTAGTTGTCCACTACACCACCAATTTTGATGTTATCTGCAAACTTACTAACCGTACCTCCTACGTTCACATCTAAATCATTTATATAAAGGACAAAAGGCAGTGGACCCAGCACTGGCCTCTAGACGGAAAAGCAACCCTCCACTACCACCCTCTGTCTCCTACCTTCAAGCCAATTTTATATCCAGACGGCTAGTTCTCCCTATATTCCATGTGATGTAACCTTGCTCACGTCTACCACGCAGAACCATGTCAAACGCCTCACTGAAGTCCATATTGATAAAGTCCACTATTCTGCTTTCATCTGTCTTCTTCATTACTTCAAAAAATTAAGTTAGTGAGACACGATTTCCATGGGGCTTAAGGGGGCTGTCAGTAGATGACTTGTCCTTAGAAAGGGGAACCACATGAGTCAAGTCTGAACTTATCTTTGTTTAGCATTTTTATCTAATATTTATATATTTGGTAAAATACACTAGATCTGTAAAAGATTTGTGGTGAGCACTGCTTTAACAGTATACTTGTTAGGGTTGAGCATTCTCTATAGCCTTTATTTTATGAAATATAAGTAGAAATCTAACAATGCATTTTGTTCCTTTATAGGTCAAAGCAAAATATCTTGAAGTTGCAAAAAGGATGAGAGCGTATGAAGACAAGTTGTATGATCACTGGCAAAATGACACTAATATGAAACTGCATCTTTTGTTAAAGCAAAGCCTGCTTAAAAAATCAAATTTCTCTTCCACCAGTTTGGGAAGTTATGTTGTTGTTGATCCAGTAAGAATGGAACTTTGTTTGTCTTGTTTATTATAAGACTAATCACTCAAACAAGTAAATGTAAGAAATATTCCACCACTTCTTGAGAATTGATTGTGGAATGGAATGCAGTGAGTTAACATGATATTATTTCACAGTTACGTCATGAGTTTAAGTGAACTGGTAGTTGAACATCAGTCCTTTCATTGGAAATAAGTTGCATATGCTGCAGTTCCTGCAGGAGATTTCAAGTTCTGGCATAATACAACTCTCTATGTTAACTGAACAGATTTGCACAGGATAGCTTTGTGCCTTTTGGCCAATAGTAATGTCATTGCTTGGTTATAGTTGAGATGTACTGCTGGAACAAAGAAAAACACCTCATTTCTGAATACAAAAAGATTGTAAAAACAGCCGATGCTGGAGTCTGAGATAACACAGCGTGGAGCTGGAGGAACACAGCAGGCCAGGCAGCATCAGAGGAGCAGGAAAGCTGACATTTCGGGTCAG
>JAHRHZ010000098.1:43470028-43503731 GCA_024137785.1 Ginglymostoma cirratum
CTGACCCGAAATGTCAGCTTTCCTGCTCCTCTGATGCTGCCTGGCCTGCTGTGTTCCTCCAGCTCCACACTGTGTTATCTCATTTCTGAATACTGTACTGAAAATGTTAACTTTGTTTCTCTTTTCAGAGATGCTGCCAAATCTTCTGAAATGGGGGAGGGGCTAGGGAGCTCAGAAATAAATAGAGAGGAGGGCTGGGGCTAGGGAAGGTAGGTGGGATAGTGATAGGTGAGTGCAGGTAGGGAGTGGTGGGGATTGGCCAGTGAGGTGGGAGGAGCAGATAGGTGGAAGAGAAGATGGACAGATTGTGTCAGGCCAAGGAGGTGAGGATGAGAGGCAGGGTTGGTCATGGGATGAGGCTATGGGTGGGGAGATTTTGAAACTGGTAAAGCCCACATTGAGACCATTGGGCTGTAAGCTCCCAAGGCGGAATATGAGGTGCTGCTCCTCCAGTTTCTGGGTGGCATCATTGTGACACTGGAGAAGGCCAATCCAATGTAACATTCTCCGCCACTTCCGCCACCTACCATCTGACCCCACAACCAAAAATATATTTCCCTCCCCGCCTCTATCTGCCGCTTGTAGGGACCGCTATCTCTGTGACTCCCTTGTCCACTCCACACTCCCCACTAGCCCCACCGCTCCTGACACCTTCCCCTGCAACCGCAGGAAGTGCTACACCTGCCCCTACACCTCCCCCCTCACCTCCATCCAAGGCACCAAACAAACCTTTCGCAACAAACAGAGGTTTGCCTGCACATCTGTCAATGTGGTCTATTGCATCCGCTGCTCCCGATGTGACCTCCTCTACATCGGTGAGACCAAGCGGACGTTCGGAGACTGCTTTGTAGAGCACCTGTGCTCTGTTTGTGACAAACGACAACACCTTCCAGTTGCAAACCATTTTAACTCCCCCATGCGCTCCCTGGGTGACATGTCCATCCGGGGCCTCCTCCAGTGTCACTATGATGCCATCCGGAAACTGGAGGAGCAGCACCTCATATTCTGCCTTGGGAGCTTACAGCCCAATGGTCTCAATGTGGGCTTTACCAGTTTCAAAATCTCCCCACCCCTGGCCTCATCCCATGACCAACCCTGCCTCTCATTCCTGCCTCCTTGACCTGACACAATCTGTCCATCTTCTCTCCCACCTATCTGTTCCTCCCACCTCACTGACCAATCCCCACCACTGCTTACCTGCACTCACCTATCACCTACCTTCCCCAGCCCCACCCCTCCTCTCCCTATTTATTTCTGGCTCCCTACTCCATCCCCCATTTCTGAAGAAGGGTCCCGACCCAAAACATCAACTTTCCTACTCCTCTGATGCTGCCTGGCTTGCTGTGTTTCTCCAGCTCCACACTGTGTTATCTCTGACTCCAGCGTTGGCAGTTCTTACTATCTCTGCTGCCAAATCTGCTGAGTTTCTCCAGCACTTCCTGTTTTCTTTTCAGATTTCCAGCTTCCTCATCATTTTGCTTTTGAAAGACACTACATGTTGGGGACTGCTGATTTATAGGAAAATACCATATAGTATTGACTGAGAATTCACAAGCAATTACTTTCCTGCAGGCCTTCTATACACATACCTTCATTTAGCATCAAATAAAGCAACTGGACAATAAGTAGTTATTCAATAATTGTTTTGTATTGAATATGGTATTGTAAATTCCACGGAGGTCTTTGTACTCTATTTTACCGATAATCATTTGTTTATACCATAAACTCTCCCGGAACAAGAGCTCCTAGTTTATGTTTTGTAAGACAGAATATGAGCCCTCATGTTTACAAATTATTAACAAGCTGTATCAACTGTACCATGAGAATAACATCTGTTGGGATGGCACGTTGAGGTGGGAACATTGAGGAATCCTGTGGCATTAAAGAAGCATTGCGGATATCCAAAGCTGTTCTGCCGTGAACAAGCCACTGAGCAGAAACTAAACACCTATTGCAAAAATGCAGGAAGACCAGGCAGAAGAATAGTTCACCTGGGCACTCATTCACAAGTCATTGTATGTGGTAATGCAGGTTAATGAGACAACTTACAAACAAAGCAAGATCTAGACTTGATTTCTAGACGAGTAAATTTAAAAGCAGAGAAATGATGTTAAACACAAATTGAACCTTGATTAGACCATACATGGAGTGATGTATGCAGTTCTGACCATCATATTGTAACAAGGATATAGAGTCAAAGGTTCATACAGCACAGAAACAGACCCTTTTGTCCAACTCATCCACACTGACCAGACATCCCAATCTGACCAAGTCCCATATCCCTCTGAACCTTCCTATTCATATACCCATCTAGATGCCTTTTAAATGTTGTAATCCACCACTTCCGCTAACAGCTCGTTCCGTACATGCACCACCCCCTGCATGAAAAAGTTATCCTTACACCCTTTTAAAAATTTTTCCCTCTCACCTTAAACCTATGGCTTCTAGTTTTAGATTCTACAACTCTAGACCTATTCGCTCTATCCATGCCCCCCATGATTATATGAACCTCTACTGGATCACTCCTCAGCCTCCAATGCTCCAGGGAAAAATAGCCTCAGCCCATTCAGCCTCTCCCTATAACTCAAACCCTCCAGTCCTGGCAATGTCCTTGTAAATATTTTGTGAACCCTCTCAAGTTTAACAACATCTTTCCTATAGAAGGGTGAACTGAACTGTATGCAGTTTTCTAAAAGTGGCCTCACCAATGTCCTCAACAGCCACAACATGAGATCCCAACTCCTATACTCAATGTTCAGACTAATGAAGGCAAACATGCCAAAAGCCTTCTTCACTACTCTGTCTACCTGCGATTCCACTTTCAGGGAAGTATGCACCTGCACCCCTAGGTCTCTTTATTCAACAACCCAGGGCCCTCCATTAACTGTATATCGAGACACTAGAGTAAAAAGATTCACAAGGATGGTGCCTTGAACTGAGAAGATATTCTTATCAAGAAAGAGGCTCAGTTCTCTCTTATTTCTAAAAGGGAACTAAAGGTTGACAAATACAGATCTTTAAGATGATGAATGGGACACGTGGACAATATGTCCTCTTGAGACCAGAAGTAGGGGCCATTAATATAAGGTCATCACAAACAAACCTGATAAGGAATTCAGGAAAATGTCTTTATCCAAAAAGTGATTGAATTATGGAACTCATTACCACATGGAATAGTTGAAGCAAGTAGCATAGGGACATTTAAGGGGATATTTGACAGGTACCTGATGGAGAAAGGAATAGAATGTTCTACTGATAGCATAGGATGAGGAGGGTGTGGTGGAGGCTTGTGTGGAGTATTAACATTGGTATGAAACTGTTGGTACAAGTGGCTTGTTTCTGTGGCAATGGGCCAATGTAACACATCAGATGTCTTGAAGTATTTTACAGCCAATGAAGGACTGTTGAAATATAGTCACTGTTGTAATAAAGAAAGCATACTGGCCAACTTGCACAGCAACTTCTGCAAACAACAGTGATATAATGGTCAGATATGTTATAGTTGTAATGTTGTTTGAAGGCTGATTATTGACCAAGATACTGGGATGTTTGAAATGGTGCCATGGTATCTTTGATGCCCACTTTAAGAAAAAAGTCAGGGCCTTGATTTAACACCTTATCTAAAACATTCTAGTTCCAACAGTGCAGCACTCCCTCAGTGTTATAATGGAATATCAGCCTGGATTTTTGTGCTGTTTTGAAACGCAACTTTCTGACTCAGCGCTGAGGATGTTACCAACTGAACTATTGCTGGTATTGTGTTGCTAAACACAAATAATTTCAAGCAAATTGTGGCTGTCATATAATTTACATACACAGTTATTCTTATGCTAAATATAACATGTTAAAGCATAACCATTGTTATTCTACATCTTTTAATCTGCTGTTTCTCAGTGTTGACTTTGCTTGTCTAATATAGAATTTGACTGTTCATGAGGACTGGTACGATGTCAGTTCCAAATTTGAAGTGAATTTTTCCCCGGAACTGCAAGAAATTATAATGGAGTCCAAGTATATGGAACAATTAGGATTTCAAATACCACAACTAGCCAGGAATGTGGCTCTTCAGGAACAAAAGTTTCTCCGGTATGATTTTAGCCTAAGAAAACAACAGCACATTTGGACAATGGAAATAAATGATCTCATTATATCCGCATTCTCCCACCTTCCTTTGTCCATTGGGATGTTTGATTCACAGAAAGCTCCTTAGATGCTCCCAGTCAGTGTGACTTGTTCATAAACAGATTACAAGGCAGTCCTCAATATAATGGGAAAAGAACACCGTCTCTTCCCACAAACAATGAGGTGCATTTAGACTTTATTGTGAAGCTGTTTTGTTTCAAGCATGAATGAATGTGCATATACGTAGATTTCCCACAGCTTCAGAGCATCCTAATATGCTGTATAGCCAAAAAAGTGCTGTTTGAAGTGTTATCACAGTAACTCAGAATGTTTGAGTTCTACAAATCAGCTTGGACACTTTGAAATATTGCCTTGGGAGCATCTCCCCAGAGACCAGATTGGGCCACAGCTAAATGAAAGACAGTGCCATGCTAGAGCACCATTCCCTTAATACTGCGCTGGAGTCTTTGTCTAGGTTTTGTGCTTAAGTCTTGGAACTGGGTCTTCAGGACACTATGTTTGAATCAGAAGTAACAGTGGTATGAACTAACCCTACATGACCCTTATTCAGAGTGGCTGAAGCCAGCTATTCTTTCATATAGAATACAATTCACTGATTTTGGTGCAAGAATAATGCAGTGTGTATTTTACAACTTGGGTCTTTAGGTACACCACTGGACTAAGAAACATGCTAAATCGTTATGCAAAACTGATGGATTCCCTAAGTTCAGCAGAGACAAAACTCATGACAGAACATATTCGAGAGCTTCAACGAGTTATTCGATCAGGTTATAAAAGACTAAACTGGAATTCATTAGGTAACATCACTAATTTTGTTCCTTTTGTATCAGCATTTGGGTGGTCTGATAACAACTGTAATTGCTCCGTCATCTCTTTCTAAATGAGTTCCAGTGGGAAAATATATTACAATAGAAGTTAGCGGTTGCCCTCTTTCTACCTCAGCCTTGGATTTCCTTTTACTGTGTTGCACAGACTTCTTCCTTGCTAAAGACAGTTGCATTATATTCATTTAACATCTTATCCATATCCCCTACCTCCATCCATCAATCCTTTTCTGATCCCTGATCGCTGTCACTCCTCTTCTGATCATCTAAATACTGTGATTGAGTGTCCCCAGGAAGCCCGCAAGCGATTACGATGTAAAATTGTCATGAGAAACATTGTCTCCTCATCTCCTGTTTTAAAGTCACAAATGATATAACTAATGATATGATGATTGTTGAAAATAATAAAATCAGCAATGAGAGTTAGGAGAAAAAGATGCTTTCCATTTAACGTATATCAAAAATGCTACTACTATAGGATGCGATTAAACTAGAAAGTTTGATTGTTATTTTCAATAGGTATTCACGATTATCTTGGTCGCTGTGATCAAGCAATTGGAAAATTTGAATCCCTTGTAAATCAGATCCACAAAAATGTCAGAGACATTGCAACAAAACTTGCAGCGATAGAGTCGGCCGATCTCTTTAAAAGGCCACCACCCAAATCAAAAGAAGATCTTGCAGGTATCGTAGAATTATTTCAAAGTTTGGAATACAGTGTTGCTAAGGTGTAAAATTTTCACAAACAAAGTGAAATGTTCTGGATGTCTGTATTAGGAGTAAAGGAATTTTATGAGTACGTAGAACAGGAACGAACAAAGGATATCCTGAATTTAGTCAGTAAATATAAAGCCATCGGACCTCTGCTGACAAAAATGGAAGGTCTTGTTTTCCACACCAATACTGGGAAGGCTTCAAAAATGGCACTGTACTACAAATTCTGGGAGCGCAGAGTTTATGACTGTCTCATCAAAATGATTTCAAAGTAAGTATAACGTTGTTTTTGAAATGGATGTGAAGGTAAATGCTGTGAGACTCTTAATGTAGAAACACATTTGACAGAATAGTAGTTTGGGTACACTGAGGACTGTAGTCTGTTCCTTCCCCTGCCACATAAATTTCCTCATTAGAAAATGTACTTATTTTGAGTGATTCTTTTTTAACATTTCAATTTTATTTCTATTTCTGTCTGGTCTTTATGATTGAGAGAAGTGGAGGTGATTTGATATTGGGGTAATACCAGTAAAATAATGATGGTTTCTGTCACAATATTAATGGAAAGGTAACATAGTCCTGTTCTATTGATTAGTAATCCAGAGACACAAACTAGTGACCCAAAAACAAATGTTCAGTTCCTGCCATGGTAACTGGGAAATATAATTTAAATTGAATAGATGTAGAATAAAAAGCTAGCCTCAGGATAGTGATCCTAAAATCCTGAAAGGGACTTCGAGTGGGTTGGGAGGAATCCAGTTGTCTTAGATCATGTTGGTACTAAGTCATTGATAGGACTGGCAAGGAGCTTCTGCTGAAAGATTTTGAATTTTTGGAAGCTAAACTGAAAAGCAGAACCTCCAAGATAATAATCTCAAGATCACACCCTGAGCCACAGGCATACTGGCTCAGGGTAAATGAGGAGGTAAATGTGTGGCTTAAACATGTGTGTGGGAGAAATGGATTACAGTTCATAGCACACTGGCACTGTTACTGCAATAGAAGGGTAGTGCTCCAGTCTGACAGAATTCATTTGAATCATACCTGGGACAAGATTAGGGTTGTAGAGAATGTTTAAAATAATTTTTATGGGGCAGGTGGTTGGGGGTTTATGGTGTGGGTGGGAGGGTGGGGTGTGGGTAGTGGTGGTGTGGATGAGTGGGTGGGGGTGGGGGTGGGGGTGGGGAAAGAGGAAGATGTAGGCTTATAAAGTGAAAGGAGATGTTGGCATTACAGGGGACTATTTTGGTAATGGTGCCCAGAGTGTCGCAGGAAGCATAAGGATACAGGAGCAAATAAGGTCAAAGGGTGAAAAAAGATTAAAAAGACAAATTAAATGGCTCTTAAATGTGCATTGCATTTGGAACAAAATAAATGAATTAACTAAATATTTACTAAATCACTAAATATTCAAGTGAATGTGAGTTTTTGAAAGGGCAGACAGGAAGGGAATGGGGTGGGGTAGCGTGCAGGAAGGGAACGGTGGTGGGGAAGTTTGGTTAGTACAAGATGAAAGAACTCAGGAAACTGGAAAGTGAAGGAGTTGTCAAGGCATGAGCTATGCTTACTTGCAATTGCATTTAGACCAGGACTTTCAGAAGTATGCTACAATTAATACCCATAAGAGCATGTACCAATATACGAGACAGCTTTTTGGAACATCATCAACCTGTTCAATTTTTCAGCGGATAATGGAGAACATCTTGCAAGGTCTACCTCAGGTCGTCATTTACCTAAATGAAGTCCTGACCTAGAAAACTTAGAAAACATAGATATAGTCCTAAGGCATTTTTCCAAGGCAGGCGTATGCCTATGAAGGGAAAAATGTGTTTTCCAGGGACCTGCCAAGTGACCTACCAAGGCTCCCATTGGAAGACAAAGTTAGGGCGATCAAAGATGCCCCAGCTTCTCACGCCTGTATAGGAACTTAGGTAATTTCTGGGTCTGGTAAATTATTACGGAAAGTTCATACACAGCCTAGCATTCATCCTGGCACCTTTGCATCGACTCCTAAAAAAGGGTCAGCCTTGGAAATGATCTTATAGACAGGCCTAGCTTTCAATGAAGTAAAGAAGCAACTATCATCCTGTAATGTGTTGGCACACTGTGATCCCAAGAAAGATTTGGTATTGATGTGCAATGCCTCCCCATATGACATTAGGGTGGTATTAGCTCACGGGTGGCCCACTGGAGAGGAACGCCCAATAACTTATGCATCCTTTTTGGACCCGGAGAGACTGGCTAACATAGAGGATGGCGTATCGTTATGGGGAGTGCGAGTGATTGTTCGAAGCAAAGATCACCACAGATACTGGCTGAACTCCACGAGGGTCATCCAGAGGTCTCCAAAATGAAGACATTGGCAAAGTTATGACTGGTGGCCAGGCTTTGATGCAGACATAGCTGCATCGGTGGAACAGGGCCAAAAATTACTGCCAGCAGCTTCCCCACACCCGTGGGAATAGCCAGGTAAACCTTGGACTTTGTTGCATGTTGACAATGCCAAGTCCTTTCATGGGTTCAATGTTTTTAGTCATTGCACATGCCCAGTCAAAGTGGCTGAATGTGTACAGTGTCCATTGGTCCAACACTGGAGCAATGATAGAAAAACTGCACACATCTTTTGCGACACTCAGAGTCCTGGAAGTAATTGTCACAGATAACAGGCCATCGTTTACCAGCACGGACTTTAGTTATTTCATAAAATCGATAAGGACTTACTAGGACAGATCCATACCACCCATCATCTTCTAGCCTGGCAGAAAGAGCAGTCCAAAATTTGAAGACTGGACTTAAGAAACAGCCTATAGCCTCACTAGATACCAAGTTGTCAGTTCTTGTTTGATTATAGAACCACACCACATTTGACTACAGGGATAGCACTGGCAGAGTTGCTAATGGGTAAAAAAACTCTGCACCAGGCTAAATTTGATCTTTGTGGACCTGGAGGGGACAGTGAAATGGCATCAGGAACTCAAGTGCTGAACGCAAAAGTCCGCCAAGCAAGAGAGACAGTTTGATACAGGTGACAAAGTTTGATGAGACAATCGTGGAAATGGCCTCACGTGGTTAAGAGGCATGATTGATGTGATATCAGGACCAGTGACTTTTAAAGTTTGGATAGGTAGGACTATTCTGAATAAGGATGTGGACCATTTGAAAGCTACACATTTGCAGACTGTGCAGGAGCAAAGCTTGCCCTGCCTCTGGAACCTTCAGAAATATTTCAGGCACCCACTGATTCACCCTCTCTGTCAAACATTGTTGAGTCCTCTGAATCAGAGACGGTCAGGTGGAAGTAGCTGCCTCGACGCTTCTGCATCTGGAAGAAGGGAATGAAAGTCTACCAAGGCACTATAGGCACAAGAGGCGAACTCCTGTTCGTTACCCAGTGTTAAAACACCCCAGGAGGCTCTGAAATGAATCGGACAGCTATGTGTCTGTAGTCTGAGTGAGGTAGGGATATAGTGATTGTAACGAGGTCTGCCAGCTGGACCTCATAGAATAGGAGTTGACTTGTTGGGGCTGCTAATCAGGTCCAATAGGGAGACCTTGCTGACATAAAAGGATGAATGTTAGGAATATTGAGCCCCTGGATTACCTAACTCAGGGAGAGACATAGAAACATAGAAGATAGGAGCAGGAGGAGGTCATTTGCCCCTTTGAACCTGCTTTGCCATTCATCGTGATTGTGGCTGATCGTCCAACTCAATAGCCTAATCCTGCTTTCTCCCCATAACCTTTGATCCATTCGCCCCAAGTGCCATATCTAGCCACCTCTTGGCTAGATGTTTTGGCTTCAGCTACTTCCTGTGGTAATGAATTCCACAGGCTCACCACTCTTTGGCTGGAGAAATGTCTCCTCATCTCAGTCCTAAATGATCTACCCCAAATCCTCAGACTATGATCCCTGGTTCTAAACACCCCTACCATTGGGAACATCCTCCCTGCATCTACTGTGTCTAGTCCTGGTAGAATTTTATAAGTCTCTTTGAATCACCCCTCATTTGCCTGAACTCCAGTGAGAACAATCCTAACCTAGTCAATCTTTCTTCGTACATCAGTCTCGCCATCCCCAGAATCACCTTGGTAAACCTTCGCTGTACTCCCTCGAGAGCAAGAGTATCCCTCCTCAGAAAAGGAGGTCAAAACTGCACACAGTATTCCAGGTGTAGTCTCACCAAGGCTCTGTATAACTGTAACAACACATCCCTGCTCCTGTACTCGAAATCTCCCTCACGATGAAGGCCAACGTACCATTTCCCTTCTTTACCGCCTGCTGTACTTGCATGCTTACCTTCAACGACTGGTGCGCAAGGACACCCAGATCCTGCTGCACACTCCCCTCTCCCAACTTACAGCCATTCAGGTAGTAATCTTCCTTCTTGTTTTTGCTTCCAAAATGAATAACTTCGCTTTTATCCAAATTATACTGCATCTGCCATTGATTTTCCCACTCACCTAACCTTTTGGGGTCATGCTGAAGGATCTCTGCATCCTTGTCACAGTTCACCCTCCAACCCAAATCAGTATCATCTGCAAACTTTGAGATGTTAGATTTTGTTCCCTCATCCCAATCATTGATATATATTCTGAATAGCTGGGGTCCCAGCACCAATCCCTGTGGCACCCCACTAGTTACTGCCTGCCAATTTGAAAAGGACCCATTAATTCCTCCTCTTTGTTTCCTCTCTGCCAAACAGTTTTCTATCCATCTCAATACACTTCACTCAATCCCATGCACTTTAATCTTGCACAATAATCTTTTATGCAGGACTTTGTCAATCACTTTCTGAAAGTCCAAATATACCACGTTGACGGGCTCTGCCTTGTCAACTCGATTAGCTACATCTTCATAGAATTCCAACAGATTTGTCAAGCATGATTTCCCCTTCATAAATCTATGCTGACTCTGTCTGACCCTGCCGCTGCTTTCTAAATGCTCCATTATAAAGTCCTTGATAATGGATTCGAGAATTTTCCCTACTTCCAAAGTTATGCTCACCGGTCTATAATTCCCTGTTTTCTCTCTACCTCCCTTTTTGAATATTGGAATGATATTAGCTACCCTCCAATCTGCAGGGACTGTTCCAGAGTCTATAGAATCCTGGAAGATGACCACCAATGCATCCACTATTTCTAGAGCCACTTCCTTAAGTACTCTAGGATGTAGATTATCAGGCCCTGGGGATTTATCTGCCTTCAATCCCGTTGATTTTCCCAGCACCATTTCTCTACTAATAGCGATCTCCTTCTATTCTTCCCTCTCACTAAAACTTGCATTCTCCACATTTCTGGTATCTGATTTGTGTCCTGTTTTGTGAAGACAGAACCAAAGTATGTATTCAGTTGCCTAGCCATTTCTTTGTCCCCTATTATACATTCCCCAGTCTCTGTCTGTAGGGGACCCATTGTCAAAGGCTATCATTTGTAAATAAAGAGTGATTGGTGATGGGATGCCAGCCTCTGAATAACTATTACAGTCCTAGTGATATTTGCCATCATGAACAATAACCCCTTGAACCATCACCTTGTATAATTGGAAGCACCATCAATTGCTAATTACCTCCAAGTAACATACAGTCCTGACTTGAAAAGATAATGTCATTTCTTCAGTGTCACTGAGTCGAAATCCTGGAATTTGCTTCCTAACAGCATTGTGGATGCCCCCACGACTCCATGCATTGCAGAGATTTAAGAAGGCAGCTCACCTTCCCCTTCTCAAGGGCAATTAAGTTTGGCAGCAAATCTTAGCAGTGATGTCCAAATTTCACTGATGAATGAAAAACAAAGCATTTTGTTGTGGGTTTATTTTGGTTAGTCCAGTTTCTGAACCCTGTAAGAGCCATCACTTTGTTAAAGAGTTGTATCAAATTCTTGAGAAGTTCACATGTATTGAGTTTGAGTTTGCATGCTTGGAATGTAAAGGGACACTTTATGTTTGCCTAAGCCTGGAAACTTTATGTGCGAGTTGAGAAATTGATAGTAAGTAGGAAGTGCTGGAGGCCTTAGAAATATAAAGGTGGCTAAATCTCCATGACCTGATCTAGTGTATCCCAGGACCTTGTGGAAAGTTAGCAAGGAAATTGTTGGGCCCCTTGTAGAAATATTTGTTTCATCTATAAATACCAGTGAGTTGTGGGATGACTGGAGAGTGGCTAATGTTGTCCCTTTGTTTAAGAAGTTGATGGAAAGAGAAGCCTGGGAACTATAGGCCTGTGAGTCTGACTTCGATGGTGGGTAAGTTGTTGGAAGTGATTCTGAAGGATAAGAATTATATGCATTTGGAGAAGCAAGGAATGATTAGGAATAGTTAGCATGATTTTATGCGAGGCAAATTATGTCTCACAAACTTGATTGAATTTTTCGAGGAAGTAACCAAGAAGAATGACGAAGGCAGAGTGGTAGACATTGTTTGCTTGACTTTAGTAAAGTCTTTGACAAAGTTCCACACGGTAGACAAATTACTAAAGTTAGATCACATGGGATTCAGGCTTAACAACAGGAGATAGAGAGGATGATAGAGGGTTGTATTTTGGACTGGACGCCTGTGACCAGTGGTGTTCCACAGGGATTGATACTGGGTCCACTTCTGTTTGTCATTTATATAAATGATTTAGATGAGAATCTAAAAAGCATGGTTAGTAAATTTGCAGATCATACCAAGATTGGTGGTGTAGTGGACAGTGAAGAAGGTTTTCTAAGATTAAAAAGAAATCTTGATCATTTGGGTCAATGGGCTGAAGAGGTGGAGTTTAATTTGAATAAATGTGAGCTATTCAATTTTGGAAAAACAAACAAAGACAAGACTTATACAATTAAATGTAGGGTCATGGGTTGTTTTGTAGAACAGAGAGACCTAGGCATTCAGGTATATAATTCTTTGAAGTTTGTATCACATTTAGATAAGGTGATTGAGATGGCATTTAGCATGCTTGCCTTCATTGCTCAGACCTTTGAATATAGGAGTTGGGACGTTACCTTGAGGATGCACAAGACATTGGTGAGGCCTCTTCTGGAGTACTGTGTCCTGTTCTGGTCACCCAGTTATAGGAAGGATATTATTAAACTGTGGAGAGTTCAGAAGAGATTTACCAGGAAGTTGCTGGAATGGAGCGTTTGACTTATAGGGAGAGGCTGGATAGGCTGGGACTTTTTTCACTGAGGTGTAGGAGGTTGAGAAGTGACCTTTTATAAAATAATGAGGGGTATAGATAAGGTGAATGGAAAGTGTCTTTTCCTTGGAGGGGGTGGATTTCAAGAATGAGGGCACATCTTTTATAGTGAGAGGAGAAAGATTTAAAAAAGACATGAGAGGCATTTTTATTTTACACAGAAAGTGGTTTGCATGAGGAATGAACTTCCACAGGAAGTGGTGGATGCAGGTACAACTACAACATTTAAAAGACATTTGGATAAGTACACAAATAAATGTTTGGAGGGCCAAGCGCAGGCAGGTGGGACTAGTTTAGTTTGGGATTATGTTCGGCTTGGACTGGTTGGACTGAACAGTCTGTTTCCATGCTGTATGACTCTATAATATTATCCTTGCTAGTGGTGCCCACGTTGTGAGAATGAGTAGTTAACGTGAGCAGTCCGCAACTCCATCATGAGAACAGAGGCCGGTTATGATTCAGGAGGACATTAACCAACACCAATTCAGCCCAACCAGGAAAACATGTGACTTTATTATTGCTACAAGTAAAACACATACTTTATTTTCTTGTGGGACATGGGTGTTGCTGGCTGGCCAGCGTTTATAGCCCATCCCTGGAATAAAAATTGAACCTGAACAGGGATGCTGTAGTTGCTTGTTCGTTTGTTCATGTCATGTCTAAAGTCATCAACTGTTTCTCTGCAGAAATCTTCAACAGATTAATGTTTCTATTCTTGGATCCAATCCCCTGTTCCAAGTTGAAGTCCACCTCTCTGCCCCTGAGATTGTCCTAAAACCCACTGCCTCTGAAGTTTATCAGCTGACTCTCCAGAACATAAAAGACTGTGTGGAAACAACTAAGGTTATTTAAAATTGAATACTGCTAACAAAAGACACTTTTTGTCAAAGCTTTTCATCTTGCACTCATCAGGTCAATATTCAATATCAACATGTAGGACAACAGCATTTTTATACTGTGTGAGCAGGATATGTTGATTGGTTTGTTGGCAAATGGACTTTGAGTGATAGAGGCACTGTTGAGAAGAATGCTTCATTTAGATGATGACTGACAGCTTTTTGAGTGCACAATGAGCAGTTTCAACAAAATGTGTGTTCTTACGGAATTAGATGTAGTTTATAATTTTTAGGGATTTTTTTTATTATTTATTTGGCTGTGCTGCCTTTCAGCTGGATTCCAAATACTTCTACTGTTTTATTATTACACAGTGCTCCAGGTTTCCAAACCCCCATAGCTGGGCTGTCTTTAATATGGAGTCATCTGGGTTAGTAGAATGTGCATTGTACCTTTTGTAGAGAAAGAATGCATTTGAAATAATATGAGATATTGCCTTGATGTCACCAGGTGAATTTAGTCATTGGGTAATTGTCGAGTCTTTGTCTTAGTGTTCACCTATATTCCTTCCTGCAAAAGTTCACTCTTCATTCTAGCAATTTATGCACAGAATTGGGTAAATCAGTCAGTCTCCCAGCCCAAATGCATGTTTTGTTAAGTTCAAGGGACAGTAATTGTGATTGAATGAAATAATAAAAAACAAGAAAAGGAGCAGTATTAAACTGTATAGCAGGTCAAATTTGCTCCCCCATTCAACGCGATCATGGCTGACTTTGGGCTTCAATTCCCCTATCCTGCCTGCTTCCCGTATCCATTGATTTTCTGAAAGGGCACAATCTTTCTGTCAGTTGGTTTGGTTGTTTTGAGCCTATTAAATGCAATGTTTTAATTGTACTTCTTTCATGTGTTTTAGCTATTTGTACGGTGGATGCATGGATCCTGCATTGAATGTTCACCACAGTATGTTGAAGGAGATGATGAACCAATCATTTTCAGTTTTTACAGTGACATTTCTCAGTATCCACAGATTGTAGAGCAAGCTGTTTCTACCAGTCAAAGCCTCCAAAAACTTCTTGGTTCTTTGAGCAAGTATCTGAATCGCTGGAAGAAGTACAGATCCTTGTGGAAGATGGACAAGTCTATTGTTGTGGATAAGTTTGCAGCGAGGAATCCTTCTTGCGTTAGCTATGATGAGAAGTTGCAGTTTTACACCAGAATCGGTGAGGAGGTGGCAGAGCAGCCGATGGTGAAAGATGAACAGTGTATTCGGCTCCAGTTGCGACCCTTGGCATTTAGTGTCCAAGAAAATGCAAACTCATGGGTACATTCCCTTGGGTATTGTCTAAATGAATCTGCCAAGCGGGAACTCTATACTCTGAGAAATGAACTAGAGGTAACTTTTTAACTTAAATTATTAGAATTTATATTTTTTGTTTAAAATACACTTCTTCTAAAAAATAACACAAAGGTTACGCCCTGAGCAAATATTTGTAAGGGGAGTAGTTGTGGCCTTGATTGCGTAAACATTATATTGTACAACTTATAGAACAGTTCTGTTTCTCACATAGTGACAATGTGTATGTAGTCTGTGTAACCTTTTCATATGAAGCAACAGTGTAGATTATTGCTAACATGGGTTACGTAGAATCATAGATTCCCCACAGTGTGGAAACAGGCCATTTGGCCCAACAGGTCCACACTGACCCTCCAAAGAGCATCCCATGCAGACCCATCCCCTACTCTATCTCTGAATTTCCCACTGCTAATGCACTTAACCTACACATCCCTGAACACTATGGGCGATTTAGAATGGCCAATCCACACAATTAGCACGTCTTTGGACTGCGGGAAGAAACGGGAGCACCTGGCAGAAACCCACACAGACATGGGGAGAACGTGCAAACTCCACGCAGACAGTTGCCTGAGGTTGGATCCCTGGTGCTGTGAGGGAGCAGTGCTGACCACTGAGCCACTCTGCTGCCCCATCTACAAACTTACTGGCCACCACTGTTACATTCATGTCTAAATCATTTATACATAGCACAAACATAAAGGGCCCCAACCCGCTGGACACAGGATTCCAGTCACAAAAACACCCCTAGACCCTCTGCTTCCTGCCGCACAGCCGCTTGTGTATCCAATTTGCCAAGTTTACTTGGATCCCATCATCTCTTGTTTTCGCTATCAGTCTCCCATGTGGGACATTATCAAAAGCCTTGCAGAAGTCTAAATGGACTACATTGAATGTATTTCCCTCATGCATGCACCTGCTTACCTCTCTGAAAAACTCAATCACATTGGTCAGACAAGACTTCTCCTTAAAATAGCCATGCCGACTATTAGAGTCACAGAGTCCTATGGCACAGAGACAAACCCTTCAGCTGAAACCGGTCCATGCCGACCAAAATGTCCATCCATGCTAACCCCAAGTCCCTGCACTTGGCCCATATCCTTCTAAACCTTTCCTATCCATGTATTTGTCCAAATGCCTTTTAAATGTTGTTAATGTACTCGCCTCAACCACTTCTGCTGGTAGCTCATTCCATATGCATACCATGATTTGTTGGCGGAGGATAGCCTAGAGCATAGGGAAATCAAATGCATAGGGAAATCAAATTGTTCAAAAATTCGTTTGATTGCTTTAAATAGGCAAAACATAGGATTCTTTTCTGTATCTAAAACTTTATTAAAGTACTGTATTTTCAATAAGAGGTGCCGTGTTGTAAATAAATACGCAATACAATATTAGAATTTAAAACTCAGAGACGGGCTATTCACCTCACGAGGTCTGGTGCCATTTGCTGTTTCATAATTTTTTAATTCATTCATGAAAAGTGGGGCATCACTGGCAGGGCCCAGCATATATTGCTTATTGCTTGTTGTCCTTGAGAAAGTGGTGGTGCGCTGCCATTTTGAACCGCTGCAATCTACATGGTGTAGATAGACCCACAATGCCAGAGTTTTGTCTCAGTGATGCTCAAGGAAGCAAAACAAACTCTGTAAAAAAATTGTCTCTTATCTTCTTTTTAAGTCTCTTTCCTCTCACCTTAAAAACGTGCCACCTAGTCTTGAAATGCCCTATCCTAGGGAAAAGACAACCACCATTAATGCTATCTATACCTGTCATTGTTTTGTAAACTTCAATCAGGTTGCCTCTCAACCTCCTATGTTCCAGTGAAAGAAGTCCCAGCTTATCCAGCCTATCTTTATAACTCACACCTTCCAAACCCGGCAATATCCTGGTAAATCTTTTCTGAACCCTCTCCAGCTTGATAATATCCTTCCGAAACTGGGCAACCAGAACTGGACACGGTATTCCAGAAGAAGCCTCGCAATGCCCTGTACAACCTCAACATGACTTCTCGACTCCTATACTCAAAGTACTCTGAGCATTACTCAACATGACTTCTCAACTCCTATACTCAAAGTACTCTGAGCATTGAAGGCAAGCGTGCTGAATGCCTTTTTAACAACCCTCTCTATATGTGATGCAAACTTCAAAGAATTATATACCTGCATCCCTAGGTCCCTCTGTTCCATGAACCTATCCAAGGCCCTATCATTAGTTGTATAAGCCCTACCCTTGTTTGATATACCAAAATGCAACACCTCGCATTTATCCAGATTGAACCCCATCTGCCATTTTTCAGCCTGTTGACCCATTTGATCAAGATCTCTTTGTAATCTTAGAAAACCTTCTTCACTGTCTGCAATGCCACCAATTTTGGTGTTGCCCTAAAACTTACTAACCATGCCTTCTATATTCTTAGCCAAATCATTTATATAAATGACAAGCAAAAGAGGACCCAGAACCAATCCCTGTGGAATACTGCTGTTCACAGGGCTCAAGTCCACACCACACCCGGCACTTTTCCCTGTAACTGCAGGAAGTGCTACCTGCCCGTACACCTCCCCCCTCACCCCCATCCCAGGCCCCAAGAAGACTTTCCACATCAAGCAGATGTTCACCTGCACATCTACTAATGTGGTATACTGCATCCACTGTTCCCGTTGTGGCCTCCTCTACATCAGGGCAACCATGCGGAGGTTTGGGGACCGCTTTGCAGAACACCTACGCTCGGTTCACACTAAACAACTGCACCTCCCAGTCGCGAACTATTTCAGCTCCCCTCCCATTCCGCAGACGACATGTCCATCCTGGGCCTCCTGCAGTGCCACAACGATGCTACCCGAAGGTTGCAGGAACAGCAACTCATATTCCGCTTGGGAACCCTGCAGCCCAATGGTATCAATATGCACTTCACAAGCTTCAAAATCTCCTCTCCCCCTACCGCATCCCATAACCAGCCCAGCTCATCTCCACCTCCCTAACCTGTCCTTCCTCCCACCTATCCCCTCCTCCCACCTCAAGTCCCACCCCCATCTCCTACCTACTAATCTCATCTCGCCCCCTTGACCTGTCCGTCCTCCCTGGACTGACCTATCTCCTCCCTACCTCCCCACCTACACTGACCTTTACTGGCTGCATCCCCGCCTCTTTGACCTGTCTGTCTCTCCTCTACCTATCTTCTCCTCTATCCATCTTCTATCCGCCTCCCCCTCTCTCCCTCTCTCCCTATTGATTTCAGAACCCCCTTCCATTCCCCCACTTCTGAAGAAGGGTCTAGGCCCAAAACGTCAGTCTTTCTGCTTCTCTGATGCTGCTTGGCCTGCTGTTTTCATCCAGCTCTATACCTTGTTACCTCCACTATTACTCTCTGTCCCCTGCTGTTAAGCCAATTTTGTATCCAATTGGCAAGCTCACCCTGAATCCCATGTGACCTAACTTTATTAATTAGTCTACCAAGCGGAACCTTATCAAAGGCTTTACTAAAATCCAAATAAACAACATTTACTGCTCTGCCCTCATCAGTCTTTTTGGTAACTTCCTCAAAAAAAACTCAATCAAGTTTGTGAGACACGATTTTCCTCACACAAAACCATCTCAAAATAACAATTCAAAGTAATTAATGTACAGTTAATAACCTGGAAGTACTGTTTTATTTTACATCAACAATTTATTGTAAAAGTCATCAACAGTTTTCTGTAGATGATGCCTTAATGAATTGCAATTAGGTTGTTTTAATTTAATGTTATTTGTTTTGGAAACCTTCTGACTATTATAAAAATTGCACACTGTGGGAAAGCCAATATTTTTGTATTTGTAATTTTTGACTAATTTTCTTTTACCATTTATAGGAACTTTCAGTTGCTCTAAAGAGAGCTCCAGACTCATTGGAGGATTTGAAATATGTACTAAGTACAATCGCCAAAATTCGATCCATGTCTTTAGCTGTAGAGCTGCGATTAAAAGATAACCAGGAAAGATATCGGACCCTAGCAATGTATAATATCTCTGTGAGTTCGCCTGTCAGATTTTTTTCTTTAGTGACTACTATGGTTTAATCTTTTCATCGTTTAGCCATTAATGTCTGTGTTAGCAAGCAGATGTTCACCTGCACATCTGCTAATGTGGTATACTGCATCCACTGTTCCCGTTGTGGCCTCCTCTACATTGGGGAAACCAAGCGGAGGCTTTGGGACCGCTTTGCAGAACACCTGCGCTTGGTTCGTACTAAACAACTGCAGCTCCCAGTCGCGAACCATTTCAACTCCCCCTCTCATTCCTCAGACGACATGTCCATCCTGGGCCTCCTGCAAAGCCACAACGATGCTACCCGAAGGTTGCAGGAACAGCAAATCATATTCAGCCTGGGAACCCTGCAGCCCCACGGTATCAATGTGCACTTCACAAGCTTCAAAATCTCCTCTCCCCCTACCGCATCCCAAAACCAGCCCAGCTCATCCCTGCCTCCCTAACCTGTCCTTCCTCCCACCTATCCCCTCCTCCCACCCAAAGCCCCACCCCATCTCCTACCTACTAACCTCATCCTGCCCCCTTGACCTGTCCGTCCTCCCTGGACTGACCTATCTCCTCCCTTACTCCCCACCTACACTCACCTCTACTGGCTGCATCCCCGCCTCTTTGACCTGTCTGTCTCCTCTCCACCTATCTTCTCCTCTATCCATCTTCTATCCGCCTCCCCCTCTCTCCCTATTTATTTCAGAACCCCCTTCCCCTCCCCCATTTCTGAAGAAGGGTTTAGGCCCAAAACATCAGCCTTCCTGCTGCTCTGATGCTGCTTGGCCTGCCGTGTTCATCCAGCTCTACACCTTGTTATCTCAGATTCTCCAGCATCTGCAGTTCCTGCTATCTCTGAAACAATTTTAACGCCACTGCGAAGCCCCTTCTAAGGATGCCTACCCTGAAGAAGTTACCCTCCTCCCTCCGAAACAACCTCAGTGGATCTCTCTCCCACTGCAACTCTCTCGTAATCTCTTTGGCCTTGAAACTGCTCGACCACGTCCTGAAGCAAACCAGGTACTACAGCCACATCACCTTTCTTAGTACCTTCCTACGGAACCAGATCATCCCCAATGGACTACAGTCCACATTCAGGCCTTCCCAATTTGGCCCCAACCGTGACAATGTCTACATTCAGAACATTGAGATCCTTCAGAAACGTTTCTACCTGCGACTCCTGAAACACACACTCACAACAATGCGCCGGCATCTCCTGGCACTAGAAACAAGCCTACCCCAGCTCAGAGCCTCCCTCTCCCAGACCTGCAAAGGACCTCTCCTGTTTTTTATTCTTCGTAGGATCCACAACCTGAACTCACAATTCTACTCAGCTTTATTGGAAACTACCGTAAGTACAGTAAACGTACTGGTGCCTACCAGCCAAAACGGGCCTACTCCACCTCCCAAATCCCCAACCCTACCCAGGACCTCCCCCACAATGTGCCCGCCACCATTGGCCATGTGGCCATTGTCGGAGCACCCACGGATGATGTCACATCCTCTGCTGCCGGGTACACCACTACTGGGACAGCGAACGCCATTGACACCACTGCTGCTGCCGCCTTCCCCGCTCCGCCCACCGCCGACACTGCTCCGCCCACCACTGACGCCGACGCAAATCCACCCACCGCCAACGCTGATGCAACTCCGCCCAGCACCGCCGACACAACTCTGCCCGCCACCGACTCCAACGTCGCTACGCCCATCGCCTCCACAGCCAGCAGCTCCAGAGGAGACAGCAGCACCCAGCACTGCTGAGTTTTCACCATCCCCCCAGACCTCCCCCTTACTGAGGACAAACGGTCAGTCCTCAGTAAAGGGCTCACCTTTGTCCCCCTCCACCCACACATCAACGAATACCGGTCACGTTTGGACATTGAGCAGTTTTTCCGCCGCCTCTGCCTCTGCGCTTACTTCTTCAATCATGAGCCTAACCCTCCCTCTACTGACCTCTTCTCCCACCTCCAACACACCCCCTCCTCCTGGACACCACCCCAAGGCCTCCGACCCTCCCTTGACCTCTTCATCTCCAGCTGCCGTCGAGATATCAATCGCCTCAACCTCTCCACCCCTCTCACCCACTCCAACCTCTCCCCCGCAGAACATGCAGCCCTCCGCTCCAATCCCAACCTCACCATAAAGCCCGCGGACAAGGGAGGCACAGTTGTAGTATGGCACACTGACCTCTACATCACCGAGGCCAGATGCCAACTCTCCGACACCTCCTCCTACTGCCTCCTTGATCATGACCCCACCCCCGACCACCAAACCATCATCTCCCAAACCATCCACAACCTCATCACCTCAGATGACCTCCCACTCACAGCCTCCAACCTCATCGTTCCCCAACCCCACACCGCCCCCTTCCATCTCCTTCCCAAAATCCACAAACCTGAGTGCCCTGGTCGACCCATTGTCTCCGCCTGCTCCTGCCCCACCGAACTTATCTCCACCTATCTGGACTCCATTTTCTCCCCCTTAGTCCAGGAACTCCCTACCTACGTCCGTGACACCACCCACACCCTCCACCTCCTCCAGAACTTCCAATTCCCGGGTCCCCAACACCTCATCTTTACCATGGATGTCCAGTCCCTATACACCTGCATTCCCCATAGAGATGGCCTAAAGGCCCTCCGCTTTTTTCTGTCCTGCCGGCCTGACCAGTCCCCTCCACTGACACCCTCATCCGATTAGCTGAACTCGTCCTCACCCTCAACAACTTCTCTTTCAATTCCTCCCACTTCCTACAGACAAAGGGGGTGGCCATGGATACCCGCATGGGCCCAAGCTATGCCTGTCTCTTCGTAGGTTACGTGGAACAATCCCTCTTCTGTACCGACACTGGCCCTAAACCCCACCTCTTCCTCTGTTACATTGATGACTGTCTAGGCGCCGCCTCGTGCTCCCACGAGGAGCTCAAACAGTTCATCCACTTCACTAACACCTTCCACCCCACCATCTCTACTACCTCGGTCTCCTCTCTGTCTCCATCTCTGGCAACCACATAGAAACTGATATCCATTTCAAGCCCACCGACTCCCATAGCTACCTAGAAGGTACACCTCCTCCCACCCACCTTCCTGCAAAAATGCCATCCCCTATTCTCAATTCCTTCGCCTCTGCCGCATTTGCTCCCAGGATGAGGCATTCCACTCCTGTACATCTCAGATGTCCTCATTTTTCAAGGACCCCGACTTCCCCCCTCAGTGGTCGAGAACCCCTTCGACCATGTCTCCCGCATATCCCACAACTCATCCCTCACACCCCCTCCCCGCAATAACAACCAAAACATAATCCCCCTCGTCCTCACGTACCACCCCACAAACCTCCGATCCAACACATCATCCTCCGACACTTCCGCCATCTGCAATCCAACCCCACCACCAAAGACATTTTTCCCTCCCCATCCTTATCTGTTTTCCGGAGGGACCACTCTCTCAGTGACTCCCTTGTCAGCTCCACACTCCTCTCCAGCACCACCACACCCGGCACTTTTCCCTGCAACCGCAGGAAGTGCTACTCCTGCCCCTACACCTCCCTCCTCACTCCTATCCCAGGCCCCAAGAAGACTTTCCACATCAAGCAGATGTTCACCTGCACATCTGCCGATGTGGTATACTGTATCCGCTGTTCCCCTTGTGGCCTCCTCTACATCGTTGAAACGAAGCGGAGGCTTGGGGACCGCTTTGCAGAACACCTACGCTAGGTGCACACTAAACAACTGCACCTCGCAATCGCGAGCCATTTCAACTCCCCCTCCCATTCCTCAGACGATATGTCCATCCTGGGCCTCCTGCAATGCCACAATGATGCTACCCGAAGATTGCAGGAACAGCAACTCATATTCCGCTGGGAACCCTGCAGCCCAATGGTATCAATGTGGATTTCACAAGCTTCATAATCTCCCCTCCCCCTACCGCATCCCAAAACCAGCCCAGCTCGTCCCCGCCTCCCTAACCTGTCCTTCCTCCCTCCCACCTATCCCCTCCTCTCACCCCAAGCCCCGCCCCCAACTCCTACCTACTAACCTCATCCCACCCCCTTGACCTGTCCGTCCTCCCTGGACTGACCTATCTCCTCCTTTACTCCCCACCTACATTCACCTTTACTGGCTCCATCCCTGCCTCTTTGACCTGTCTGTCTCCCCTCCACCTATCTTCTCCTCTATCCATCTTCTATCTGCCTCCCCCTCTCTCCCTATTTATTTCAGAACCCCCTTCCCCTCCCCCATTTCTGAAGAATGGGAAACATCAACCTTTCTGCTTCTCTGATGCTGCTTGGCCTGCTGTGTTCATCCAGCTGTATACCTTGTTATCTCAGATTCTCCAAATGTAGTCTGTCTTAACAAAAACTTATCAGGTAAGGTACTCTAATGTTTCAAGTTACTCATTTGTATCTTCATCCACAAGATGTGGCCATTGCAGGCTTGTTCAGCATTTATGGACCATTCCTAATGACCCTGAAGAAGTTGGTGGTGAGCTGCCTTTCTAAACTGCTGCAGCTTTAGGGTGAGGGACACACAGTGCAGTATTAAGCAGGGATTTCCAGTGTTTTAACTCAGTGGCAGTGAAGGAACAGCAATATATTTCTATATTCAATCACTGACAGGACACCGTGAAGCTCAGAGGAACAAAGGGATTTTGTGGTGGATTTCCACAGATCCTTGAAGGTGGCAGAGCAGGTTAATGGGGCAGTTAAGAAGGCATATGGGATGCTTGCCTTTATCAGTTGTGGCATAGATTGTAAAACAGAAAGGTCATGTTGGTAAGACCGCCAAAGAACTGTGGATACTGGAAATCAGAAACAAAAACAGAAATTGCTGGAAAAACACAGCATCTGTGTAGGGAAAGCAGAGTTAATGTTTAAGTTAACGTTTTAGGCCTTCCTTAGAACTGATTATATTTAGGAAAAGGTTGGTATATATGCTAAAGATGAGATGGGGGGAGGGGGAAGGAGTAAACAATGGGCGGAGATGGATCCCAGAGAGAGCGAGAAAAACAGTTGGGCAGACTGGAATGTAAAGATCAGCCTGGGGGAATGAGTAACTGCTAATGGGGACCACTATGGCTGACAATGGATTGCTTTTGGTAGCAGTCTATCTGATGACAAGGCCTAGGATGTTCTGGTTAGGATAAGGACTTGGGAGAAGGTGCCATAAAATTGTTGAGCTAGATATTGAGTCCAGAAGGTTGCAAAGTTCCAAAGCAGAAAATAATTTGCTGTTCTTCCAGTTTGTGCTGAGATTATGTTGGAACTGTATAAAATGTAGGTTAGGTCACAGCCAGGGTACAGTGTGCAGTTCTGGTCTCCACACTATTGGAAGGTTATAATTGTAGCGGAGGGGGTTTTGAGGAGATTCACCAGGATGTTGCCGTTTGGTATCCTGGGACAGTTCAACAGAGGTGCTGAAGCTGATCTGCTTCACTAGGACTATCAGCAAAGAGGCCTTAGGATTCTGTAGTTATGATCCAGGTACTTTGTCTGGTCGAGTGGCACCCTGCAGTGTAATTCTGCAAGGTCGTCAGGCATTGTGATCACTGCACTGTCTTTCATGAACTTCTGTCTTTAGTTTAGGCACCATGGTATGGTGACCTATAAAACTTGTCACTGTGTTTTTTGTAAAAATACATGTTATAATAAATTGTTATTCTATTCTATTCCATAGAAGTGTGAACTTTTAATACGGGAGGGCAATGGATTCACATAGCTGATCAGAGGATCAGGGGTAGCAGAAGCTGCAATAAAAGAAAGAAGTAGACATGGAAGAAGAGGAATGTATAGCTCACTCAGTTGTCTGGCCTCCCAGGGATGCTGCCAGGCCTGGTGTGGCAGTGAGGGATTCATGTGATGTCACTAACGAATGACACTAAAGTCGGTGGAGTTGTGGATAGTGCGGAAGAATGTTGCAGGTTACAGAGGGACATAGATAAGCTGCAGAGTTGGGCTGAGAGGTGGCAAATGGAGTTTAATGCAGAAAAGTGTGAGGTGATTTACTTTGGAAGGAGTAACAGGAATACAGAGTACTGGGCTAATGGTAAGATTCTTGTATCAGAGATAATTTTGTATCAGAGATGATTTTCTGATGATGGGTCTAGGCCCGAAACGTCAAGCTTTCCTGCTCCTATGATGCTGCTTGGCCTGCTGTGTTCATCCAGCCCCACACGTTGTTGTCTTGGTAAGATTCTTGGTAGTGTGGACGAACAGAGAGATCTCAGTGTCCATGTGCATAGATCCCTGAAAGTTGCCACCCAGGTTGATAGGGTTGTTAAGGAGGCGTACGGTGTGTTAGGTTTTATTGGTAGAGGGATTGAGTTCAGGAGCTGTGAGGTCATGTTGCAGCTGTACAAAACTCTGGTGCGGCCGCACTTGGAGTATTGCGTGCAGTTCTGGTCGCCGCGTTATAGGAAGGATGTGGAAGCATTGGAAAGGGTGCAGAGGAGATTTACCAGGATGTTGCCTGCTATGGAGGGAAGGTCTTATGAGGAAAGGCCGAGGGACTTGAGGCTGTTTTCGTTAGAGAGAAGAAGGTTAAGAGGTGACTTAATAGAAACATACAAGATGATCAGAGGATTAGATAGGGTGGACAGTGAGAGCCTTTTTCCTCGGATGGAGACGGCTAGCACGAGGGGACATAGCTTTAAATTGAGGGGTGATAGATATAGGACAGATGTCAGAGGTAGATTCTTTACTCAGAGAGTAGTAAGGGCGTGGAATGCCCTGTGTGCAACAGTAGTAGACTCGCCAACTTTCAGGGCATTTAAATAGTCGTTGGATAAACATATGGATGATAATGGAATAGTGTAGGTTAGATGGGCTTCAGATTCGTTTCACAGGTTGGTGCAACATCGAGGTCCGAAGGGCCTATACTGCGCTGTAATGTTCTATGTTCTATGTTCTATGTCATCAACATCAATAAATATCTGATGTAAGCACATTCCATGAAGCCCTTCTAAGCTAGGAGGATGGCATTCTCAAGAACTTACTTTGAATTGCCTCTGAACACACTTCCATTGAAGATGTAACGTTGAATAGTGTCACACAATTTTCTGATCAAGAACCCTTGCTCCTATTACGATTTCTTCTCTCATCTGTACCACCATTAATAAAAGGAAGTTCAAATGCTAAGCTTTCAAATGTCAACATTTACATGGCGTTCCAAAAGAGAAAGTCTGCACAGTTACAGTTGAAACAAATCCCAATTACCCACTCATTGCTCTGCCCATTGGAGAGGTTTCTGCTTTGGATCACTTCTTTCAACTGTCTCCTTGTGGCCTCGGGTGAGGTGGACACAGGGTCTCGCTAAGATGCATGTGACAATTATCCTCATCATGGAGGTCCCAATGGGGACCTGAGGAAAATCCCAAAATATGGACTCAATCTGTTACAATTGGTCTAAATAGAGATCTGTGCAAGACTGTGTTCTTAACCTTTTGAGAGGATCTGCCCATTGGTGCCTTCTCCTGAATTTTGGCAACTTAAAAAAGATAAGTTTTAATTTTTTTTTGTTGTGTCTTTCCTCATCAGACAACAGAGGAAGAAAAAGAGTTACAACAGAAAATTAAGATAATCTGGGAAAATCTGTTTGATGAGGCACGTAAGATTGACCGCAGACTAGGCACTGTAAAGAAGAAGTTCACTAAGGTAATGGATATTACTGATCATTTGTTTCTTGTAGTTTGTTATTCCTACCTTTGATTTCTTACCTTTGTCATCTCTGAAATTCTAAAGCTAACATGTCAGCCTCCTACCATCTACCCTCTAAAATTGAGCTGACCCAAATCTCTGCTGTCCTAATTCACAGTGAGTCCAATTTGTTTATCTCTACAGTGCTTACTGATCTACATTGGCCTCCTATCCAGGAGTAAGATTGTAAGATTCCCATCCTTATTCTGAAATTCCTGTATAGCTTTGGCCTTCCCTATTTCAATGACTACAACCCTCTTGAGTTATCTGTGCTTCTCCAATTCTAGATTTCACCAGTGTTAGTGATAACAAAGAGTGGAGCTGGAGGAACACAGAAAACCAGGCAGCATCAGAGGAGCAGGAAAGTTGATGTTTCGGATTGGGACCCTTCTTCAGAAATGGGGAGGAGGAAGGGAGGTCAGAAATAAATAAAGAGAGGAGGGATGGGGCTGGGGAAGGTAGGTGGGATGGTTTTAGGTGAGTGCAGGTGAAATCCATGTTTAAGTAACTCTTTAACCTCTGTAATTGCCTCCCTAAATTTCTCTCCTGCCCCTCCAGGGTGTGGGAGAATACAATAAGCTGGGCACCAGAGGGGTGTGGTACATTGGTAATGATTTGAGTTTGTGAAGGTGCATGAAAACATGCTTGGGCTTGCAGAGAGGAACCCTCTGGGAAATTTGCTAAAAGTGACACTTGGCCAGTTTCTGGTTAGATTCAGTTCTCTGAGTCTATGTTGGTCTGCAACTGCCCAGCAAATTTCATGTGCCAGCTTTTTCTCTCATTGATGTTATTTGACTAAATGTTTAATTTTTTTTACCATGGGTGGGAGCAGCAGAGTTGGCATTTACTGCCTATCCTTTGCTGCACTCAAAACTAGTGGTGGACCTATTTCATGAACTGCTGAATCCAAATTATGACAGTGCTCCTGCAGCATTGTTAGCCCTGAAATGGGCCTAATGGCCTGCTTCCACATTGTGATCTATGATTCTATGATCTATGGCAGCCCAGTATATCCATCCAGCAACAATGGATTGAAATTATTGCAGATTTCATTGCATTTTTGCTCCTGCCACTACGTCAATACTTATGATCAGAGGTATAGATAGAGTGGATAGCCAAAGACTTTTTCCTAGGGTGAAGGCAGCTATTACGAGGGGGTATATTTTAAAGTGAGTGGAGGTAGATATAGGGAGACATCAGAGGTAGGTTCTTTACTGAGAGGGTGGTAGGGGCATGGAATGCATTGCCTGAGAGCGTAGTGGAGTTGGCCTCATTAGGGGCATTTAAGCGACTATTAGATAGGCATGTGGATGATAGTATAAGGTAGGGGTGGAGGCTAGATAGACCTTAGGTTTAGGGTAAAAGTTCGGCACAACATCGTGGGCCGAAGGGCCTGTACTGTGCTGTACTGTTCTATGTTCTATGTTTATGAACTTTCTGTTGATTCTGCACCCAGTGAAGCTTATTTTTCCCTGTTCAATTTAACATTATCTAAAATAGTTTTCATTGTTGGATTTCAGACCACCATGCAAGAAATCCAAATATTTGCATCAAATCTTGCTGCATTTGCTTCAAGATTCCGACAGCAAGGCCCAGGTTCTGTGGGAGAAGATTTGGATAGAGGTTAGCAAACCAAACCAAACAACTATCTTAATGCAAACCAAAAATGATATGCTCTATAAATATTCTTACATAATTAATTTTCCAAAAGATTTAACTGTACAAAGGGATTAAGTTGGGAGTTTTCACACTCTTGCTAATTTCATTTACATTTATTTTCAGTGATGCTTGTATCTTTTTATTGAATCACAGAATGATTCAAATGGATGTAGCTCAGGAGGCATTTTCAGTCCTCCAACTTACTGCCAGGACTTTGAAAAAGCAGTTTAGCTTTTCCATTTCCCCACCCCATCAGAAAAATATTCTTCTTCAGGTAATTAGTAAATATCCTTTGAAAGCTAAGACTGAGTCTGCTTTCAAGTAGTAAAACATTTGTGTGGGAAGGAAGTATAATCAACATAAGGGCTAATGTTCATGCTGTGAAGTTGTTCTGCTCAATGTTGAATCCTGAAAGCTGTAAAGTGCCTAAGCAGAAAATGAAGTACTTTTCCTGCAGTTTGTGCTTGGCTCCAGTGGAGCAGAGTGGCAGATTTAGGACTGAAACGTTAGTATGAAAGCAAGGGGATAGCTAGAAAACTGAGAATTGTGAAACTGACGTAAATTGTCAGAAAAATCACAAACGTAAGTTGGAAGAAACTAGACAAGCCTAGGGACATTCTTGCAGACGAAGTAGATGTATTCTACAAAGCAAACCTCATTACAGCCTGGTTCAAACATGGACAAAAGAGCTGAATTTCAGAGACGAGGTGAGAGTGACAGCCCTTGACATCAAGGCTGCATTTGACTCAGTGTGGCATCAAGGAGCCCTAGCAAAACTGGAATCAGGGGCCATACTCTCCACTGTTTGGTGTCATAACTGGCTGTTGGAGGTCATCCACCTCAATGCCAGGTCATCTTTGCAAGAGTTTGTTAGGGCAGTGTCCTAGGCCCAACCATCTTTGGCAGCTTCATCAATGACCTTCCTTCTTTCGTAAGGTCAGAAGTGGAGATGTATGCCGATGATTGCACACTGTTCAGTGCAATTTGCAACTCCCCAGTCCATGTTCAAAAGCAACAAGATCTGGACAACATCCAGGTTTGGGCTGACAAGTGGCAAGTATCATTCACACCGTGCATTTGCCAGGCAATAACCATCTCCAATAAGAGATAATCTAAACACCCCTTGACATTCAATGGTATTACGATCACTGAATCTCCCAGTATCAACAGCCTTGGGATTACCATTGACCAGAAACTCAACTGGACTGGCTACATAAACATAGTGGCTATTAAAGCAGGTCAGATGTTAGGAATACTGTGGCAAGTAACGCACCTCTTGACCCCCCAAAGCCTGTCCACCACCTACAAGGCCCAAGTCAGAGTATGATGGAAAAACCTCATCACGTGCCTGGAGGACTGCAGCTCCAAAAACATACAAGAAGCTTGCAACCTGCCAGGATTAAGCAGCCCATTTGATTAGAACCACATCCATAAAATACATCCACTCCATCCAGTTCTGATATTCAGCAGCAGCAGTGTGTACAGTCTACAAGATGCACTGCAGAAATTCACCAAGTCCGAAGTCACATGACACCAGGTTATAGACCAACAGGTTTATTTCATCCAGTAAATCTGTTGGATTATAATCTTGTGTTTGTGTGACTTCTAACTTTGGCCACACCAGTCCAACACCAGCACCTCCACATCATGAAATTTACCAAGGCTCCTTAGTATCTTCCAAACTTGATGATCACTTCCATCTAGAAAGATAAGGGCAGCAGTTACCTGGGAACGCCACCACCTGCAAGTTCCCCTCCAAGTCACTTGCCATCCTGACTTGGAAAGATATCACTCTTTCTTCACTGTTGCCTGCTCAAAATCTTGGAATTCCCTCCCTAAGGGGATTGTTGGTCGACCTGCAGCACATAGACTTCAATGGTTCAAGAAAACAGCTCAGTGCCACCTTCTGAAGGGCAACTAGGGCTTGCTTCATTTTGACAATATGTTTGGCATCTTGGACAATGAGGAGAGAGGAGATGAGTGGGTAAGTGTTCCATCTTCTGTGGTTGCATGGGAAGGTGCCATGGTGCAATGTGGAACTGTTAGGGGTAGTGGAAGAACGACCAGGATATCATGGAGGGAACGGTCCCAGTAGAATGCTGACAAGAGAGTGGGAGTGGTGACGATATGTGCTGTGGTGGTATCCTGCTTGAGATTGCGGAAATTGTGGAACATAACCCTTTGAATGCAGAATTGGATGGGTTAGAAAGAACAAGAGCAATCCTATCATTGATCTGGGAGTGAGCAGAAGGAGTGAGGGCAGAAGTACATGGCTGAGGGCCCTGTCATCCACTGTCATTTGAGGAAAAGGAGGACGTATCAGAGACACTGCTGTGGAACAGAAATGAAGAAACTGGAAGAATGGAATGGAATCCTTACAGGAAGCAGGGTATGCGGAGGCGTATTTGAGGTAATTGTGGGAGTCAGTGCATTTGTAATAGATATCAGTGCCCATTCCCTGGAATGGAAACAGTAAAGTCAGGGAAGGGAAGGCACACATCAGAGGTGGACCAGGTGACGGTGAGAGAAGGATGAAAATTGGAAACAAAACTGATTAAGTTTTCAAAATCCAGAAAAGGAATGGAAACAGCACCGATGATGTCATCAATATACTGAAACAAAGAGTTTTTGGAGACCAGAGCAAAAAAAGTTCCACATAAGGGTGGTTTGCTGGCTCAGTCATTAACACTGCTGCCTCACAGTGCCAGGGAACCAGGTTCAATTCTAGTTTCGACTGTCTGTGTAGAGTTTTCACATTCTCCCCATGTCTGCGTGGGTTTCCTCCAGGTGCTCCAGTTTCCTCCCACACTCCAAAGATGTGCAGGTTAGGTGGATTAGCCATGCTAAATTGCCCATAGTGTCCAGGGATGTGTAGGCTAGGTGGATGAGAAGGTACAGGGTTGCAGGGATAGGGTGGGATGCTCTTTGGAGGGTCAGTGTGGACTTGTTGGGCCAAATGGCCTGTTTTCACACTGTGGGTATTCTATAAGTCTATGATAATCCACAAAGAGACAGGTGTAAATGGGACCAATGCAGATACACATGGCCACACCTTTGACTTGGAGAATTCAAGACAAGTTAAAGGAGGTAAATGAGGAAATAGAGTCATACAGCACAGAAACAGGCCCTTTGGCTCAACTTGCCAATGCCATCCAGGTTTCCTCTAAACCTTCCTCTTCGTGTACCTGTCCAAATGTCATTTAAATGTTATAATTGCACTTGTTTTTACCACATCCTCTGGTAGCTCGTTCCATATATGCACCACCCTCTGTGTGAAAATGTTGCCACTTAGGTCCCTTTGAAATCTTTCCCCTTTCACCTTAAACTTATGCCTCTAGTTTAGGACTCTTTATACTGTTAGATAATCTACACCATCCACTATACTACCAATTTTGATGTAATGCTCAAACTTACTAACCATGCCGTCTGTATTCTCATCCAGAGCATTTATATAAATGACCAACAACAGTCACCCAGCACCAATCCTTGAGGCAGACCGCTGGTCAGGGGCCTTAAGTCTGAACAACAATCCTCTACTACCACCCTCTGACTCCAACTGTCAAGCCAATTTTGTATCCAATTGGTTAACTTTCCCTGGATACCATGTGATCTTACCTTACTGGTCTAACATGCAGAACCTTGTCAAAGGCTTTGCTAAAGTTGATGTAGATGTATACCATGCTGCCTCTATCTGTGTTCTTGGTCATCTCTTCAAAACACTGAATCAAGTTTGTCAGCCATGACTTCCCATGCATTAAGCCATACTGACTATCCCTAACCAGTCCTTGCCTTTCCAAATGTATGAAGATCCTGTCTCTCAGAGTTCCCACCAACAACTTGCGCGCCTCTGACATTGGTCTCACTGGTCTGTAGTTGCCAGGCTTTTCTTTGCAGCCTTTCCTAAGTAATGGCACAACATTAACCATCCTTCAGTCTTCCAGGATCTCACCTGTGGCTGTCAATGATACAAATATTTCTGCTAGAAGCCCTGCAATTTCTTCATTAGCTTCCCACAATGTCCTGGGCTATACTTGATCAGGGCTGGGGATTTATGTACCTTTATGTATTTTAAGATCTCTAGCACCTCCTCTTCTGTAATGTGGACTCTTCTTAGGACATCACAATTTATTTCACTGAATTCCTAGCTTCCGTTGTTTTTCTCAACAATAAATACAGATGCACAATGTTTGTTTAAGATTTCATCCATCTGCTGTGGTTCTACACTTAGATGGCTTCGATGATCTTTAAGGGGCCCTATTATCTCCCTAGTTACTCTTTTGCCCTTAATATATACTTGTAAAATCTCTTTGTATTCTCTTTAACCTTCTCTGCCAAAGCTATCTCATATCCCCTGTTACATAGAACATAGAACATTACAGCGCAGTGCAGGCCTTCGGACCTCGATGTTGCGCCGACCTGTGAGACCAATCTGAAACCCATCTAACCTACACTATTCCATTATCATCCATATGTTTATCCAACGACCATTTAAATGCCCTTAAAGTTGACGAGTCTACAACTGCTGCAGGCAGGGCATTCCACGCCCTTACTACTCTCTGAGTAAAGAATCTACCTCTGACATCTGTCCTATATCTATCAGCCCTCAAGTTAAAGCTATGTCCCCTTGTGCTAGCTATCACCATCCGAGGAAAAAGGCTCTCACAGTCCACCCTATCCAATCCTCTGATCATCTTGTACGTTTCTATTAAGTCACCTCTGAACCTTCTTCTCTCTAATGAAAACAGCCTCAAGTCCTTCAGCCTTTCCTCATAAGACCTTCCCTCCATACCAGGCATGCACCCTTTCCAATGCTTCCACATCCTTCCTATAATGTGGCGACCAGAACTGTACGCAATACTCCAAGTGCGGCCGCACCAGAGTTTTGTACAGCTGCAACATGACCTCAAGGCTCCGAAACTCAATCCCTCTACCAATAAAACCTAACACACCGTACGCCTTCCTAAAAGCCCTATCAACCTGGGTGGCAACTTTCAGGGATCTATGCACATGGACACCGAGATCAATCTGCTCGTCCACACTACCAAGAATCTTACCATTAGCCCAGTACTCTGTATTCCTGTTACTCCTTCCAAAGTGAATCACCTCACACTTTTCCACATTAAACTCCATTTGCCACCTCTCAGCCCAGCTCTGCAGCTTAATTATGTCCCTCTGTAACCTGCAACATTCTTCCGCACTATCCACAACTCCACCAACTTGAGTGTCATCTGCAAATTTACTAACCCATTCTTCTATGCCCTCATCCAGGTCATTTATAAAAATGACAAACAGCAGTGGCCCCAAAA
>JAHRHZ010000098.1:43523731-43568138 GCA_024137785.1 Ginglymostoma cirratum
GTCAAGTTTTCCTGCTCCTATGATGCTGCTTGGCCTGCTGTGTTCATCCAGCCCCACGCCTTGTTATCTCGAACATCTATTTAGCTTCAGTTACGTTTATTGATTGAGGTTGACTTTAGATCAGTGGGTTTCCAGCTCTGATTTAAAGTCCACATCTGGGAATGTAATCTATTTTTCTATTTTACAGAATCAGAAAGCTGATGTTCCCAGCACTTTCTGTTTTTATTTGAGATATTGAAATTGTGTTTATGTGAAATAGGAGCAAGAGGAGGTAATGTATGTTCCCAAGCCTGTTCCTCCAGTACGTGAGATCAACCTGATCTGTGATTTAATTTCATAGACTTTCCTTTTCGCCATTTCCCTTAGTCTTTCTTTTATACATTTAGCGGATTTGGACTTTACTGGCTCGGTCAGCATTTGTTACCTGTCTGCCCCTGAGAAGGCTAACATAATCTATCAGTCTCAGACTTAAAATGAGAAATTGATCCAGCATCAATTGCCAACTGTTAAGTGAGTTCCAAACTTAAATCATATTTTTAAGTGTGATTCTTTCCCAGTTCCACTTCTGAAAAATCTGCCTGTAAATTCTAGACCACATTCCCTAACCTTAGACTCCTCAACCAGTGAAAATAATTTCACACTTTCTACCCAATCAGACATTCTTAATATGTTAAAAAGTTTAATGAAATCAACCTTTCTTGGGCTAATTTCCCATTTCAACTAAGCATAAACTGTAAATTTGATAGTTGTAGAATATTTTGTACGTGGATATCAATAAAAAAAGCATTTTCTCGCTGTTGTGATGAAATGTGATACATTGGGGTCTCCATTTCAACAATGTGAAGGCCTGATGGGGAAAATCATATTACATGGTGCATGACAGTTGTTGATGATTCAGCGCACTTGGTGCAATTTCAGTTCATGCTATAAAAGGTTGACGCTGACAATCTAGATCATACCCTAGTTAAAGATGTGTGAAATTTTCTCAAAAGATTGGTTTAAAGATCTGAATTTTACTTTTCTGTCTGGAACTTTAATGAATGCATATTACAGGGTAAGAGAAGAAACTATTTGTGCAGCTGGCTGCAGTTAAGCTAGCAGGTATAGGTGTTCTGCAGCATTGTAGCATCCCTTCCTTTACTAGAATTAACAACTTGTGGCTCAGACTCATGGTATATCATTAAAGAATACAGCTCTAACAATACTAAATATTATTGAAGGAATAATATTTTTGCAAGGACTGTCACTATAATATAGGTTTTCCATTAGAGAGTAACTGACAATTATCCTCTGTAGGTTTGGTTGGTGGTGCAAAGAAAATGGATGTATTTGGAGAGCATCTTCATAGGGGGTGACATCCGATCACAACTGCCAGAGGAAGCAAAAAAATTCGATAACATTGATAGAATATTCAAAAAGGTAGTACTTAAAATTCTTTGGACGATAAGATGAAATCAAATAAATGATTTTTGCGTATTTGAAAATTGCAGTTTTAATGCCCAGCTCCTTTTAAATTTACCCAGTAGCAGCTATACTGGCAGCTGATAATGAGCTTTCATCTCATGCTGTTCCAGAAACTGAGTGAATCCAATTTCTTCCTCCTTCCATTCATGACTCCCTGAGACCCTCTGACCTTTGTATCTTCAGCCTCAAATGAAGCTGAACAGATAGACACAGCATGCTAATTTTGTGCCTTCTGTGTTCAACATTGAGATCAACAATTTTAACCATAGCCACTGTTTTTTGAACGGTGGTTGTTGGAATGATTCTGCTATGAACATTCACCCCTTCTCTGGACCCATGTTTTGTTTTTTCCCTTGCTCATTACAGCCCCCTTCTGCCAATTGCACCAATATCTCTTTTGTCATTTAATGTCTCTGACCCTCCATCCTGTCATCAGTCTTTCCTTTTTGTAACTTCCTCCTCTTCTTCCTTTCCCTGCCTCTTTACCTGTTTAAAAGCTGTTTGATCTTTAATGTACAGAAAGTCACAGATCTGCGAAGTAACTCCATTTCTCTCTTCGCATTTGCTGTCTTAGCTGTTGAGTATTTCCACCAGAGGGGAGGTAATGGCCTAGTGGTATTGTTGCTGGACTGTTAACCCAGAGACCCAGATAATGTTCTGGGGACCCGGGTTTGAATCCCACCAGGGCAAATGGTGGAAATTGAATTCAATAAATATCTGGAATTAAAGAGTCTAATGATGACCATGAATCCATTGTCAATCATTGGTGGTAAATACCCATCTGGTTCACTAATATCCCTTTAGGGAAGGAAATTGCTGGCCTAAATGTGAGTCCAGACCCACAGCAATGTGGTTGACTCTTAACTGCCCTCTGGGCAATTGGCAATGGGCAATAAATGCTGCCTGAACAACAATGCCCTCAACCTGTGAATGAATAAAGAAAAAAAAGTTATGGTAAATCTCTGCTGCACCCTCTGCAAGGTTTTGACATCCATTATTTTAAAGGGTTAAGCAACTTTCTTAATTTTGTGATAGTAGGAACTGAAGAAGTGTCCAGACCCAAAATGTCAGCTTTCCTGCTCCTCTGATGCTGCTTGGCCTGCTGTGTTCATCCAGCTCTACACCTTGTTTTCTTAATTTTGTATTCTGTTTCCCTGTTAGTAAAACCAGGTATCTTATGTGCATTTTTAACAACCTTCTCAACATTTTGCTGGTCTGCACCCTTTACTAGTGCTTATATTCCACATGAGCCTTCTCGCATCCTCGTTCATCTCACCCCATCACAACGTATTATTCTGATCCTTTCTTCCCCATGTGCTTATTCAGCTACTGTTTAAATGCATCTATACTGGTTGTTGTAATCATTTTATGTTTAGCCTGAGGATTGACTAAAGCATGCCTCAAGACTAATGAGGTAGAAAGCAAAATATGCTTAATATACATGCTGCCTAAATTGGTTTCTGCTTCAGGATCACAGCAAATATTCAAAAGCAATGAAGAATTTTGATAAATCAGAATAAGTTACTTTCACTGGTTTACAGTTTGGTAACTATAGACAACATCACTAAATAAACAAAGGGAACTGAAGATCTTTTTTCTCAGATAGTTGTTAGGATATGGGCTGTCCTACCAGAAACTATAGGGGCAGCAGGAATAGCTTGAAAATGGGATGTGATTGACTAATTGGAAAAGGCTTTACTAGAGAATGAAGAAAATGATGATAAACAGGAAACTAATGTGTCTGAACAGCCTAAAGGCAAACTTATTCAACACTGCTTTCACAGGTGCTCAGGCCAGTATTTTTCCAGAGCCTCAGCCCTTCAAATATTAGCATCCTCCATGGTCATAATACAAGCCTCATCATTCAAGCATTTCCTGCTCCACCTTGCCTTGTAAGATAATCTGATGCAACATAAACAATTCCATTGATTAATTGCAGACACATACCCTGCTTTCTTCATCATGCCCACCTTTGTGATCTTTTCCAAATTGCTCCTGTAGTATCTAGACTTTTACATTTGGGATTGACAATCTTGTCCCATCCAACTTTATGTACAGTGGCTGTGCCTGGTTCAGCACCTTTGGATATTTGTTGGGTACATTAAGGACTTAGGCTTTCCAGGGTTGTGACACCATTGTTGCAGGAAAAATAATTCTATCCAGAAACATTTTCAGAATTGTTTTATTACAAACAATCAACTTGTTACACAAACTTGATGGGCTGATTGGCCTACTTCTAATTCTACCACTTATGGTTTTGTGATTTTACTGTGGTTGAAAGATTTATTAATTCACTACTGTTCCCACTCCACTTTTTGAATGCTGTTAGATCATGTCCGAAACTGTAAAGGAGCCAGGAATAAATAAATGTTGCCAGGCTTCTAATCGTCTCACAAATCTCAAGAACCTCAGCGAAGGCCTAGAGAAATGCCAGAAGAGCCTAAATGACTATCTGGATTCCAAGCGGAATGCTTTCCCAAGGTTTTTCTTCATTTCTGATGATGAATTACTGAGTATACTGGGAAGCAGTGATCCTGAGGCTGTCCAGGAGCACATGATCAAGGTACTTTTGTCTACTGATTTCTTCTCTTAACTTTTCTATTGTGGCTTACTAATCGACAGAAATTATCTCAAAGATGGAAAGCTTGTGACAGTGACTTACCTGTGACTGTTACAAATAATGGAAAAAAGAAGGCTCAGGGGAAACCTGAAAAGGTCTTTCACATTATAGAAGGATTGGATAAGGTGGATGCAGGCATGTTTCCATTGACAAGCAAGGCTGGAATTAGGGAACCAATGTGTGAGATAGTCAGTACTAAATCCAATCAGGAATGCAAGAGAAACTTCTTTATCCACACAGTGGTGAGGAGAGAAAAGCTGACCCTTATGAAGTAATTGGAAAGTTCTATAGCTATTTGATAACTTATTAAAATCAGGTTCTGTGAGATGATTAACTGTTTAATGTTTCAGATGTTTGATAACATTGCGTCATTGAGGTTCCAAGTGGGTAATGAGAATGAAACATTGGCAGCAGCAATGATATCTGCTGAAGGGGAGGTAATGGAATTCAGGCAGGCTACGCCTGCTGAGGGACGCGTTGAAGACTGGATGACTGCAGTCCTGGCTGAAATGAGAAAAACAAACCGGCTAATTACAAAAGAAGCAATCTTTCGATACTGTGAGACCATGAGCAGGTAAACACTGTCCAAGACTGCTTTTTAATGTAACTTGTAACAGATTTACTGTAGAGAAACACAGTGTTTGAGGTTAAATTGGACTGCAATAATAGTTCTGGTTTGGGAATTGCATTACTGGATGCGTAAACATTCTGAGCTGTGATTCTTGGCCAGTTATATTCTTTGTGTGGGAGCATCTTGAGTTCCATTCCGGGCCATGTTGTGGTGATAACAAGAAGAAAGGATATAGTAGTATTAGGGCAGTTCAAACAAGACTCATTAGTCTGATTCCTGGGATGAAAGAGTTGACTAATCAAGAATGGTTAAACAGGTTAAGTATTTATTCATTAGAATTTAGAAGAAGGAGGGGTGATCTTATGGAGACTAAGATTCCGAGGGAGCTTGACAGGGTAGATGTTGAGCAGATGCTTCCACTAGTGGGGGAACCTTGGACTAGGGAACATTGTTACAGCGTAAGAGGACACTCATTTAAAACTGGGATATGAAGGAATTTCTTCTCCCACAAGGCAGTGAATGTCTGGAATTCTCTACGCCAGAGAATTGTGGAGGCTAGAACACTCGAGGAGGTGGATAGATTTTTGACATATTGGGGAGTTGAGGGCTATGAGGAGCTGGTACAAAAGAGGAGCTGAGGCCTGTGGAAGATAGGTCATGATCCTGTTGAATGAAAGGTCAGGCACGAGAGGCCAAGTGGACTACTCTTGCCCCTATTTCTTATGTTCTTATGTAATCTTTGCTGTTGTTTTCATATTTTGAGTTTTAGCTTATGTCTGCTGGTTAAAGGACACCTTTAAATTATTGGGTCCAGAATCTGTATCAAGCAGTAATAACAAATAATGTCAAATTCAGAGTAGAAATTGCCCCTTCTGCACAATGTATCTAAACCCCTAAACCCCAACTGTTTGGACTAATTACCAAATTGCAGTTGGTTTTCCCACAACATCAGCAAGCCCACAGAGAATTTCAAATATGGATCTGATTCTTGTTACAAATTTAGATTTCCTTTAGTTACCTTTTCACTTTCAGTGATGTACAATTGTGTAATCTATGGGTGTGAAATCCTTTTGCTCTGAAATGGATGCTTGTGTCTTTTTCAGGGGTGCTTTTTCAAATCCTTAGAAGCAGAGGAGCAAATAATTAGACTTCTGAGTTATGAATTGATAAGCTTTATTTCATAATACAGTGAACATCCAGAATAGCAATTATGCTTGCTTTAAGTCAAACAGTACAAACTGCCTTCACAGATTTATACAAGACTCCAATCTTCTGACCACACTTGTCAGCCAAAGGCTTTTGTTAAGAGTTCCATAAGGCCATCAAATGATGAACGACAGCACATCAGCAACTAATATAACATTTGGCTTTATTCTTTATTCCCATTTTTGACTCCTGCCCCTGCAGTGTAATCTGAGAGTGCAGTTGGATGGCTGATTTTACTATTTCTGGAATAAGTTATTCATCTCTGAATTGTGAGGATGACTGACTCCTTCAGTGAGTAATATGCTTTTCCTATGATCCTCCAGAAATGACTGGATGTTGGTTTTTGAGGGCATGGTTGTCCTTGCTGCAACCCAAGTCTGGTGGACATGGGAGGTTGAAGATGTTTTCCAAAGGGTTAAGAAAGGAGATAAGCAAGCCATGAAGAATTATGCTAAGAAGATGCACCAGCAGATTGATGACTTGGTTACCCGCATCACAAAACCACTGAGCAAGAATGATCGTAAAAAATATAACACTGTGCTTATTATTGATGTACATGCCAGAGACATTGTGGATACCTTCGTCAGGGACAGGTAAAGTGGTCAAAAGTTAAATGCCAATATTCATAGTGGGGGTGAATAGGTGTTTTTCTAGTTGGTGATCAGTGGCTGATGACGTGCCACAGGGGTCAGTGTTTAATTGTTTACTATTTACATAAGTATGATTTAGAATTGTGGATCAAGTGTAGTGTGCAAAGTTCGCAGATGACAGTAAAAATGTGCAAGTGTGCAGAGGACGCTGAAAGTCTGCCGAGGGATACAGAGAGGTTAAGCAAATGGACGAGGGTCTGTTAGATGGAATACAACGTTAGTAAATGTGAGGGCATCCATTTTGGTAGGAATAACAGCAAAATGGACTATTATTTAAATGGTGAAAAATTGCAGCATGCTGCTGGGCAGAGGGACCTGGGTGTCCTTGTGCACGAATCACAACAAGTTGATTTGCAGGTGCAGCAGGTAATTAAGAAGGCATACTGTTGTTCATTGCTAGAAGGATGGAGTTTAAAAACAGGAAGGTTACGCTGCAGCTGTAAAGGGTGCCAGTGAGGCTACACCTAGAGTACTGTGGACAGTTTTGGTCTCCTCACTTGAAAAAGGATGTACTGGCACTGAAGGGGGTGCAGAGGAGGTTTACCAGGTTGATCCAGGAATGGAAAGGGTCGCCTTATGAGAAGAGATTGAGTAGACTGGGTCTGTACTCACTGGAATTTAGAAGTACGAGGGGGTATCTTATAGAAACGTATCAAATTATGAAGGGAATAGATAAGATAGAAGCAGGGAGGTTGTTTCCACTGGCGGGTGAAACTAGAACTAGGGGCATAGCCTGGAAATAAGGGGGAGCAGACTTAGGACTGAGTTGAGGAGGAATTTCTTCACCCGAAGGGTTGTGAATCTGTGGAAATCCCTGCTCAGTGAAGCAGTTGAGGCTACCTTCTTGAATGTTTTTAAGGTAAAGATAGAAAGATTTTTGAACAGTTAAGGAATTAAAGGTTATGGTGAGGGGGCAGGTAAGTGGACCTGAATCCACGAAAAGATGAGCCGTGACGTTATTGGATGGTGGAGCAGGCTCAGTGGGCCAAATGGCCCACTCCTGCTCTCGTTTCTTATGTTATGTTCTTATGTCCTTTACTGGAGTTAAACTGAGGAGTACATGGCCAGGTTTTAATTGTTCCCGCTGTGCTGGCAGAGCAAACTCTTCCCTTTCATTTTTCTTTAACCATATCCTCACACACTTATTGGAACAAGGGCCATTTGGGCTTCAGCTCCTGATTCCAACTCCTCCCCAGCTCCATTATAGGAGCTCAATGTATTCACTTAATCATAAAAAACAGTCAATTATTGATAGAACTCTGTCCCAACACTGGTCAGTGTCTTTAGGAGTGGAAGAAGAGATTGGAAAAATAAAACAATTACAACTTGAGGTTAAAGCTATTGATTTTATTTTTTCACTTGCTGGTTAATGTCATGTTTAAGGTAAAGTTGTCATAGTCCCAGAGACCATAGGGCTACTGTCTCATTAGAGAAAGACGACTGGTGGTGAGTTTAATTTGAGGGTCACCACACCTCAGGCAAGCGAAAAGGTTGAGAAGGCAGGACTTTTATGGTAGCCTCAGTTGTCTGGCTATCAACACACCTCATTTGCAGTTGATTAATTCAGTTGGCTGGATGGTTGATTTATGATGCAGCCTGATGCCAATAGCACAGGTTCAATTTCCCACACCAGCTAAGGTTACCACTTTGTGTTTATGATAATGGTTAATATGTACTTTTAACACTAATCAGCATAATGGATGCCCGAGAATTTGAATGGGAGAGCCAACTTCGTTTCTACTGGGAGCGTGTACCAGATGAGCTGAGGGTGCATCAGTGTACAGGATCCTTTGACTATGGATATGAATACATGGGTTTGAATGGTCGCCTGGTGATCACCCCTCTAACAGACCGTATATACCTGACACTGACACAGGTACCAAATCTAACAATGAAATAAATTAAACACTGACACAAAGATATCAAGGGAAAAATTTAGTTCAGTGCCACTTGTTGATTTCAGTGTGATTTATGTTATTTTTATTCAGGCATTGTCCATGTATCTAGGTGGGGCACCAGCTGGACCAGCTGGTACTGGCAAAACAGAGACAACTAAAGACTTGGCCAAGGCGCTTGGATTGCTTTGTGTTGTAACAAATTGTGGGGAAGGCATGGATTTCAAAGTAAGGAATTATAATCATCCATTATCATATTTCAGATTTGATAAAGAACCACTATGATTAACTTGCTATACCTAATAGATTTTAATATGGCACTTGGGAAAGAGACCTTTGGCTCTATCAAGTGACTGTTAATTTTGCATCCTGTAAAATTCCTGTCAAAAATTTTTACTGTATTTGCTTACCTCTCCAGTAACCTATCTGGTTTTTCTCCCTCTTCCTGGGGCCAGGTCTCTTTGCTTCATCATTAAGGTGAGAGAGCAGGTTAGATTTAGGCTGACAGCTTGTCACTAGGAGGGCTCTTACTGCCACCTGAAATGAAATTTCTCTCCTTTTGGGGAATTAGCTTAACTGTTCCACACAACGCCACTGTTGAAATCTATGGATGGCACGTTGGAAGTGACCTCACATCTCTCTCTCTCTCTCTCTTTCTCGCACACACACCGACACACACACACACCCACACACACACGCACACACACTTTCTCTCTCTCTCTCCACCCCCCCTTTGCATAAGCACACACGCACATACGCACACGTGCGCACACACGCGCGCACACACAAACACACACACCAATGGGGTGAATTTGTATTTGCACATACATTCTATTTTATTCGAAAAGCATACAATTTATAGATAGTCAGTCAAGGAGTTTTATAAATTCCTACTTTAGAAATAAAACCAGTCTGACTCCAAACCAAAACACAAATAGATTCTAAACAAGACCTCACACCTAACGTGCATTGTCTGACCTAAAATGTCACCTCTTTTTTACATTGATAAAACCTTTAATTCTTTCAGGACACTGACTTGAAAGGAATTCTGGATTTACATATGCATATTAATCAATTAAAACCTTCTAACTGATTAAAGATTTAACAGCATCTTAGGTTTGTTTAATACATCCTTATCAGTGGTGTGACCCTTTGATCTTTTACCTATAAATTCAGTGTCTGATACCACCTCTCTCACTAACATCTGAAGAAGGAGTGAGGCTCTGAAAGTTTGTGTTTTCAAATAAAGCTGTTGGACAATAACCTGGTGTCATGCAATTTCTGAACTTGTCTATCCCAATCCAACACTGGCACCTCCACATCATGACCTCACATCTTTTGTGCTGTGTTAAAGCCTTAGTGGATGCTGTATTGAGCCATTATTGATTAGTTCCAAAAATTAACTGAACAGATGAGGGAACAGTTCAAGTCAAGAGTGGCCTTCTGGAAAAGGGTCTGTTTCAAAGTCCAGGATAATCAAAAAGGAGATTTGACAAGTGATACAGGGGACAAACAATAGGAAATGTTGAAGAGTTGGAAGAAACTGAACATACTTTAATAAGCAGTCGCCATGTCAGAAAAAGAGTCAAGAAATTCAAATGAATGATGCATTTGGTAAATCTAAGAATAAAGTTGCCGTCTAATATCAGAAACATATCATTTGGGAAGATTTCATACTACAGCTTAACCAATTGCACAACTGTTTAAATTATCTGTTTATGATTTTGGTCCCTGGGAAAATCTCTAACTTTGAAAATGCAGGCTTAGGCATGTGTTCTGCTCTGTGTATTTCTGTTAATAAACTCTTATCCAACAAGGCTAAGGCCTTTATTATTGTCACATTTAGTTCCTACCAAGTACTACATGGGCCACATGTGACTCTAGCCTAGTTGACTTTTAACTGACCTCAGAACTGGCCCAGCCAACCCCTCAGTTGTATCAAAAAAAGGGCTATGACAACCTTCTCATTGCAATCGTGGTATGTCACCCAACCTGAGAATGAAGAGTGATGAAAAAAGTTATTCCACCTTTTCTTGTAGGCAATGGGAAAAATCCTTTCTGGGTTGGCTCAGTGTGGTGCCTGGGGCTGCTTTGATGAGTTTAATCGTATTGAGGCTGCAGTCTTGTCAGTTGTGTCTTCCCAAATCCAGACAATCCGCAATGCACTCATCTATCATCTGACCAGATTCCAGGTAAGAGCAACAATATACTGTTATTGTACATTTTAACTTTTCTAGAGGTTCCTCTTCCCTGTGTGTAACAACCAACGTAAATAATTCCTGTGCTTCTATACATAGCTAAATGTAGAGAAGAAAGAAATATGTAAATGACCCATTTGTGGACAATGATCTGGTTTATTGTACTGTGTTTGTCTCACTGTAGTTTGCACAAAAGGTTCATTTATTGGAACAAAATACATGCAAAGTGATTGCCTTTGTGCTCAGCCTGACTTTAAAATATGATGTCATTGACCATATTTTTATGCAGAAGATGGGGAAGCTCAAGTTGGGAAACTTTGCGACCTATCAGACCTATCTCTTGCAAAGGATCCCAATCTGCTATATTTCCACACAGGGAAGCCAAGTGCAGGATGGAGTTGGCCTAGCCTTTCTGGAGGCAAACCCATGGTGGCAGTGGTGATGGATGGATGGCCAGGCTGGAACGTCTCTTTTTTTTACTGAGACATTGGCTCACTTTAAATCATGAATTTCAGGCCCTCAGACCCTTATGCCTCACCTTTACCACCCCGTATGCCCCCTTCATGGCCCCTATAGCCCCATGTGCACACCAAGTTCCTCATATGCACCTTGCCAACTCCATGATCCTTAAACCTCAATCCACTGTCTCTATCGTGCTCCCATGTGTCCTTTAATGCCTCTCATATCTACCATGCTGACTCCAAATGCCTCATATCCCCATGCTCCAGAACATTCCGCGCCCCAAGCCCTTCCAAATATCCTAGTCGTCCTTGACTCTTCTGCACCCATCATAATGTCCATTCTGAATCGATGTCCACCATGTAAGATATGTGTAAGCGTGATGACTTCACTGTTACGTGATACTGGTGAAAGTTCCCAGAAACAGGAATGAGAGTGAGTGTCGTGGTATCAGGTCCTGATTTTGTGGAATCTGGGTCCCTGTGCTGAATTCACAGAGATTATTCAGTTTTATTTGTGTAAACACAATGTGAACAGCTTCTACGTAGGCATTGCCACTTCTTATTATGCTGCTGACATTTGGTCTGTTTTTCTTGCATTCTCTGTGGTTTTATTCATGTAGTTTGAAGGCCAGGAGATTGCTTTGGATAGTCGAATTGGCATTTTTATCACCATGAATCCTGGTTATGCTGGTCGTACAGAGCTGCCAGAATCGGTGAAAGCTCTCTTCAGGCCCGTGGTCGTGATTGTACCTGACCTTCAGCAAATCTGTGAAATTATGCTTTTCTCAGAGGGATTTCTTATGGCAAAGGTAGGAGGGCTGCAAATTTGTAATCCAAAAACATCCCATTCAATTTTAAGTGGAAATTCATTTTGTCCAGAAATTTGTTACTTAAGCGAATTTTGTGCACTGGCAGAGAAAAAAAAATTATGAAAAATAAACTAGGTAAAAACTATACTAAAACTAATTTATTGATTTTTTAAACTTGGCATATTTATTTTTATTAGCCAGTCTTCTATAGCATTGCTTGTGTCAGCTAGGGGGATAAATTGTGTTCTAACTACAGAGACATTACCTTTTGTAACCCACTACATATAATTTGTTGACTGTTACCAAGAGTTACATTTAGACAGCATCCTGCAACCTTTGTTTAGTTTGCCACAAATACTCTTACACTCATTCTGCCAGTGTCATAGACAATATAGAGTAAGTGGGATTATGTTGAAAGAGATGTGAGTTAGGTTTGGAGTGCAGGTGTGAAAATGCACACAGTTTGGAAAATAAGGCCAGTGATCTGCAAGTACAAATAGCCACATGGGAAAATGACTGCTGATGATGATAGAGACCTGGCTTCAGAGAAAACGGGAGAATTAATTGCTTAATCTTGCCGGCTAGAGAGTACTCAGGAAGAGGACAGGAGGAGAGAAGTAGAAAAGATAGCAGTTTTGCTTAAGGAACATATTACAATTTTGCAAAAACAGAATGTCCTTAAGAGGTCAAAGTCAGTGAACTAATTCTACAGAGGCTGGGTATCCCATCACCAAGCCGCCATTTATTTAAAAATGTATAGTTCTTGACTATCATACTGTCTCATGCAGAGTTAGGCAGCAGTATCCCTGACACTCAACCTTTTTATATTAACCAGGGCTCCCTGATTGGACCAGGTTAACAGCCCCAATTAGGGAACTCATGTTTTAGAATGTCCAGCTGGCTGACCCCATTACAATCATCACAGACACAGTCTATGTATTTGGAATTAAGAAATGAGAAATGAGCTATAGCATTACTTGGTATTGTTTATAAGCCACCAAATAGCAGAAAGGAGATAATGGAGCAGAATTTGTAAAGAAATCATTGAGAGGTGCGACAATTGCTTAGTAATGATAGTGGGGACTTTAACTGGCTCAGTGTTGAATGTGAAAGTATTTATGTTAAGGGAATAGCAAAAGAGGATTTATAAAAATTCTTTCATGGGTGTGAACATTGCTGGCAAGATTGTCTTTGTTGACCATCCCTAATTGTCTTTGAGAAGATGGTGTTTTGTTTAAGAGAATTCTCTTGATCAGTAAACCTCCTCAAGTAAGTCTCTTCTGCATCTCTCCGAGCTCCTGACATACTTATTAAAGTAAGGTGCCCAAAAATAGTGCACCTGGATTTATAAAGTTTTGCATCACAACCTTGCTAATGCACTCTATTCCTCTGTGAATAAAGTTAATTAGCCTGCATCTCTTTTTTCAGTCTTTGTGTACAAATCCCATCCCCAGGTGTCTCTTTTCCTGCACCTTCTTTAAAGTAGTACCATTTAGTTCATATTGCTTCTTCCCACTTTACCTACTAAAAGGCATAACTTTCATACTTCCTTGCCATGCGTCACCAATTTGACTTCCTGAAATCTGTTACTGCATTTGCTTCTTTCAAACGATCTGCAAACTCTGAAATTACGCCCAATTACAAAAAAAAAATCAAGTTTCGAGGAAATGTCATACTGGACTTGAAGCATTAACTCTGTTTCTCTCTCCATATGTGCTCCTGTACCTGCTGATCTTCTCCAGCACTTTCTGCTTTTTGTTAAACATGACTCCCCTTAAAACACATTCTTACTGCCTTTCATTTATCAATTTATATTGTTCCAAGTGCCCAAATTTGAAAGGGTTCGGAAAATATTTACAAGGATGTTGCTAGGGTTGGAGAATATGAGCTATAGAGAGAGACTGAATAGGCCGGGCCTGTTCTCCCTGAGCATTGGAAGCTGAGGGTTTATAAAATCATGAGGGGCATGAATAGGATGAATAGCCAAGGTCTTTTCCCTAGGGTAGGGGGTTCCAAAACTAGAGGGCACAGATTTAAGGTGAGAGGGGAAAGATTTAAAAGGGACCTAAAGGGCAAATTTTTCACGCATAGGGTGGTGCGAGTATGGAACAACCTGCCAGAGGAAATGGTGGAGGCAGGTACAATAACAACATTTAAAAGGCATCTGGATGGATACGTGAATAGGAAGGGTTTAGAGGGATATGGACCAAATGCTGGCAAACGCGACTAGAATAATTTAGGATATCTGGTTGGCGTGGACGAATTGGACCGAAGGATCTGTTTCCGTGCTGTACATCTTTATGACTCTACAACCTCCTTGTGGATTATTGTCTCTATAAGTTACCTCATTGTGGATATTAGCTAGCTATCTGTGGTTGCAGGGTTTTGCTCTTTAACCATGGAAGATCTGATTGTATAACATAACAAAGTGTGAATTTATGGTGCAATACTCTTATTGAAGAGCAGCGGGCTCAGGTTCAATATAGGCAAGGTCACAAACAACAACCGATATTGCAAAAACTCAGCAGGTCCGGCTACGTCTGTGGAGAGAAAGCAGCATAGAAGGGTCTGAAGAAGGGTCAATTGATTCAAGATGGTAACTGTGCTTTCCCTCCACAGATGTAGCCGGACCTGCTGAGTTTTTCTAGCAATTTCGATTTTTGTGTCTGATTTCCAGCATCCACAGTTCTTTGGTTTTTGTTTGTTCAAGCAAGGTCACAGGCAGTTTTACCAGATAATTGAAATCCATTTAATTTGTTTATTGGGTGTCAGTTCGCCCAGTTGACTGCACAGCTGGTTTGTTACGCAGAGTACCGCCAACAGCGTGAGTTCCTGAGGCTTAGGTTAGCATGAAGATCCCACCGTCTCAACTCATCCCTTGCGTGAAGTGGGGTGATCCTCAGATTAAATTACCACCCGTCTCTCTTCAATGAGAATAACTCAGTGGTCCTCTGGGACTATGGTGACTTTATCTTTGGTTATTTATTAGCTGACTACATTTTAGTAACTATTTATCAGAAGCCTCACTGTGTAAATAGAATTCTTGTAAAATTTGACATGTATATACATTTAAAACATAATACTGGAAAAACATATGTTTAGCCTCACATTACGGCAAACTTTGTTCTAACCAGCACCTTATAAACCAGGACTGTTGATAAACTGGCAAAAATGATACAGCGTGAAGTTTACTGTATTATTCTGTCCAATTATTCTAGTTTTTATTTACCTCAGTGTTGTTCATTCAAATGGCCACAAGAAATATCAACAGTTGATTCAGTTCCGAGTCAAATTTTTCCTCAAATACCGCGATCTACTGCAATGTCCGAGTAGTCAGTTGAGGATGTGAGTGAGGAGGCTCTCTGCTAGTAAGTTTTGTTTAAGGCAAAGTTGCATTATTACTTAAGCCATTTATGCTGCAAATGAAGTATAACGGTAGTGTGTATATTCTCTGTGTGTTTTTACATTGAAGATATGGACCTCTTGATTATCTGGAATATTTGATCAAATGACACACCCCTATTCTCAAAGTGCTGGTTAACAGAAAGTTTCCTGTATTTATTCTAACTGAGAATAATCTTCTCTAATCCTATTTTTAAAAATATTTTAAGTTGTTTCTCTTTAAATGTAGATACTTGCAAAGAAGATGACAGTGCTTTACAAACTGGGAAAGGAGCAGCTTTCTAAACAACATCATTATGACTTTGGACTTCGAGCACTCAAGTCTGTACTTGTCATGGCTGGTGAATTGAAGAGAGGGTCCCCTGATATAAATGAGGTAAAGAAGCTCTTTAAGTCTTGTGGCATTTGTAGGAAGATGGTTAGTTGGATAGGAAACTAACTTTGCAACAGGAAGCAGGTGAAGATTGAAGGGAAAAGCTCCTTTTGGGGAAAATAACTAGTAGATTTCCATCAAGGTATGGCCAAGCCACCATATAATGTTTACTAATAACAATGTATCAAGGAGAAGTAGCATTTAAACAGATCTGAATTAATTAATTACTTGGGAAAAGTTATTGTAGACACCTAAAGATGAAGAATATCCGATTCCTTAGGTAGAGTGGGAAAAGGATCTCCTGATGGTACAAAGTTGTTAACACAAAACTAGTCTTATGTACGGTCCATATGGAGACATCTTAGACTTGAAACACTTTATTTTGAAACACTATATAGTAAATACATCATCATAATACACCAGTATTATGTTTTTAAATGTACATACATGTCAAATTTGGGACATAGAGACATGAACAATGACAAAGAATTACTGACTGGTCCATCTAACCTTTCCATGCACCTGTGATACATTGCATGTTGCAATATAGAAACATTTCATCAGCTGGAGCTCTTAGACTGGCAAAAGAAACAGGCTAAAATCAGGATGAATGGCAGAAGGAAAGAGAAAATCTCCCAGACCCCCCAGACTTTAAATCTCTAGCACATTTTGAGTGATTGTTTTTACAGCTGAGTAGCTTATTGTGTAACTGCAGAAAGCTAGAAAAACTTTATTACAAATGGGGCCGGAATCAGTCTGAGTAAGAGTGATCGGCTTCCTTTTGCTCATGGATCTTAGTGAACCATTGGACTTTTAAGAGATTCTTTCTATTTCTTTGAAGACCACCTGACAGAATTAACTGAATTTAGTTTTAAACTGTGGTACATAAAGGTGATCAGAATCTGAGGATTATTGTGGTAATCACTGCTTCGTTGTGGTGTCTGTATTTGTGAAGAGGCTGATAAAACTCAGCTTATTTTGTTAAAGACAGTTTAATAAGGTGCAGCATAATTATTCAAAATGGAAAGAAGCAGAGGTGATATTAATGTCAGTTGCATAATTTGCAGGAATTATGTTCTGCCATTCTAACATTCCGATCACTTAATCTGCACTATCAACACCTTTTCTCCCCCAGCACTCCACCCCCCCAGACCACTATTGCATAAATGCTGTCCCGTCCACACCACGTCAGCTCTGATGAAGAGTCATCTCGAAAAGATAGCTTGCTGTCTCTATAGATGCTGCCTGACCAGCTGTGATCTCCAGCATTTTTTGTTTTCAGTACTTCCTTCCATTGACTCCATCTCTACTTCCCGCTGCCTCGGGAAAGCAGCCAGCATAATCAAAGATCCTTTCCATCCTGGTTATACTCTCTTCCACCATCTTCCATTGGGCAGAAAATACAAAAGACATCAAGGAGCCCTACCAAAACTGGATTCAATGGGTATCGGGGGCAAACGCTCCGGTAGTTGGAGTCATTCCTGGCACATAGGAAGATGGCCATGCTTTTTGGAGGTCAGTCATCTCAGCTGCAGAACTTCTTCATGGCAGTTGCTCAGAGTAGTGACCTAGGCCCAACCATCTTCAGCTCCTTCATCAATGAACTCCTCTCGCCAAGCTGGTTCGTTGTTCAGCAGACGTTTCATTACCCTGCTGAGTTCCATCATCACTGCAGCCTCCAGTGAAGTGCTGTTGTGCTTTCCCGCCTGTTATTTAAACTCTTTGTGTCTGTTGAGCTGGGTTACCTCACTTCCAGTGTTCCTCTGCAGTGGAGTATGTATAGGGTCTAGCTCTATGTGTTTGTTTATAGCCTTCTTAGTGGAGAACCAAGGCCTCTTGGAATTCCTGTGCTTGTCTCTACTTAGCCTGTCCCAGGATCCTGGTGTTGTCCCAGTCAACCTGGTGGTTTTCCTTATCCATGTGGATGGAGAGGAGTGAGTATTGGTCGTGTCTTTTTGTTGCCAGTTGATGTTCGTGTACCCTTGTGGCTAATTTTCTTACTGCCTGTCCAATGTAATGTTTGTCATAGTTTTTGCAGGGAATCTTGCATATGACGTTGGTCCTGCCCATAGTGGGTAACAGGCCTTTGGTCGAGTTAGCAGTTGGTGTAGGGTTGATGTGGGTTTGTGTGCTACTCTGATGCCCAATGGTCGTAGGAGTCTTGTTGTCAGTTCAGATGTGTTCCTGATGTAAGGTAGCGTGATGAGTGTGTTGGGGCATACAGTATCTTCCTGGTGTCGTTCGTGCAAGAGGCATCTTCTGACCCGGTTTTTTGAGTATCCGTTGTCCTTGAATACCGGGAACAGGTATTCTTCTTTTTGGCATAGTTCTGTGCTGCTGCAGTGTGTTGTTGCCCGTTTAAATAGAGTTTTCATGCAACTTTGTTTGCATGTGTTAGGGTGGTTACTGTTGAAGTTCAGTACTTGGTGACTGCTGAAATTCAGTACTTTGTCAGTGTGTGTGGCTTTCCTGTGTACTTTTGTTAGGAATTCCCCACTGGTCCTGCGTTCCACCATGACGTCCAGGAATTGGAGCTGTTTGTACTTTTCCTCTTCCTTGATGAACCAAAAAGAAGATGACTACCTCTTCCAAGTATTCAAGGACAATGGATGCCTGAAAAACTGGATCAGTAGATGCCTATTACATGAACGACACCAGGAAGATATTGCATGCCCCGACACACTCATCACGCTACCTTACATCAGGAACAAATTTGAACTGACAACAAGACTCCTACGACCACTGGGCATCAGAGTAGCACACAAACCCACATCAACCCTACACCAACTGCTAACCTGAACCAAAGGCCCGTTACCCACTATGGACAGGACCAGTGTAATATATAAGATCCCCTGCAAAGACTGCGACAAACATTACATTGGACAGACAGGAAGAAAAATTAGCCACAAGAGTACACAAACATCAACTAGCAACAAAAAGACACGACCAATACTCACTCATCTCCATCCACATAGATAAGGAAAACCACCAGGTTGAGTGGGACAACGCCAGGATCCTGGGTCAGGCCATGCAGAGACAAGCACAGGAATTCCGAGAGGCCTGGTTCTCCACCAAGAAGGCCATCAGCAAATACATAGAGCTAGACCCTATATATAGTCCACTGTGAAGGAAGACTGCAAGTGAAGTAACCCAGCTCAACAGACACCAGAGTTTAAATAGCAGGGGGGAAAACACAACAGCACTTCACTGGAGGCTGCGCTGATGATGTTACCCAGCAGGGTAATGAAACGTCTGCAGAACAACGAACCAGCTCGGCGTGTCAACCAACCACAACATCTACAACCAGAGCTACAAATCTACTGAAAAACCTTAGAGACCTCTTCTCCATCATAAGGTCAGAAGAACATAAGAACTAGGAGCAGGAGTAGGCCGTCCGGCCCTTCGAGCCTGCTCCGCCATTCAATAAGATCACGGCTGATCTTTTCGTGGACTCAGATCCACTTACCCACGCTCTCACCGTATCCCTTAATTCCTTTATTGTTCAAAAAAAATCTACCTTAGCTTTAAAAAACGCTGGTAGGGATGTTTGCCAATGATTGCTCAACGTTCAGCACTTTCATGACTCCTCAGATACTGAAGCGCTCCATGTTCAAATGCAGCAAGATCTGGACAATATCCAGAGTTGGGCTGACAAGTGGCAAGCAACATTTGTGCCACACAAATGCCAGGTTATGACCATCACCAATAAGAAACAATCTAACCATTGCCCCATCACATTCAATGGTGTTACCATCACTGAATCCACCAGTACCAACATGTTGGGGGTTATCATTGACCAGAAACTCAATCGGGCTCGCCACATTCACAGTGGCTACCAGCGCAGGTCAGAGACTAGGAATACTGCATTGAGTAACTCAACCTCCTGATTCCCCACAGCCTGTCCACCATCTACAAGGCTCAAGTCAGGAGTGTGATAAATACTCCCCACTTGCCTGGATGAGTGCAGCTCCAGCAAGACTCAAGAAGCTTGACACCATCCAGGAAAAAGCAGCCCCCACTTGATTGGCACCACATCCACAAACATCTACTCCCTCCCCCACCGACGCTCAGTAGCAGCAGTGTGTACCATCTCCAAGATGCACTGCAGAAATTCACCAAAGATCCTCAGACAGCATCTTCCAAACCCATGACCTGTTCTGTCTAAAAGGACAAGGGCATCAGAAAAATGGGAACACCACCCGCTGCAAGTTCCCCTCCAAGCCACTCCCACCCTGACTTAGAAATGTATCGCCATCCTTCACTGTCACTCAGCCAAATTCCTGGTATTCCCTCCCTAAAGGCACTGTGGGTCAACAAACAGCAGGTGAACTGCAGCGTTTCATGAAGGCAGCTTACCACCCCTTTCTTAAAGGCAGCTAGGAACGGGCAATAAATGCTGACCAACCAGTGACACCCACAGCCCACAAAAGAATAAAAAAAGTTTGAAATCACCTACCAACAGATTTAAGAACTGCTTCTTCCCAGCTGCTATCATACTTATAAACGGACTTCTCATATATTAGAATTGATCTATTTCTGCACCTTCTCTGTAGCAGTAACACTATATTCCACATTCTGTTCTAACACTATATTCTACATTCTGTTGTTCTATTATCCTGATGTACTTGTGTAAGGAATAATTCGTCTGTACAGCATGCTAAACAAGACTTTTCATTGTGTCTCAGTCTATATGACAGTAAACAATCAAATCAAAATCAAACTAATGTTAATCTTTCTCCACTAGAGTAAGGAATTGATGTTAGGCCAAAAGCAAGGTTTGTAGGGCAGTCCCAATGAATTAACTCCATGGTACTAACTATGGAATTGCTCACATGCTTGAATGGACTGTGCACCACTCCATCACAGTCTTACGAGTGAAGGGATTGTGAAACCAATTAATAAAATGTAGTAGGATATAGTTTTACCATTAGATTAGAGATAACCGTGTCCCAAGTTAGCATGTATATAATGGAGGTGTCTTAGCCACAAACTAAGATTTGTCAATTTTTAATTTTTCGCTTGACTTCTGTCTGTGCCACAGCACATTGTTTCACAGTTTGGGTTGAACATGTCTGCGATTATATAACAAAATGTAAATATCTTACTTAATTTGATTTACTAGGATGTGGTATTGATGAGGGCGTTGAGAGACATGAATCTTCCAAAGTTCGTCTTTGAGGATGTTCCTCTCTTCTTGGGGCTCATCTCTGACTTATTTCCTGGTCTGGACTGCCCTCGTGTCCGTTATCCAGATTTCAATGATGCAGTAGAGCAGGTCCTTGCAGAAAATCATTATGTCGTACTGCCAGTACAGGTAAAGGTTTTACTAGTTCAAATAGTAACCAGTTATCTAAGATTACAAAGAGATCTTGATCAGTTGGGTGAAGCGTGACAGATTTTAATTTGGATAAATGCAAGGTACTACATGATGGTGAAACAAACAAAGACAAAACTTATACAATTAAAAGTAGGGCCTTGGGCAGTGTTGTAGAACAGAGAGGCCAAGAAGTTCAGGTAAATAATTCTTTGAAGTTTCCATCACGTATCGATAGGGTGGTTAAGAAAGCATTTAGCATGCTTGCCTTCATTGCTCAGACCTTTGAATATAGGAGTTGGGACATTATGTTGAGGGTGTACAGGACATTGGTGAGGCCTCTCCTGGAGTACTGTGTCCAGTTCAGCTCATCCTGTTGTTGGAAGGATATTATTAAGCTGGAGAGGGTTTCAATTAGATTTACTAGGATGTTGCTGGGAATGGAGGGTTTGAATTATAAGGAGAGGCTGGATAGGCTGGGACTTTTTTCACTGGAGTGTAGGAGGTTGAGGAGTGACCTTACAGAGGTTTATAAAATAATGAGGGGGTATAGATAGGGTGAATGCCAGGGTTGTTTTCCCTAGGAGGGGAGATTTCAAGACTAGGGGATGTATTTTTAAGGTGACAGAATAAAGATTTAAAAAAGACACGAGAGGCAATTTTTTTTACACAAAGCGTGGTTGGTATGTAGAATGAACTTCCAGAGAACGTGGTGGATGCGGGTACATTTACAATGTTTAGGGGTAGGCGATGGCCTGGTGGTATTATCACTAGATTATTAATCCAGAAACCCAGCTGATGTTCTGGGGATCCGGGTTCAAATCCCACTATGGTAGATGGTGGAATTATTCAAAAAAACGCCTTGAATTAAGAATCTACTGATCACCATGAAATCATTGCCAATTGTCGGAAAAACCCATCTGGTTCACGAATGTTCTTCATGGGAGGAAATCTAACCATCCTCACCTGGTCTGGCCTACATATGACTCCAGACCCACAGCAATGTGGTTGACTCTCAACTGCCCTGTGAAATGGCCTAGCAAGCCACTCAGATGTACCGATGGCTACAAAGACTCGAAGAAATGAAACTGGACGGATCAACTGGCATCGACCTGGGCACCGGAAAAGACAATGGCAGAAACAGCCCTGTCGACTCTGCAAAGTCCTTCTCACTAACATCTGTGGGCTAGTGACAAAATTGGGAGAGCTGTCTCGCAGACTAGCCAAGCAGCAGCCTGACATAGTCATACTCACAGAATCATACCTTACAGACAATGTTCCAGATACCATCATCACCAAACCTGGATATGTCCTGTCTCATTGGTAGGACAGACCCAGCAGAGGGAGTGGCACAGTGGGATACATTCAGGAGGGTGTTGCTCTGGGAGTCCTCAACATTGACTCTGGACCCCGTGAAGTCTCATGGCTTCAGGATAAACATGGGTAAGGAAACTTTCTGATGATTACCACACACCGTTCTCCCTCAGCTGATGAATCAGTACTCTTCCATGTTGAACAACACTTAGAGGAAGCACTGAGGCTGGCAAGGGCACAAAATGTACTGTGGGTGGGGGATTTCAATGTCCATCACCAAGAGTGGCTTACCAGCAGGACTACTGATCAAGCTGGTCAGACCCTAAAGAACATAGCTGCTAGACTGGGTCTGCGGCAGGTGGTGAGGGAACCAACAAGAGACAGAAACATACTTGATCTCATCCTTACCAATCTGCCAACTGCAGTTGCACCTGTCTATGACAGTATTAGCGAGAGTGACCATTGCACAGTCCTTGTGGAGGTGAAGTCCCACCTTCACGTTGAGAACAACCTCCATCGTGTTGTGTGGCATTATCTCTGTGCTAAATGGGACAGACTTTGCACAGATCTAGCAACTCAAGACTGGGCATCCATGAGGCGCTGTGGGCCATCAACAGCAGCAGAATTGTACTCCAGCTCAATCTGTAACCTCATGGCCCGGCAAATCCCCCACTCAACCATTACCATCAAGCCAGGGGATCAACCCTGGTTCAGTGGAGGCTGCAGGAGGGCATGCCAGGAGCAGCACCAGGCGTACCTGAAGATGAGATATCAACCTGGTGAAGCCATCAAACAGGACTACTTGCACGCCAAACAGTGAAAGCAGCAAGTGAGAGACAGAGCTAAGCCAATCCCACAAGCAATGGATCAGATCTAAACTCTGCAGTCCTGCCACATCCAGTTGTAAATGGTGGTGGACAGTTAGACAACTCACGGGAGGAGGAGACTCCACAAATATCTCCATCCTCAATGATGGAGGAGCCGAGCACATCAGTGCAACAGATAAGGCTGAAGTATTCGCAGCAATCCTCGGCCAGAAGTGCCGAGTGGATGATCCCTCTTGGCCTCTTCCAGTGGTCCCCAGCATTACAGATAGCAGTCTTCAGCCAATTCAGTTCACTCCATGTGATATCAAGAAACAGTTGGAGACACAGGGCAAAGGCTACCGGCCCTGACAACATTCCAGGAATAGTACTGAAGACTTGTGCTCCAGAACTTGCCGCTCCCTTAGCCAAGCTGTTCCAGTACAGTTACAACACTGGTATCTACCTGACAATGTGGAAAATTGCCCAAGTATGTCCTGTACATAAAAAGCAGGACAAATCCAACCCAGCCAATTACCGCCCCATCAGTCTCCTCTCGATCATCAGTAAAGTGATGGATGGTGTCAGTAACGGTGCTATCAAGCAGCACCTGCTCAGCAATAACCTGCTCAGTGACGCCCAGTTTGGGTTCCGCCAGGGCCACTCAGCTCCTGATCTCATTCCAGCCTTCGTGCAAACATGGATAAAGAGCTGAATTGCAGAGTTGAGGTGAGAGTGACACCCCTTGATATCAAGGCTCCATTTGACCGAGTGTGGCATCAAGAAGCCCTGGCAAAACTGGAATCAATGGGTGTCAGGGGGCAAACTCTCCAGTGGTTGGAGTTATACCTGGCGCATAGGAAGATGGTTGTGGTTATGGGAGGTCAATCATCCCAGCTCCAGGACATCTCTGCAGGAGTTCCTCAGGGTAGTGTCCTAGGCCCAACCATCTTCAGCTGCTTCATCAATGACCTTCCCTCCATTGTAAGGTCAGAAGTGGAGATGTTTGCCGATGATTGCACAGTGTTCAGCACCATTGTGACTCCTCAGATACTGAAGCAGTCTATGTTCACATGCAACAAGATCTGAACAATAATCCAGGCTTGGGCTGACAAGTGGCAGGTGACATTCGCGCCACACAGATGCCAGGCTATGACCATCACCAATGAGAGACAATCTAACCACCATCCCTTGACATTCAATGGTGTTACCATCACTGAATCCCCCACTATCAACATCCCTGGGGTTACCATTGACCAGAAACTCAACTGGGCTTACCACATTAACAGAGTGGCTAGAGAGCAGGCCAGAAGCTGGGAATACTGCATCAAGTAACTCACATCTTGACTCCTCAAATCCTGTCCACCATGTACAAGGCACAAGTCAGGAGTGTGATGGAATACTCCCCACTTGCCCTGGATGGGTGTAGCCCCAACAACGCTCAAGAAGCTTGACACCATCCAGGAAAAAGCAGCCCACTTGATTGGCACTACATCCACAAGCATTCACTTCCTCCACCACCGACGCTCAGTAGCAGCAGTGTGTACTATCTACAAGATACACTGCAGAAATTCACCAAAGATCCTCAGACAGAACCTTCCAAACCCATGACCACTCCATCTAGAAGGACAAGGGCATCAGAAAAATGGGAACACAACCACCGTCAAGTTCCCCTCCAAATCACTCACCATCTTGACTTGGAAATGTGTTGCCATTCCCTCACTGTCACTGGGTCAAAATCCTGGAATTCCCTCCCTAATAGCATTGTGGGTCAACCCACAGCAGGTGGACTGCAGCGGTTCACGAAGACAGCTCACTGCCACCTTCTCAAGGGCAACTTGGGATGGGCAAAAAACTGCTGGCCAGCTAGCGACGCCCACATCCCACAAATGAATAGAAAAAGAAAAGATGTTTAGATAAGTACACAAATAAGAAATGTTTGGAGGGATATGGGTCAAGCGCAGGCAGGTGGGACTAGTTTCATTTAGAATTATGTTCAGCATGGACCGGTTGGTCCAGAGGATCAATTTCTGTGCTAAATGACTGTATGACTCAATGACTCTAAATAGTAATCAGAGAACAGATTTATGCTAATTGGCAAATGAATCAGAGGGGAGCTAAGAAAACAGGCTGAACCTATGAAAAATCAGTGATATTTTCACTGTGTTTGGTGGAAGGTTTCTCTCCATGAGGCCTAGTGAGTTTTCTCACGCTATCATCCCAAACTGCAATTACCAGGCCCCCATGGCATCCCGCCATTCTGATGCACGCCTGATTCTGCCACCCAGTGTAGGCAAAGATACTCCTCATCCTGGAATATCTGGGAAAATGGCACCTTACTGTGTGGCTAGGGTCCTGGTGGACAAAGTGGTGCAGAGGAGACCCTGCCAGCCTGGTCTGAGGTTGACACCTGGGTCAGTGCAGTCTTAGATACCTTGAGGAATCCTCAGCAGTGCAGGACAGACATCAGTAACCTTCCCACCCCATCCCGGATGAAACTAGACAGCAAAACAACAGTAATTCCTGCCATGAAAGTCAGTAACCTGATGTCCATTAACTATAAAATGTGAAGGTAAAAATTATATACTAGCACACATGAAGCATGAGCTATATATTCACAACATTATGTACTCACCACTGACACCCAATCAAACTCCAGATCCATCACAGTGCCCAGAAGGGACAATTTAAATATTTCTTTAATTTTTTTCGGACTTAATAGATTGTTACAGAGCTCCTGCTCCCTCAGCTGTTGATATGAATTTTTAAACCATTTGGGACCTTATACTTCCCTTGCACACAGTCAGTAATTTCTAATAGCTGAAAATTCAAATGTACCTCATCATTTCTGAGTGAAAATTTCCTCGTGTACAGGTAGATAAAGTGGTGCAGATGTACGAGACAATGATGACACGACACACAACTATGGTGGTTGGACCCACTGGAGGTGGAAAGACGGTGGTCATTAACACACTTTGCCAGGCTCAAACTAGGTGAGATACTTTCAACATAACATTCAGTATGGTTTGTATAATACTGTTTACTTTATATATTAATGGTCTGGATGAAGGGACTGGGGGCATTCTGGCGAAGTTTGCCGATGATACGAAGTTGGGTGGACAGGCAGGTAGTACAGAGGAGGTGGGGAGGCTGCAGAATGATTTAGACAGTTTAGGAGAGTGGTCCAGGAAATGGCTGATGAAATTCAACGTAAGCAAATGCGAGGTCTTGCACTTTGGAAAAAAGAATACAGGCATGGACTATTTTCTGAACGGTGAGAAAATTCATAAAGCCGAAGTACAAAGGGATCTGGGAGTGCGAGTACAGGATTCTCTAAAGGTTAACTTGCAGGTTGAGTCCGTGATTAAGAAAGCGAATGGAATGTTGTCATTTATCTCAAGAGGGTTGGAATATAAAAGCAGCGATGTGCTTCTGAGACTTTATAAAGCTCTAGTTAGGCCCCATTTAGAATACTGTGTCCAATTTTGGGCCCCACACCTCAGGAAGGACATACTGGCACTGGAGCGTGTCCAGCGGAGATTCACACGGATGATCCCTGGAATGGTAGGCCTAACATACAATGAATGGCTAAGGATCCTGGGATTGTATTCATTAGAGTTTAGAAGGTTGAGGGGAGATCTAATAGAAACTTACAAGATAATGCATGGCTTAGAAAGGGTGGACGCTGGGAAGGTGTTTCCGTTAGGTGGGGAGACTAGGACCCGTGGGCACAGCCTTAGAATTAGAGGGGGTCAATTTAGAACAGAAACGAGGAGACATTTCTTCAGCCAGAGAGTGGTGGGCCTGTGGAATTCATTGCCACGGAGCACAGTGGAGGCCGGGACGTTGAATGTCTTCAAGGCAGAGATTGATAAATTCTTGATCTCGCAAGGAATCAAGGGCTACGGGGAGAGTGCGGGTAAGTGGAGTTGAAATGCCCATCAGCCATGATTAAATGGCGGAGTGGACTCGATGGGCAGAATGGCCTTACTTCCACTCCTATGTCTTATGGTCTTATGGTGTGCAGAGGACGCAGTAAGACAGCATCCTGAGTATGTACTCAGAGAAATCTGAATCCCCAACTTTTCAGACAACAAAGATTACAGGTTTTGAATTTTTAATGTTGAAAATATTCCACTAAATGGTTTGAAATTTATTTGTTTCTTTAATTTCCATTTCCCTTTGTGTTATAGATTATCATTGGTGACCAAACTATACACCCTGAACTCAAAAGCTGTCAGTGTGATTGAGCTGTATGGAATCTTGGATCCTGTCACTCGTGACTGGACTGATGGAATTTTGTCAAACATCTTTAGAGATATTAATAAACCAACTGACAAGAAGGAAAGAAGGTAAAATGACTCCAAAGGCCTGCTAATTAAAAGAGATAAATGGGAAGAGAGTGGATATCTTGTTATGGCAAGAGTAATACATTTACTATTAGTTTTGCCAGATCTGCAGTAAGTCTATGAGATAATGGTCCAATAGAATCTGTTCAGGTTAAGGGATGGAGAATTAAAACACAATCCAAACAGTGTGGTGTGCTCAAGGTCCCTGTTCCAACTGAGAATTTAGCAATGTTTTCACTAGTAATCAATGATCTTTCTCACCTACAGGTGAAGTCATGGACCCATTCCCTTCTTTCTTAGTTTATATGAGCGCAGACACTGTCAAGCCCACATTCATATCCAATCTTTAGTTGCTTTGCAAGTTGGTGGTTGGCACTGAGAAAGTGCTGAAATTTCATGGGCAACAGTAAGACTGTTTTGTAGAGAATTCTAGAATACTATTCTAACAACATTGAAGGTGTAACGAAGTACAATCAAACTCCCCTTTGAGTGTGGCTTCTTATTAAGATTGCAGCCACTTTACCCATTTTTTTAATTTGATGGTGCAGGAAAGGGTTTCCAATAACTAGAGTTAGTAGTGGGGATTAAGAAGAGATCTCAGTTGAAGAAATTATTTGAAAGAATAATATGTTTACCAGACCTTTATGTTGATGTTACGACAGTAATGAGAGGAGTGTACTGATAATCAAACCCCACTACTCCCCCAGTTATACCATTAACATGAATGTGTTGATTCATTTCCAGAATGATCACTTGCTTTTCTTTTGTCGTACTATCCAGGCTTAAATAAATATTCACCAGTTTCTTTAATGAACTCAAAATAACCAGTTTAATAGGCAGTTTATTATTATCAGTTAAATTATTGGTTTAGTAGTTTATTTTGTTCTTAAAGTATGGGGCAAACACTGATTAATACCTTAGTTATGATCCAGAATTAAAATTATATCCCAGAATCACAGAAGTGTTACAGTATAGAATGAGGCCATTCAGCTCATCATGTTTGCATCTGCTCTTCAAATACTACCAGTCTCCTGTTTTTCCCCCCATACCTTTACACATTGCTTCTATCCAAGTAATTAACCAATACCCTCGAGAATACCTCAATTGAACCTTCCTCCACATCATTTCCAGGCAGTGCACTCTAATCTAACTACTTGCTGTGTGAAAACATTTTTCTCACATCACATTTGCTTTTTTTGCATATCACATAAACTTGACGTTTCGGGCCTAAACGCTTCATCAGAAATGCCCGAAACGTCAAGTTTTCCTGCTCCTATGATGCTGCTTGACCTGCTGTGTTCATCCAGCCCCATGCTTGTTATCCCGGATTCTCCAGCATCTGCAGTACCTTTTATCTCCTCTCACTCTTGTTCCTTTTATAAGAGGGAACAGATTTTCCCTATCCAGTCTATCCTGCCTGCTCATGATTTTAAAAACCTCTTTCAGATCTCCTTTCAGCCTTCTTCTTTCCAGGAGAACAGTTCCAACTTCTTCAATCCATCTTCATCACTGAAATTTTTCACCCCAAAACCATTCTTGTAAATCCCTTCTGCATTCTCTCCGATTCTTTCACGTCTTTCCTAAAATGTGGTGCCCAGAACTGTACATAATACTTCAGCTGATGTCTACCAAACGTCTTGTGCATGTTCAACAGCATCTCCTTGCTTGTGTAGTCTATGCCCCGAATGAATAAAGTTGAGAAAACTGTACATTATTAATTGCTCTCTCAATCTGTCCTGCCACCTTCAGTGATGTGTGTGCATGTACACCCAGCTCCCTGTGCTCCTGCATCCACTTTGGAACTGTGACCTCTACTTTATATTGACCTTCAATGTACTTCCTATCAAGTAGGGGCGGCACAGTGGTTAGCACTGCTGCCTCACAGCACCAGGGACCTGGGTTTGTTTCCAGCCGTGGGTGACTGTCTGTGTGGAGTTTGCATTTTCTCCATGTGTCTGCGTGGGTTTCTGCTGGGTGCTCTGGTTCCCTCCCACAGTCCAAAAGTGTGCATTTTAGGTGGATTGGTTGTGCTAAATTGCCCCTAAATTGTCCAGGGATGTGCAGGTTAGGTGGGTTAGCCATAGTAAATGTGTGGATAGGGTGGGCCTGGGTGGAATTCTCTTCGGAGGATCAGCAAGAATCAATGGGCTGAATGGCCTCTTTCTGCACTGTAGATTCTAAGTACATCACCTCATGTTTCTCTGCATTGAACCCCATCTGATACCTTTCTGCCTACTCCACCAACTTGTCAATATTCTTTTGGAGTCCCACATAGTCCTCCTCACAATTTACAAGTCTTCCAAGTCACGTGTCATCTGTAATGATGATTTGGAATTGTTCCCTGCCTGATCATTAATATATATCAGGAAACGCAAGGGTGCCAATACTGACCCCTGAGGCTCTCCACAACAAAACTTCCTCCATTGACCATTACTCCCTGTCTTCAATTTCGCATCAGCAAGTTAGTTAAACACAATTTCCCTTTAGAAATCCATGCTGAACTCTTTCAGACCAACCCACTTTATCCTGTGTGACTACTCATTCTATCCAAATAATTGTTTCTAGAAGCTTCCCTACCTCTGACGTTAAACTGATTGGTCTGTAATTGCTGGGCTTTTCTTTTTCAATCTTTCATGAACAGGACCTTAAAATTTGCAATTCCCCAGTCCTCTAGCACCTCCCCTGAGTCCAGGGAAGACTGAAAGATTGTGACCAGTGTCCCTACAATCTCCACTGTCACTTCCTTCGAAATGTTCAGATGCATCTCATCCAATCCCGTTGTCTTGTCAAATTTTAGTGCCAGCAACCTGCCCAACACTTCTTCCTTATCAATTTGGAAACTCTCTAGTGACAGAGTTTCCTCCTGTGTCATCATGACTGGGTAGCACATGTCTTGGTAAAGACAGATGCAAAGCATTAATTTAATACTTCAGCCACACCCACTCCCTTCTTTGGTCTGTTATTGGCCCTACTCCTGCTTTTACCACTCTTTTACTATGTCTGTACCTATAGAAGACTTTGGGATGCTATTTGATGTGACTGCCAGTCTTTTCTTAAATTTTCTTAATTTTCTTATTTACTTTTTCATTGCCCCTCTGAATCTTCTGTATTTCTCTTGATTACCAATCATATTTTCTTCCTGATATCTGTCATAATCACACTTTTTCTTATTTATCTTAATTTATATCTTGTTGGTTTCCAGAGAGCTCTGGATTTGTTTATCCTTCCTTTCCCTTTTGAAGGAATATACCATGACTGCACCTGAACCATCTCCTCCTTGAGGGTAGCCCACTGCTTACTTATAAGCTTACCCTCCACCAGGTGTATCCTGCCCAGCTCTGTTCTTGTCCCATTGAAGTCAACTCATTGCCAATTGATTTTTCTTACTCTGGATTTATTTCTGTCATTCTCCACCATCATCCTGAACCTTGTAATACAATGATTATTGTCTCCTAAATGTTCCTGATTAACACCTGGTCCACTTGTACCACCTCATTTCCAAGAACCAGGTTCAATTGTGCATTCTTGTTTAATAAAAACTGAAAGAACTGCAGATGCTGTAAATCAGAAACAAAGACAGGAATTGATGGAAAAACTCAGCAGGTCTGGCAGCGTTAATGGAGAGAAATCAGAGTTAATGTTTTGGTTCCAGTGACCCTTTCTCAGTTCTGACTCAGCATGACTGGTGTCCTGCCATTGTCTGCTCCTGAGCTATAACTAAGACTCACGTAGCTCCACCTACATGCATGATTCAGCCACACAGCTACCAAAACCACATTTCTGTTACCTCAGGACACAGTGAGTTAGAAATTCAATCATACTATGAAGATTCTTGCATGAACAACACAGACATTGGTGAGAAAGCTTTGAAAATAGGGTGAGATTGGCAGTAATAAGTTTCTCAACATTAAGAGAAAAAAATCTGATTCTCCAACCACATGTTGAATGACAAGCAAGAGGCCAATTTATACCAATTTGTATGTATTAACACGTTATTAAGTCTTTTTCACTCAGCAACTTGTTAGGGTATGGAATGCGCTGCTTGGGGGTGTGGTGGAGACAGGTTCAGTTGGGACATTCAAGAGGGCATTGGATGATTATTTGGATAGCAATAGTGTGCTTGGATGTGGGGAATAAGCAGGAGATTGAAACTAGATAATGATGCTTGTTTGAAGAGAATGTGCTGACACGATGGACAGGATGACCTCCTGTGTGTAGAAACTCTATGATTCTGGGACTATTACCTAAGGTAGCCTCATTGTGCAGTTTCCCATTCTCCCACCCACCAGATATCTCGTAAGATGGTGGCAGAGTAAGGCTTCTGAGCCTGGGGCATGTCCACTCCTTCTGCTTTTCTTTTCGTTCTTTTGTTTTCTCTTATCTCATTTCTCTCTTTTCTTTTACTAACCTCTTGTAACAAAATACATATGACAATAAACAAATAAACAAACAAATAATGAAATTGGATAGCAATCCTTTCTGGCTGTAAAGTCAAGAGGCAGTAACCTGTTGACTTTAGCCCTCCATCTTGGACAGCAGTTGGCAGTGATGTGCTGGTATGTGGCACATACCAGCCTCTTCGCACCCTCACCGACACATCTCCAATCCTCTTACACTTCTGTACTTCAGTGCTATGCATTAGAGCACTGGCACCTTCCATTGGAATGCTGCTCCTAGAACACTTCCTGTGTCGGGATAAGGCACTCATCAGTTCAATCAGAATGATTCTCAGGGCTGCTGTCTTGCTTCCTTACTGCTCACTTACTTTGCACCTACCTTGATGCTCACAGCACCTCTCTGCCTTGCCTTTTTGTGATTTTCCCCCTCAGGCAGAGTTTAAAGGTTCACAGAGCCACTGTTTTGCCTTGGTTACCTGGTCCCATCCTTACTTGGTCTGGCCTACATGGCAGTTAGGCAATTAGGAATGGACAATAAATGCTGGCCTGGACATAGACATACACATCCCATGAACAAATAAAAAGCAAACCCAATGATTCACAACCCTATGAAGAAATTTCTGCTCATCCCTGTCCTTAACGATCGACTGCTTAACCTGAGACGGTGACCTTGTGTTCTAGACTTCCCAGCCAAGGATAATAACCTCCCTGTGTCTTCCCTGTCAAACACCTTCAGACTCTTGAATGTTTCGCATTTTCTGAAACACCACAGAATTTACACAGTCACTCACTACAGGACAACCCTCTCATCCCAGTCAGTCCCAACCAATCAAGAGCAGGAATGCATCACCCGCCATATTGGTAAAGGGTCCTGCATAGGCAATCAGGGCCCACACTTTAAACAGGTGCTAATTTTCTTTGCAGATGCAATTTAGCAACAGGCTGCAGCTTCCACCATGCATGCAGTACTGTCATCCACTTGTCAACATGCAGTCCTTAATAGGACCTGCAGAGCCTGACTCCAGATAACCAGGTGTTCATTTTTTAAAATATATTTCTTCTTGCTGCCTTCAAAACTCCACTTTAGGTTTGTGGACCACTGCCAGCACGCCCTTGAATCTGCTTATGACCTCAGCAGAAGTAGGTATCCCCAGGATCATTCTTGTAAACCTCCTCTGGACCCTTCCAACGCCAGCACATCTTTCCTCATATATGGGGCCCAGAACTGCTCACAATATTCCAAGTGCTGTCTGACCAGAATCTTATGTGGCCCCAGTGTACATCTCTGCTCTTGTTTTGTAGCCCTCTTGAAATTAATGAACATTGGATTTTCAGGGCATGACCTCCCCTTTGTGAAGCTGTGCTGATTCAGCCCTATTTTACCATGCACTTCAAAGTAGTCCGCAATCTCACCCTTAATAATGGACTCTAAAATCTTATCAATGAATGAGCTCAGTATAACTGGCCAATAGTTTCCTGTCTTCTGCCCCCTCCCTTCCTAAACAGGGGTTTTACATTAGCTATTTTCCAGAGCTATGAGAGCCTCCCTAATCCCTACAAGATCACCACCAATTCCTCTACAATCTCCTCAGCTATTTCCTTCAGAACTCTAGGATGTAATCCACATGATCCAGATGATTTATCCACCTTCAGACCTTTCAGCTTCCTCAGCACCTTCTCCTAAATGATGGCCACTACACTCACCTCCGCCCCATGATTCTCTTAAAGTTTTAGTACGATACTGATTTCTTCCACCATGAAGACGGAGAACCAACACAGATGCATTCTGCCCTTGACCCTTTGGTCTTCTGACTCCAACCTGCTGTGAATCATCCTGCCATTTTCTCCTTTAATCATTGCTACTTCACTCTGCTTTCTTGAACTCCTTTAAACCATGTGACTCCATTACATTCTCTGTGTCTTTAGGAATCCTCTCAAAATTAATTTTGTCAGGTATGCTTTCAGTCACCTCTTCCGTGTTTTTTTCCTCTGTATGGGACAATTTTTGTGTTGAAGGTGATATTTAAAATCATGATCAGAGAATCAATCAGAATCATCCAGAAGAGATGGCAAATATTCAGCCCACAGTGCCTTTGCTAGCTCTTTAAAAGTGCTACCACATTAGCCCCTTGTCCCTCCTCTTGCCTTATAACCTTGCAAATCTTTCCAACCGAAGTATTTGTCCAATTGCCTTTTGAAAATTAGTGATAAATTTCCTTTCATTGCTTTTCTGGTCATGAATTGTTTAAAGTGCGCTCCTCAAAAAAGACCTTTTGCCATTTCTTTTGTGCACAAGAATAGCAGTTTAAAATGTGGGCGTTTAAGATTATTTTTATGTATCTTGCAGGTATATTTTATTTGATGGAGATGTGGATGCACTCTGGGTAGAGAACATGAACTCTGTAATGGATGACAACAAGTTGTTGACACTAGCTAATGGTGAACGTATCAGGCTACAGGCACACTGTGCACTGCTATTTGAGGTACTGCTGTGGCAATCTTTATTTCCAGACTTTTCTGTGTTTTGGAAAATCATGCTGGGAAGGAGAATGTTTGTCCCTTCAGACTCCTAAAGGCAGAAATAGAAGTGGAATTGCGCAAGATCTGATTCATCATGTTATATCTAATTCTGAATGTTCAGTCAGGGGGAAATACAGTAGAGTGATTCACTTACTGCCCTACAATATCAGAAGTTAGGGTACAATGCATTTATACGCTAAAACTTCTTTTCTTTGAAAATTAAGTGGAGCTTTTACTACAAACAGATGATTGTCAGCAAGAGGAGGTGGTGCAGTGCTAATGTCACAGGATTAGTAACCCAGACGCTGAAAGAACAAAGAACAAAGAAAATTACAGCACAGGAACAGGCCCTTCGGCCCTCCAAGTCTGCGCCAATCCAGATCCTCTATCTAAACCTGTCACCTATTTTCAAGGATCTGTATCCCCCTGCTCCCTGCCAATTCACGTATCTGTCTAGATACATCTTAAATGACGCTATCGTGCCCGCCTCTACCAACTCCTCTGGCAACGTGTTTCAGGCACCCACCATCCTCTGCGTAAAGAACTTTCCACGCATATCTCCCTTAAACTTTCCCCTCTCACCTTGATATCGTAACCCCTAGTAATTGAGTCCCCCACTCTGGGGGGAGAAAGCTTCTTTCTATCCACCCTGTCTATACCTCTCATGATTTTGTAGACCTCAATCAGGTCCCCCCTCAACCTCTGTCTTTCTAATGTGAATAATCCTAATCTACTCAACCTCTCTTCATAGCTAATGCCCTCCATACCAGGCAACATCCTGGTGAACCTCCTCTGCACCCTCTCCAAAACATTCACATCCTTTTGGTAATGTGGCGACCAGAAGTGTATGCAGTATTCCAAATGTGGTTGAACCAAAGTCCTATACAACTGTAACATGACCTGCCAACTCTTGTACTCAATACCCCGTCCGATGAATGAAAGCATGCTGTAGGCCTTCTTGACCACTCTATCGACCTGTGTTGCCACATTCAGGGTAGAATGGACCTGAACACTCAGATCTCTCTGTGCATCAATTTTCCCCAGGGCTTTTCCATTTTCCGTATAGTTCGCTCTTGAATTGGATCTTCCAAAATGCATCACCTTGCATTTGCCTAGATTGAACTCCATCTGCCATTTCTCTGCCCAACTCTCCAATCTATCTATATTCTGCTGCATTCTCCGACAGTCCCCTTCAATATCATCTACTCCACCAATCTTAGTGTCATCTGCAAACTTACTAATCAGACCATCTGTACCTTCCTCCTGATCAGGTTAATGTTGCGAAGACATGGGTTTGAATCCTGTTGTGGCAGATGGTGAAATTTGAACTCAATATTTAAGAAAACAGAAATAATAAGCTGGTCTAATGCCAACTATGTAACTACTTTCGATTGTCTTAAAAATCCATCATTCACTTATGTCCTTCATGGAAGGAAATCTACCATCATTACCTCAATGGCCTACATGTGACTCCAGACTGAAAGCATTGTGGTGGACTTTTAAGTCCTGGCCTAGCCAGTGATGCCCATTTTAGTGCCAACTCATATCATTATAGGACAGAATTTTCTTAAACTGAATGTTTTTTACTTGGGTGTCATGCTTACTCACTGAACATTCACAACAGAATGTCCAAGGGATCCTCTCCAATTAGGCAGGTTATAGAAGACCAGGAGGGCCACCATCTGAAATCGAGCCCTGAAAAGTTGTCCTGCCTCATGATAGTTACTAACAAATCACAGGTCAGTAGCTTTTACACTCAGCAGTGCCAGGAAGGAGATTCGTGTTGCTGCTGAGAGGACGGTCTAGATTGCAAAGACCCAGGTGTCAGGTAAGTGCATTGTTGTGGAGTTGGGAATGGTTATGGGGTTGGAGGGGGCTACAGAGGGAGACGTGCAGTCGGGCTAGCGGAGAGGCTACTTCGTGATCACGACATCGATTTTATATAACTTGATTTAGAATTCAAAGGCCACTTCAAAGTAATGCCTGAGATTGTGCTTATTGCTGTCGGTGGCAGGTAGTTATTTGTTACAGAAGGTACCATTCTTGTAATGATAAAGAGGTAGGTGAGTATTTATATTTGTGATGTAGTCAACCTTCATCCACTGAATTAATTCAATATCCTGAACATTCTGTTCATTTCCAAGAAGCGGGAGGGATACGATGGAGGTCCTAAAACCCAAATTCCCAACTGACAGGCAGTCTGCACTGGCGAGAATCTGCCATTAAGTAGTCCTTAAATGAGCCATAATCAAACACTTAAGGATCTTGACTGGCAATGGGCCAGAAAGGTTGAGCAGGTGCCTTCCCTGCCCAGCCCCAAATTTCGGTGGAGATGGGAAAGTGGTGGGGTTCTGCCCTACCCTGCCTAAATAAGTTGACTTATCCCTCTGGACCCACCAGCTCCATGACTGGAAGATTCCATCTATAATATGACTTTCTTGTTTAGGAACTAAATTGAGTCCAACCAAGATATGCTTGTAATTGTTAGAGAAAGGAGGCAGTTCACATCCCAGACTGGATATGAGCTAAGTTCCCAGTATGAAAGAACTATTAACTCTGCTAATCAATTCCCTGAGAATACTCTTTTCTGATTAGGTGTGACACAACATAATTTTACTAAATACATCAGTCAGCTTCTTTATTCCTGTAAGATAATAACATTCTTCACATTCTTTACCTGATCAGAATTATATAAATAATATATATCATGCTTATAGTCCCTTTGGAAAAAAATTCAGGCTCCATATGAAGAGTGTCTATAAATAATGAGTTTCATTGCCGTGAAATGTGCTTAATTGCTAGTTTTAATGCTGTTTCAATTCACAGTATGATTCTGCTGCCATACTTGCTGAAGTGGGACAATCAGGACTATGAAATCTTTACAGTTTCAAGATCTCAGCCTGTGTTAGCCCACAAATGCAGCAATTTTGAAATGGTTGCTCCAGCTTCCTTTTCCTCTTATTTGACATGGAGATGGCCAAGTAGCATTGTTATTAGACTATTAATCCAATGAGCCAGGTAATGTTCTGGAGTCCTGGGTTCAAATCCTGATGGAATTTGAATTCAATAAAAACAAAAATCTGGAATTAAGGATCTGATGATGACCCCTCAAATTGTTGATGATTATCGGGGGAAAACCCATCTGGTTCACTAATGTACTTTAAGGTTGGAAACTGCTTTCCTTACCTCGTCTGGCCTACATGTGACAGCAATGTAATTGACTCTTAACTGCCCTCTTGGCAATTAAGGATGGACAATAAATGCTGGCCCAGCTAGTGACACCCATATCCTGTGAATGAAGTTTTTAAAAAGTACTCATTATTAGAAACAAAAACAGAAATTGCTGGAAAAGCTCAGCAGGCCTGGCAGCATCTGTGGAGAGAAATTGGAGTTAATGTTTTGGGTCAAGACACCTTCCTTCAAAACTGATGGTAGCTAAGAAAAGATTGTTTTTTTAATGCAGATGATAGGGTGGAGGGAGGGGTAAGGAGTAAATGATCGATGGAGATAGAGCCTGAAGAGACAGAAGAACAGTTGGACAGACAAAGGAGTGGATCGTTGTTTTTGATTTCCAGCATCCATGGTTCTTTTGGTTTTTACTTATTACTAGACTCTCTCTATAAGAATCTGTCACACTCAATCCTTAGACAGCATCTTCCAAACACACAACCATGATAATCTAGAAGGACAAGGGCAGCGGATATATTGGAAAACCACCCCCTGCAAGTTCCCCTCCAAGGCACTCACCGTCCTGACTTGGAAATAATATCACTGCTCATTCGCCGTCACTGGGTCTAAATCCTGGAATTCCCTCCCTAAGGACATTGTGGGTCTATCTACAGCACATGGGCTGCAGCGGTTCAAGAAGGCAGCTCACTGTCACCTCAAGGGCAGCTAGGGACAGGCAATAAATGCTAGCCAGCCAGCATCGCCCTCAGCCCGTGAATGAATAAAAGAAAACTTAAAGGTTGTTTGGAAACAAAATAATTAATTATTTGTTGGGAAAAAATTGTTCTAACAGCTGATTCTTGCATAATATGCACTGTGAACTAAACAAAAGTTTCACATTTTCAAATTGAAGAGTCTTACTACTTATGACCATACATCTGAAAGCTAGATTATGGTTGTTGTGATGTCACTTTAAAAGGGAACATACTAATGGGCAAGTCACTAGGATGTGGAACATGTCACTATCAGGCATTTTGTCCAACCTACAGCAGATAATTTTAAGGACACCAACTGTGCTTTTCTCTGACAACAGTTGCTGACTTTCCATAACAACTACATATGCTGAGCAATCATACGACAGAATTTCAAAATATCATTTCTGGCGTAAGATTGGTAAGTCTGTCTGAGTAAACATAATCATGGAATTGTAGCTTCACCTCCATGACATCAGCTGGATTTAGTGTTAAGCCTGTCAAAATCACTGCCATCAAAACATACGTACTAAGTACACAGTAAAGATATGCTTAAAAGATTACAGGGTCCACTAGTGTGGTGAGACTTGTAGCTAGACCATGCAGATTGTGAAGACCTCTTTTATGGAAATGCCGTCAACAGTTTGGGATGATGAAGGTGTATGTGTGATGCAGGATCAGTTTTGGAATTAAAGTATGGATCAAAGTGGGAACATAAAAGTGAACTGATGAAGATTTATTGTGTATGAAACTCTGTTGGCCTCTTCTTGATACGTGCATGTTGAGCCTGTCCTTTATTCTCTTCGGGTGATAAAGGTTGGAGATTTACAGTATGCGTCTCCAGCCACAGTCTCTCGCTGTGGGATGGTGTATGTGGATCCCAAGAACCTGCGCTATAGACCCTTCTGGGAAAAGTGGACTAACGAGAGAACAAGCAAGGTGTGAACTGATTTTATAATCTGCTTCAAATTTTCAGCATTGAAACATCAACTGTTAACACTGCCTTTTATTTAACTGCAGTTTACACTTTTCAGAAATGTATTGTACTGCTTAGATTTTGTCATTTCCACATTTTTAGATTCCTGGACAGTTATGATTACATTTCTTCAACTAACTATAATGCCACTTATCTCAGAAGTTATCTTTCTAAAACCCTATTAAGTTTTAACATGAGTTTAAACAAAATCACGTTTAGAAAATGAAGTTTTGTTTAGCGCTAGAAAGTACCAATATGACTATTTAAGCACCAGGCTTGCTGCTGCACCAAAATGTTGTAGGTCCAGACCCTTGCGTTCAGACACTATGCTGAAGTTGCAAATGTATTGCCATTTAATCAGCAGGGTCACTGGTGCCTTCTGTCTGATGTGACATTAATCCAAGACTCGTTCTTTCCCAAGTAGATGTAAAAAAATCCCTTCTTACTGTTTTGAAAAAGAATAGGAAAGCATTCTCTGTGGTGCCATGGCAATATTTACCAGTCATTTAAAATCACTTAAACAATTAGCCTGGTCAATATTATTCGGCTGCCTTTGCCAACTTGCTGCTATGTTTTGTAAGCAATGAAAATAGCTATTCTTTAAAAGAATTGGGTGGCATGGTGGCTCAGTGGTTAGCACTGCTGCTTCACAGTAGTAGGGACCTGGGTTCGATTCCACCCTCGGGTGACTGTCTATGTGGAGTTTGCACATTCTCCCTGTGTCTGTGTGGGTTTTCTCCAGGTGCTCCAGTTTTCTTCCACAATCCAGAAATGTGCAGGTTAGGTGGATTGGCCATACTAAATTGCCCATAGTGTTCAGGGATGTGTAGATTAGGGGGATGGGTCTGGGTGGGATGCTCTGAGTGTTGGTGTGGACTTGTTGGGCTGAAGGGCCTGTTTCCACACTGTAGGGATTTTATTCTATGAATTGGCTGTAAAGCATTTTGGGACACCCTGAAAAGTCTTATATAATTATGAGTGCTTCATTCACGAAGTGTGTTAATATCCTCAACCTTACTTTGAGATTTCTTCAGATGAGCAATGTGTTGAGAACTAAAAGGACAAAAATGAGATGTGATAGCTTAAAATCTCACAACTTTATTTTTAAAAATCTTTTCTGTTTGCTTTAGCAAGAACAGGTTGACCTCCACAAACTATTTAATAAGTATGTACCTTACATCATTGAGATGATAGTAGAGGGAATGTTGGATGGCAGACAAGTGGAAAAGTTAAAAACAATTGTACCTCAAACAGAACTGAATATGGTAAGGAGTTCTATTTTAACCTATTTAAGGTAAAAATATTTATGATAAAATGTATTGAAAAGATTGATCTTTTATGCAGGGAATTAGAGGAACAAATTAATAATTCAGTTTATTTTACTTTGAAACGAATATTATTGAAAAGAATTTTCTGTTAAATATTTAGAATGATTTAGTAAAACACATAATATGAAAAGATTTCTGTCAGAAAGTTCTTGTCTTCATCTCTTTTATCCAATCAGGCAGCGATCTGTTTCTGCACTCAGGCTTCATGGTGAGTGGGCCTCCCCAGGAACAGAGAATCGGAGATTTGTAAATACTGCACCGCTATTCAAAACGGGTGTGGGGGCTGAGCCAAAAAACTATAGACCAGTCAGTCTGACCTTGTTAGAATCAGTATTGAGAGATAGGATTAACTGTAATTTGGAAAGGCACAAATTAATCAGGGATAGTCAGGTAAGGGAAAGTTGTGTCTTACTGACTGAATTGAATTTTTTGAGGAAGTAACAAGGAAGATTGATGTGGGCGGTGCAATGAATGTTGTCTATCTGGATTTTGGTACCACAATTTCACAACGTCCCACATGACAGACTGTTAAGAAAAATTAAAACCCATGGGAAACAACGGAATGTGGTGAATTGGATCCATAATTGTATCGTTGACAGGAAATGAAGGATGATGTCTAAAAGATGATTTTTCAAATAGAAAGTGGTTTCCAGTGATGTTCTGCAGAGGCCAGTGTTGGATCCATTATTGTTTGCGCAATATATTAATGATTTAGACTTAAATGTGGGAGGTATGAATGCTAAATTTGCAGACGACACAAAAAGTGGTCATGCCATTGATAGTGAAGAGAATGGCAAACAACTGCAGGATATGTTAATGGTTTTGTTGAATGAGTGGAAAAGTGGCAATGAAATTCAATCCAGAGAAGTGAGAGTTTGTGCATTTGAGGAGAATAAACAAAACAAAAGAGTATATAAAAAAAAGGAAGGTGTTGAGGGAGATAAGGTGTTACACCTTGGAGTGCATTTTAACAGGTGATAAAGCAGATGGATAAATTGGTAAAGAAAGTATATGGGATTCTTGCTTTGATTGGGTGAGGCATTGAATATAAAAGCAGGGTTGTAGTGCTGGAATTATGTAAGACACTTGTTACGCCACTGCTGGAGTTTTGTGTAAAGTTTTGGTCACCGCATTAAAGGAAGGACATAATTGCTTTAAGAGAGTGCAGAGGGGATTTACAAGAATGATGGCATGGCTTGAAAATTACAGTTTTGGGAAAAGATTCAATAGGCTAGGGTTGTGTTTCTTAGAACAGAGGCAGCTGATAAGTAACTTCATTGCAGTATCTAAAATAATGAGGGGTTTGGACAGAATGGACACGGAAGATGGTTTTCTCTGAGTGGAGTGATCAGTTACTAGGAGGTGTTGAATTAAAGTGATTGGTAGACAAGTTAGAGGGGACATGAAGAAGAATGTTTTCACCCCAAGGGTGGTGGGTGTCAGGAATACGCTGCCCAGTTTGGTCGTTGAGGTAGAAATAGCTTGTTAAAAAGGAACCTGGATCTTTCCCTCAAGTTGGAACTTGCAAAGCCACGGACCAGGTGCTGGAATGTGGGATTAGAAGAGTGGCTGGTTTATTCAGCTCGAGTACACGTTACAGGGTAAATGATCACTTTCTGTGTCATAATTTTTCCATGGTTCTGTGAAAGCTGTAGATTAAGGGATAATAATGCTTCCCTGCCAGTGTTTGTTCACTAGAATCTATGAATGGGGTTACTGCTGAACTCTTGCCAAGGACACCACTGAAAAGTGGTTGAAGCAAATTCTGACCATGCTATTTAGTCTCTCAAATTAGAGATGATATAGAAAGATAAGATCACAATAGATGGCATTGTTACTTTCTACTGGTTTATATAAGATTGTGTTTTGCTAAATTAAATTCTAACATTATTTTAAAAGTTAGTATTTTGAACAGGAAGGTATGTTTTAGGATAACCATCACCTAACCATCACTTAGAATAATTGTTCTCCAGGTGGTCCAGCTTGCTAGGATGTTGGACTCTTTGCTCGAGAAGGAGGTGGATAACTTTGACGTTCTAGAATGCTATTTTATTGAAGCCTTGTACTGCTCTTTGGGAGCATGTCTTCTTGAGGATGGAAGGGTGAAGTTTGATGATTATGTGAAACGCCTTGCCAGCATGTCAACAGTTGAAGCCTCAAATACCCTTGCAGGCCCAGGAGAATTGCCAGGTAGGTTTTTGGTCCAGTACTTTGTCTTTTCTGATCGTATAATTAGGAATTTAATGCGGAAAGATATTGTGCTGACTCTACAAAGATTGCTATAAGTCTGAAATCTTGTCAAAAGTGAAGTGTCAATTTTTTTGTTCAATGTTAGAGAAATTTAATGGATTAAAAGCTGACACATTCCCAGGACCAGATGACCTCCATCTTCAGGTTCTAAAAGAGATTTTTGCAGAAATGCTCAGTGCATTGAATGTGAATTTCCAATGTTCCTAGATTTTAGAACATCCTCAGAAGAAGTAAAGTCTGCTATTTGAGGAAGGGCAAATGAAAATAAGGAACTACAGACCTGTTACAGTAAATCCTCTATATCCGCAAAATTGTAAATTTGCCTATCCATGCCAAAAAATAAGTCACAACAGAAATCAACATCAGCGGGCCAAAGTCACTTATCTGCAATATTTTTAACCATTTTCACCTATTTTTAATGAGCTCCGCACTCAAGAATTTCATCCATCATGGGGTTCTCAGGAATGGACCCCTTGCGGATACAGAGTAATGACTGTGTTCTGAGAGCAGTCATTAGGGATATACATATTTGCCAGAATATGAAGTAAGGAAATATTAGCAATGCAGTTAGAAAATCATAATATGATCAGAAGGAGAGCCAGTCTGGTTTTATGAAAGAGAATGTGCTCTTGATAAATTTGTTTGATTTTTTTGAGTTGTAACTTTTGGGATAGATAAAGGGGTACTATGGATGTGGTAGAATTGGATTTCCAAAAGGCATTCAGTAAGGTGTCACCTTTAATAAGAGATTAATATGTAAAATAAAAGCTCATGGGTGGGCTGTTTGGTGAAGGTAATATATTAGCATGAATGGAGGATTGGTTCATGAACAGAGAACAGAGATGAAACAAGACATTTTCAAGTTGACAGGCAGTAACTAGTGCAGAGGTCAATGCTGGAGGTCAGCTTGTTACAATTTATATTTGTGACCTAGATGAAGAGACCAAGAGTAATATTTCCAAGTTTGCTACAGAAGCAAATCTAGATGGGAATGAAAATTGTGTGGATGACCCAGAGAGGTTGGACAAATTACCTGAGCAGACAATAAGGTGACAGGTGGAATTTAATGTGGAGTTGTGGAAGATTTTTCATTTTGATATATAGACTCATACAGTCATACAGCTTAAAAACAGACTCTTTTGTCCAACCAGTCCATACCGAACATAACCTCAAACTAAACTAGTCCTACCTGCCCGCTCCTGGCCCATATCCCTCCAAACCTTTCCCATTTATGTACCTACCCAAATGTCCAATGTTGTAATTGTACCCATATCCACCACATCATTAGGAAGTTCCTTCGACACATGAACCACCCTCTGAGAAAATAATTTGCCTCTTTTGTCTTTTTAAATCTCTCTCCTCTCACCTTAAAAATGTGTCCCCTTGTCTTGAAATCCCCCATCCTAGGGAAAAGACAACTACCATTATCTCTATCTATAGCTCTCATTATTTTATAAACTTCTATAAGGTTGCCTCTCAACCTCCTTCAGTGAAAAACATCCCAGCCTATTTAGCTAACAAGCATGGGGCTGGATGAACACAGCAGGTCAAGCAGCATCATAGGAGCAGGAAAACTTGACGTTTCGG
>JAHRHZ010000098.1:43568538-43589258 GCA_024137785.1 Ginglymostoma cirratum
GACGTTTCGGGCCTAAACCCTTCCGAAACGTCAAGTTTTCCTGCTCCTATGATGCTGCTTGACCTGCTGTGTTCATCCAGCCCCATGCTTGTTATCTCGGATTCTCCAGCATCTGCAGTACCTTTTATCCCAGCCTATTTAGCCTTCGTTTATAAATCAAACCTTCTTGAAAGCATAAAAGTAGTGCACCTTTTAAATGTTGATGTTCAGGAAGACTATGGTTATATTAACAACATAGAAAGCTTTCTGGTACAGAAACTAATCAAGGAAGCAAATAGTAAGTTTTTTTTTGCAATGGGATTACAGTACGAGAATGAGGGAGTTTGCTACAATTATAAAGGACTTTGGTGAGAGCGCAATGTGCGGTTTTGGCCTCCATTTGTAAAGAAGGAAACATTTACACTGGAGGCAGTTCTGCGAAGTTTCACTAGTGTGGTTCCTGTGATAAGAGGGTGGACCTATGATAAGAGGCTGACTAAATTGCCTTGGTATTCTCTGGTGTTTAGGAGGGACTGTGAAAGGATCTGACTAGGTAAAAGCTGAGAGATTGCTTCCTTTGCTGAAAAATTTGGAACATAGGATCACAGTATCAGGATCAGGGATCAATAATTTAGGACTGATATGAGAAATGTGTCTAAACAGAGGATTGGGAATCTTTGAAATTTTCATCCTGGGGATTATGGGGTCTCCATCATTGACTTTATTTGAGGCTGGGGTAAACAGATTTTTGGTCTCTTAAGGAATTGAGAGATATAGAGAGCAGGCAGGGAAGCAAAGTTATGGCAATATCTCAGCTGTGATCATGTTGAGTGTTAGCCTAGACTCCTGCTGCTATTTGTTATGTTCTTATTGTCTTGTTGTGAAGTTAAGAGGTTGCTTGATTTGAATTTTCTCACAATTTAGCTTGCTGTGCCTGTGTTGGCTCTTTGGCAGAGTTATCTGATTACCCTCAGTCAACAGCTTTTGCCCAAGAGGCCTGGAAATTTATTTCTTTTAAAGCAATTTATCCTTTTTTGTTTTGAATGATGTTTATGAATTTGCTTCCACAGCTCAATCAGGCAGTGTATTCCTAATCACACCAACATCTTGCATGAAAGTGCTTGTCACCTCTTGTTCTGGCCCGTCATTTTAAATCTGTTTCCTCTGGTTACTGACACATCTCCCAGTGGAAGGTTTTACCTTATTGTCTCTATGAAAATGTTTCCTGATTTTAAACACCTCAATCAAATCTTCTAATCAGTGACTCTGCTCTAGAGGAAACAATTCCAGCTTCTCCATTCTCTTCATTATACTTCATTGGTTGTAAAAACTTGAGAAGTTGTGTGATCATAAAAAGTCGCTATTCATATTCAGGTATTTATTTTTGTACATAGTTGAAGTCCTTTATTCTGGTACAAATCTAGAACATCTTATCAACAGAGCCTCTAAGGCTTTTACATCCATCTCATAATTTAATTTCTAGAAATAAGTGTATTTTATAAAAATTTAGCATAGTTTGCTTGCTTTTCTACTCTATTCCTCAATTAATAAAACCAATAATTCCATATATCTTTTTAACTGCTTTCTTAACCTGCCCTGCCTCTTGTTTACAGACACCACCATGGGCTGTACTTTACATGGTGGAGTGCTCTCTCCCTGTGCCTCTACCTGTAAGGGAAATCAAAAAGAAATGTAATTATTTGTTTCATTTCATTTTAAATCTTCGAACACATTTCTTTGCAAATGCTTTCCTGCAAGATTATTTTTATTTACAGTTGATGTGGAATCGTGGAAAATTGTTGAGTTTTGATATTCAGTACTTTTAAGATTGAACTTCCATGTTTGTTATAGGTCAGCTACCAACTCTCTATGACTTTCACTTTGATGATGTCAAACTGAAATGGGTTCCATGGACCAATCTTGTGCCCAAATATGTCCATGATCCTCAAATAAAATTTGTAGATATTCTTGGTAAGTTTCTGTCTTCTTGAATTGGGGACCAGGTTTGATGCAATGTGTTTGATACTGGACTTTCAGTGTGGGGCCCAGAATTCTAGGCTGAAAGACTATTCAATCTGCAATTGTCAGGTTCCTATGTAAGACAGTTTTGGTAGCTTAAATTAAATTCTTAGTAGGCATCAGATGAAAAATGAACCCAATACATCATTACTTGGCTATGCTCCCCATACTCTAAATATGGGAAATGGGAATTCCCCACATAGGTGTTCTGAGGTGGGGGTCAAGAAATTGTTAGATTTGGTTGTAACATTAGTTACACCTGACAATGTTAAAAGATGTCCGGATATGTCTTTCCTATAAATAGCAGGACAAATCCAAACAGGCAATTACTGCCTCATCACTCTACCCAATCAACAGCAAAGTGATAAATGGTATTATTCACAGTGCTATCAAGTAGTGCTTACACAGCAATAATCCACTCATCTGTGCTTAATTTGCAAACTCAACGCCAAACCTTATTACAGCCCTGGTCCAAGAATGGAGCCAAGTGCTGAATTTTGGAGGGGTGGTGAGAATGACTGTCCTTTGTTGTTAAGGCACAAAGGAAAATATTTATGGTTGTTGGAGGCCAAGGACACTGGTGCAATTGCTCTTCAAAATGGTGTCCTGGACCAATCATCTTCAGGTGCTTCATCAATGACGTTCCCTCCTTCATATACTTGGGGATGTTTGCTGGTGATTGCGCAGTGCATTTGTAATTCAGATACTGAAGCAGTCCGTGTTCATATGCAGCGAGACCTGGACAGTGTTCAGGCTTTGTTCTGACAAGCAACAAGTTACATTTGTGACAAATGAACAGCAGGTAAAAACTATATCCAACAAGAGAATCGAACCATTTCCCCTTGACCTTCAACGTCATTCCATCACTAAACTCTGGGAGCTGCCATTGACGAGAAATCTAATCACCCAGATACTCACTTCCAAATCACATACCACCCTGACTTGGAATACTATCACCGTTCCTTCAGTGTTGCTTTGAGTCCCTTCTAAATCATGGATGTATCTACACCACATGGACTACGACAGTTAAGGAAAGCAGTTCACCGCTATTACCTCGGCAAAGGCTGTTAGGCATGGACCATAAATGTTGGCCCCACCAGCAACATTCACATCTACTGAATGATTTAAATTAAAACACAGAGTTTTAATTTGCCTGTAGCTGTATTCTGCTTGATGAGCACAAATAAGGTTAATTGTTAAATTTCTATCAAGACGCTTTCCATTTTGGATTATAAAAGGATTATAGCAATGTATTTTGGGATATAGATCTATTTTACATGAATAATGCAGTTCATTTCAGACTTGCTGATCCCTATGAGAGTGCCCAAATGGAGTCTTCAAAAGAATTAGACTTAGAATATGGAGGCTGACTGAACCAGGACAGGCAGATGTAATTCAGTGGCCAATTATCTCCTGTTTTATATTTCCATTATATAAATTGCTATGTCAGCATTTATAGTGGAATCTGCTGCGTAAACCTGTCACACTGTAATTCCTTTCCGTTCTTCCAATAGCGGCACTGCCATCACTGGGGGAGAGATTAACTATCATTTAGACATAAACATTTAAAAGAGTAAAAATTTTAACAGGAAGTGTACTCCCATGTAACATGTTTAATATGTGTAAATATTGAAACAAATTAATGTACTTTGCTATATTAAACTTTGCATAATAATTTCTAGTTCCTACTGTTGATACAACGCGTATCAGTTGGCTACTTGAACAGATAGTGAAAATTAAACATCCTGTATTACTTGTGGGCGAATCTGGTACTTCCAAGACTGCTACAACACAGAATTTCCTTAAGAATCTCAATGCAGATATCAATGTAAGTGCCAGTGTGCAACTGCCTTCTTATCTTGTTACTTTATCCTTTTCAGGAAAGGACTTTGCAGTGGGTTCTTCCAGAGTTCAGTATCAGGGCCATTGCATTTCTTGTAATATTTATGACCAGGACCTAGATATGGGATGTGCACTTAGCAATTTATAGAATAAAGTACGTGGACAATATAAAAGGTAACACTGTAGTAAGCTATGAATTGCGTAAGGGCGAACTTGATGAGGACACAGGCAGACTGATGAAACAGGCAGTCTCATGGCAGATGCAGTTTAATGTGACAAGTGTGAAGTCATCTACTTGGGAGAAACGACTCTGAGAGACAGGATAATATACATGGGATTATTGGGTGGGAGGAGAGGTGCAAGGCCAATAGGGACTGGGAGTGACTGTCCACAAATCGTCGAAGATGGTATAACAGGTTGATCGTGCAGTTGAAAAAATATATGAGGCACCTGGCTCTGAAAGTAGGGCAATTGAATACAAAAACAAGGTCAACACGCTAAACTTTTATAAACCACTGGTGGAGCTTCACTTGGAAAACTAAACACATTCTGGACACCATATTTTAGGAAGGAAGGATGGATAGTAGGATGGTATGACCCGGGAGAGGATGCCGAGTAAGTTTAACAGCCAAAAACCAGAGATACAGGCGTTCAATGAGAGGCATAGATGAGGTGAATAGCAAAGGTCTTTTCCATAGGGTAGGGGAGCTCAAAACTAGAGTGCATTTTTTTTAGGTGAGAGTGGAGGGATTTAAAGTGGACCTGAGGGGCAACTTTTTCACACAGAGGGTAGTTTGTTTATAGAAACAGCCATCAGAGGAAGTGGTATATGCAGATACAGTTACAACGTTTAAAAGATATTTGACAGGTACACGAACGGGAAAGGTTTAGAGGGATATGGGCCAGAAGCAGGAAAATGGGACTGGTTTTGTTTGGGAAACTTGGTTGGCATGGATGAGTTAGACCAAAGGATCTGTTTCTGTACTATGTGATAATGACTCTGACTTCAAGGAGTTTCAAATAACTTTGCTTGATCACTCAGCTATTGTTGACCATCAACTTCTCATCTCGTACCACCTCAATGGATGTCCAAAGAAACCTTGAGGCAAATGTAGAGAAACGAACCAAAGTCACCTATGGACCACCTATGGGAAAGCGTCTATTAGTCTTCATAGATGACATGAACATGCCTCGGGTAGGCGGATGTGTATTTACTACAAATTGGAAAATTAATAGATTTTTCTAAAGTATAGTTTCTTTACACAATAGTGATTATTCCATATTACAACATAGAACAGCAAGAAATAGTAATATTGTATAATACAAGTAAACTGTCACATAGATTAAATATAAGAATGTAAAAAATAGCAGAAATGTGTCATTGAGCACTTCGAGCCCTCTCTGCCATTCAATGAGTTTGTGGCTGATCTTCTACTTAGACACCATTTTTTGTTTTGTCCCCTTATCCCTTGATGCTTAAATCTATTCCTCCTCATCTCATTTGTAAATGATCTGCAGTTTACACTAACCAACTATGAGCAGTGACCTTCTCTCTGACACTTACTTTGGGTCCTCCAGGGCCATTCAAGCCTTGACTGCATTAAGTTTTAGATCAAACATGGACTAAAGAGCTGAATTCAAGAGGTGAGGTGAGAGTGACAGACCTTACATCAAGGCTGCATTTGACCGGGTGTGACATTAAGGAGACTGAGCAAATCTGGAATCAATGGGTATCAAAGGGAGAACTCTCCATAAGTTGGAGTTATATTTGGTGCATAGGATTGTGGTCTTTGGAGGTCAGTCATCTCAGCTCCAGGACATTTCTGCATGAGTTCCTCAGGGTAGTGTCCTAGACCCAACCATCTTCAGCTGCTTCATCAATGACCTTCCTTCCATCATTAGGATAAAAGTGGGAATGTTCACTGATGATTGCACAATGTTCAGCACCTTTTGTGACTCAGATACTGAAGCAGTCTATGTTGATTTGCAGCAAGACCTGAATAATGTTTAAGTTTGAGCTAATAAGTGGCAAGTAACATTTGAGCTACAGAAGTACCGACCATTTCTGATAAGAGAGAATTGAATCATTGCCCCATAAGGTCAGAAGGAGGGAATGTTCACTGACAAATGCCGTGCAATGACTGTCTCCAATAAGAGACAGTCTAATTATTGCCTTTTGGCATTACCATTACCAATTCCCCCACTATCAACATCTTGTGGATTACCACTGGATTCACAATATAAATACTGTGGCTACAAAAGCAGGTCAGAGGCTAGGAATAATGTAGCGATTGATTCACTTCCTGACTCCCAAAAGCCTGATTACCTTCTACAGTGCACAAGTCAAGAGTGTGATGGAATACTCCACACCTAGCAGGATGGGTGCAGCTCCAGCAACCCTCAAGAAGCTTGACACTATCCAGGAAAAAACAGCCCACTTGATCAGTACCACATCCACAAACATTCATCCCCTCCACCACTATTGCTAGATAGCAGTGTACCATCTGCAAGATGCACTTTGGAAATTCACAAAAGATCCTTAGACAGTACGTTCTAAACTATCCAGAGAAACAAGGGCGGCAGACACATGGGTACATTGTCACCTGCAAATTACCCTTCAAGCCACTCACCATTCTGTCTTGGAACTTTATCACTGTTCCTTTTGTGTTGCTGATCAGAATCCTGGAACCCCCTCCCAAAGTGCATTGATGGTCAACGTACAGCACATGGACTGCAGCAGTTCAAGAAGGCAGCTCACCACCACCTTTTCAAGGGGCAACTAGGGACGGGCAATAAATGTTACCCTGACCAGCGACACCCATGTCTCATGTGAAAATAACAAAAACCTCAGTTTATAAACTTTGTGATCACATAATTTGAAGCCATTTAAGCAATAAGTATTAGGTGTCATTACCATGGAAGAGAATGAGATATAACCAACTAATTTGAAAGCAATAGACCTCCTGCTATACTGAATTGATTCCCAGTCAGCTAAGAATATATCAGAAATAGGATCAGGAGTAAACCATTTTGTCCCTTGAGCCTGATCAGCTATACAATTATAGCTGATCCCACCCACTTGCCATATTGCTGTTCTTTGCTCCCATGTACATTGAGGATAATTGATAGCTGACAGGCAGTAACAATTCCTATTGTGAAGAAAGATTAGTGGATTAATAATGTAATGCAGGGGAGTTCTTCCAGTTGTCAAGTTAACCCTTCTTCACAGTGGCATTCTGCTGCTTTTCCTGGCAAGCCAGGAAAGTACAGAGACCAGTAGAAAATCCAAATTAGGCCCAGAATCCATTATAAGGAGGCCATGAATGGTGTTCCAAAGCACACAGGACAATGCATCAAGTGTTGCGGTAAGGGTAACAAGAAAACGGTACCACCAAGAGTTGACGTGGAATGTACTTTCCATTTCAGGGGAGGGATCACTTTTGAAAACAGTGACACCGACAATGATGAAAATAGAAATAATAGTTATTTCAAAAACATATTATTTCTTAGGATGTGAATATTGCTGACAAGGCAGTATTTATTGCCCATCTTTAATTGACCTTGAGAATGTGGTGGTGAACTGCCTTCTTGAACTAATTCAGTCGAGCTGGTTTACCAGAGTGCTGTTAGGAAGAGACCTCCAGGGTTTCAAGAATTTTGAGAATTCCAGAAATGTAGGAGACATACAAAGGAAGCAGGGTTCTGAAGGTTGATAATCACCTGAAACATCAGCCTGTATTTTCTCTTTAAGTTATAAAAGAACAAAGAACAAAGAAAACTTACAGCCCAGGAATAGGCCCTTTGGCCCTTCAAGCCTGTGCCGATCCAAATCCACTGTCTAAACCTATCACCCAATTCCTAAGGATCTGTATCCCTCTGCTCCCCACCTACTCATGCATCTATCCAGACGCACCTTAAATGAATCTACCGTGCCTGCCTCTACTACCTCTGCTGGCAATGCGTTCCAGGCACCTACCACCCTCTGTGTAAAGTACTTTCCGTGTGTATCCCCCTTAAACTTTTCTCCTCTCACCTTGAACGCGTGACCCCTTGTTATTGAATCCCTCACCCTGGGAAAAAGCTTATCTCTATCAACCCTGTCTATACCCATCATGATTTTGAAGACCTCAATCAGGTCCCCCCTCAATCTCCTTTTTTCTAATGAAAACAATCCTAACCTACTCAACCTGTCTTCATAGCTAGCACCTTCCATACCAGGCAACATCCTCGTAAACCTTCTCTGTACCCTCTCCAAAGCTTCCATATCCTTTTGGTAATGTGGCGACCAGAACTGTACACAGTATTCTAAATGCGGCCGAACCAAAGTCTTGCACAATTTTAACATGACCTGCCAGCTCTTATACTCAATACCCCGTCCGATGAAGGCAAGCATACCACATGCCTTCTTGACCACTCTATCCACCTGTGCAGCCACCTTCAGGGTACAATGGACCTGAACTCCCAGATCTCTCTGCTCATCAACTTTTCCCAAGGCTCTTCCGTTTACAGTATAGTTCGCTCTGGAATTAGACCTCCCAAAATGCATCACCTCACACTTGCCCGGATTGAACTCCATCTGCCACCTCTCCGCCCAACTCTCCAGTCTATCTATATTCTCCTGTATTCTTTGACAATCCCCTATGCTTTCTGCTACTCCCCCAATCGTGTCATCTGCAAACTTACTGATCAGACCACTTATGCCCTCTTCCAGATCATTTATGTATATCACAAACAACAGTGGCCCCAGCACTGATCCCTGCGGAACACCACTGGTCACCTTTCTCCATTTCGAGAAACTCCCTTCAACTACTACTCTCTGTCTCCTGTTGCTCAACCAGTTCTTTATCCACCTAGCTAGAACACCCTGCACACCATGTGACTTCACTTTCTCCATTAGTTTACGATGGGGAACCTTATCAAACGCCTTACTAAAGTCCATGTAGATGACATCTACAGCCCTTCCTTCATCTATCTATCTATAGACAGTGTGTCTTTAGCAAAATCTGTTTTGACATGATCCTACATCTACATTCTTTAAGTTTAGATTATCTTTGTTAACTGGTGATAGTTACCTTCCATTATCTGTAGCACCATTGAAACTCTCTGAAGTTGCAATCTCTGGCATACAGCCATTTTTGATACTAGGAGCAAAACTGAAATAGTTAATGCAGCAGATTTAAAACCAGATGGGTAGTGAATTGGACAGACTGACCACACACATATCTTGCAAAATTCTAACTTGGATCATTATTATTCCTGCAAATTTTAGCAAGTTTGCTAGTGGAGTGTGACAAAATGAAATTAACTTAACTTTGTTGTCAGTGATTCACATGAAATGATTTCCCTTCCAGAACTGTTTTTGTTTCGAGATTTAATTAACATTGTCAATTATCGAAAACTAGGTTGACCAGTATGGCACACAGCAACCCATAGCCCTGCTGAAACTTCTCCTGGAGAAAGGTGGAATGTATGATCGTGCTAAGGAACTGAATTATAAGATCCTGAAAGACTTGGGCTTTGTTGCTGCAATGGGAAAAGCAGGTGGTGGACGAAATGAAGTGGATCCTAGATTTATCTCGCTGTTTTGTGTTTTCAATGTGACATTCCCAGCACAGGAATCGCTGTTTTCAATTTATACTTCAATTCTGAAAGGACATACTCTGGTAATTATTCGAAAAGAAACCAATTCACAACCTTGATCATTTTGGAGGAAACTATTCTCTCAATGAGTATTGTTTAATGTCTATATTTCAGTGTGATCTTATGATCAGAGTCTGATGCAAGAGTTCAGTGCAGAAACTTAAATGAACATTGATTACAGCAGCCTGTCCTGATGGTTCCTTATGGAAACAAAATCACAGGAGCTACAAAGGTCCTATGGCTGATCCCTGTTGACCCTGAGTAAGCTGAGCAAGGACTGGACATGAATGCCAATGTTCACAGGGACCTCGCTGACCTGAATAAAATATAGATCCAGAATCTGGTGCGTTACCTTGTGGGGTATCTCATGGCATACTCCTAGTTACACTAGTTACTGGAATCTCCGGCTTTAAGTTTTATACTGAAAACAAAATAAATGCTGGAAATCACATCTAGACTTGAAACGTTAGCTTGCTGTCTATCCATGGATGCTGCCTGATCCGCTGTGATTTCCAGCATTTTTGTTTTCAGTACAGATTCCAGCATCTGCAGCAATTTGCTTCTAAATTTTATATTGCTGGAATTAACAAGCTGATATAATTGTAGGTAGCATGAAATTTAATGCATTTGAGACCTTGGTGATCAATGGGATAAACAGCTCATCTTTTTAAAAAATGGGATCTAAATACTGAGAAATAAATAGAGGGAGGAAGGACGGTACATTGAATTCATTTGTTCTAATGTCAAATCAGATAAATAAAGGAAAGGAAAGAAAGACTATGTTTAAGATAAAGAAAAAGAAAGGAGAACTTTAACATTGACATTTTTATAATCTCTAACAACAATTCATTACCTGAATGAAAGGTGGCTCCAGTGACGTCAGATATGTGCTTCCTATTTGATCATTTTTGCAACAATAAAGATGGAGACTTATATATGACTATGGATAAAAAAGAAAGGGAGTGTGGTGGCATGTGCTTAAAATGATAACTGTTTGTTGCTTAGACCTTTACAGAAGAACTTCAAGCTATTTGCAGTAACGTGACCACTGCTACTCTACAGTTGTACAATTCGATTGTAATGGACCTGCCTCCAACCCCTTCGAAGTTTCACTACATTTTCAATCTGCGAGACCTCTCTAGGGTGTACAACGGACTTGTCCTTGCAACTCCTGAGAGGTGAGATTAAAATAGAGTTGTTCTTGTCTCATTTTATTTGAACTGAAGATTATTATTTTACGTGTTGGATACAGATCCATCAGTAATTTGTTTGCCTCTAAATTTCAAGGTTCTGGGATCAAATCCCACTCTAGGAGTTGAGCGCAAAAGTCAAGGTTGAAACTCACATGCAATCCTGAAGTGCACTTTTAGAGATTTTGGATGTCTTGCCCTCTCAGGTGGATGTAAAATGTCCCATGATACTGTCTGAAAGAGGAGGAGTTATCTCTGGTGTTCCAGTCAAAAAAACTTATCTCTCAATCAACACCATGAAAACTATCTAGTCATTATCACATTGCTGTTTATGCCAAGTGCAACTTATCTGTTGTTTTTGCTACATTAAAACAAATCCTCAATATTCTGTGGTGACTTCTAAGGGAAAGTAAAAATGTGGGTACTGCTACCATGTAACATTTCCAATCTGCCATAACGGACTGTGTTTTCAGACTTGATAAGTCAATGGGAAAAACTAAGATGGAGTCTGGGGCCAGCCTTGCCAGTACTTGGATCTGCAGATAACGAGGAATAAGTATATAACAGAGGCTTATTTCACTGCTGTCAAGTAGATTGAGATGTATGGGGTTCATAAAAAGGATGGCATAAATTCAAGTCTTTCTTTTGAGATGATTTAGGGAAGAGGTACAAAATTGCATTTTTGTGGCGCCTCTCACAGCCTCAGGACCATCCCAAAATGCTTCGCATCCAACAAAATATTTCCACAGTACACTGACTGTTATAATCTAGACAACAACACAGCAGAATCGTATAGACAGCATTAAGATATATGATTAGATATTTTGATTTAATGATTTTGGTTAAGGCATAATTATTGGACAAGACAGTAAAAGATGCTCTCTTCTTTGAAGGTACTTCACAGCCATCTGAGGGTCTTGATTTCATGTCTTATCTGATGTTCAACACCTCAGGCTGTGTAGGTGTCCCTTATTGGTTGATTGATTGATTTATTGTAACATGTACCAAAATACAACGAAAAACTTTGTTTATGAGCAGTACAGACATCATAGTAGGCAAGGATGTACAGATCAAAAAAACTTAGACAGGGCATGTGCTAGTGAGATCAACGTTAGCAAGATCAACATTATTTGAGGCTAGAGAGTCCATTCATCAGTCTAATAACAGCCTGGAAGAAGCTGTTCCTGAACCTGCTGGCTTAGTATTGCAGTGAAGTGGTAGCCAGGGATAGGTACTGGTTGGGAATTAAACCCCATCATCTTTTTACTCACAGATGAGTGTTACCCGCTGAACCAAGGCTGAGATTTCAATTAAAATTGTACCTTTAAGCCGGAAGGAGAATATTTTAAATGGCGTCTTTGATCCACAAACACCATTATTGAGAAAAAGTACACTGTCTGCTCCAATTTAATTTCTGTGTTCAGTGTCAGGTCTCTCTGCCTTTGGAATTGGTTCTGTTTTTACCATTTCAACATTTGCAAATCACACGTCCTTTCTACAACCCCTTCCTCCATGAATTTACTTATAGCAAAAGAGGCAGTTGTGTAGTGGTTATAGCACTAGGCCAGTATCTCACACTATATGCCCCAGCTTATCTGCAGTTTCACTTGGGGAATCTCTGCATGTCCCTTTCCTGCTCTCTCTGTCTGTCAAATCTGACAGGCTGCACCATCTGCTAGGCAAAAGAATATAAATTCTCTGGACAAGGCTGATCGTGTCTGCAAGATATCAACTTGGAGATGGAGAAACCCAACCAAGAAATGGATTCATTCATTCATTTCCTTTATTAAGTTTGTTTAAAAGACAAAACTTTAGAATAAATGTTTGTTGGCCATATTATGATTGTTAAGTTTTGGTTCAATTCTTGGCTGTGTGTTAATTTTAATAACCTTGGAAGTTTTTTGATGGGAATCACTTCTCATGGAAATAGGAAGAGGCCATTCAGTCCTCGAACCTGTTCCGCCATTCAATTAGACCATGGATGATTTGTACCTCAAAGCCACTTACTCACAATGCCATTTCCTTCAAAACCTTTCAAAAATCGATTTATTCCTGTCTAGAATGCTTGGATTACCCACCAGGATCTAAATCCTTTTGGGGAGAGAATTCCAGATTTCCATTACCCTCTGTGTAAAGAATTCCCTCCTAATTTCCCTCCTAAGTAATGGAGGTATAGTTTTATTTTCCACCAGAGGAAACAGTTTCTCTGTATGTACCTTGTCAATCCTTTCATCATTTTAAATACATTGATCAATTCATTGTTCAACTTTCAAAACTAAAAAAATCCTTAACTTTGTACAGCTTGTCCTTGTAATTAACCATTAATCTCTGGTCTAGTCCTTATTAACATGCCCTATACCCACACAAAGTCAATAATAATCTTCCTGGATGCCCAGGTCATAAGCTGATATATAAATTCAATTTGTTTTTAATTTTTTTTATTTCTCACCAAACATATAGCACACCTCCTTCTCTCATTCCAATTCTCTTTCAATCACCAGTTGTGGTTTCCCTGCTGAAATTAGCTGGCTCCGTTTATACTTGGGATCCTGTCTGGTACCTCCCTGGTTTGTGCAGTTCATGTCCATTAGGGCTGTTGATCCTTTGTGGAAGCACCAAGCAATGCTTGAAATGCAATTGCAACGATTGCTGTTCCATGAATGATTATTTGAAATGCTGAGTGGCTTACGGGTTGGCAGGACAGCTATAGATTTAGGAAAATATCACCAGGAGGAGGCCATCAGCTCCTCCAGCCTGTTCCACTACTCAGTCAAATCGTTGCTGACATGTGTCTCAACTGTCACTACCTTCCCTAGCACTATGTTTTGTGATATCCTTATCAAGTAAAAATCTGCAGATTTGGAAAGTTCCCATTGTTCCCCAGCAGTTCCAGATTTTTTACTTTCTTCATATAGATTGACTATTTGTTTTTAACTTGTCTTCACAATTAATCTCTTTCTTCCAATATTTGTTAAGGTTTCAGAAAGTTGGACAAATGATCAGACTCTGGAGGAACGAATGTCTTCGAGTGTTCCATGACAGGCTCATTAATGAAATAGACAAAAATCTGGTTGGTATAAAAATCAACTGAAGAATTCTTTAGTGATATTGGACTGAATTTCTCAATCCTATGGGAGGCCTGGCAGTATGGTGGGTGAAAGTATCGGGAGGAAAATCTGAAGTCTTGCAATTGTCATGGAGTGTTGCAAGCTGGGCAGCCAATTGAACTTGTTAATGACCCAATTAAACCTCTCTCCAGCCACTGCAGACATCTTGCTCAGGTCAGCAGAGCTCACTGTCATGTGGGCTGAGCATCCAATAAACCCTGGAGCTATCCCATTGGTTTTTGGTGATGGGTCCTCCTCAGTGGGTGCTCCATAGCCTATGGAAACACCCTCAATCTCAGTTGCCCTTCAAAGATGCCACTGTCATAAATCCCCCCTTCCCCCAGGTCAGCTCTTGCTTTCAAACCAAGAGGCAGGTCTTTATCTCCCTCTGAAAAATACAACCCATTAGAACATAGAACAGTACAGCACAGTACAGGCCTTTCGGCCCACGACGTTGTGCTGAACTTTTACCCTAAACCTAAGGTCTATCTAACCTCCACCCCTACCTTATACTATCATCCATATGCCTGTCTAATAGCTGCTTAAATGTCCCTAATGAGGCCGATTCCACTACCCTCTCCGGCAATGCATTCCACGCCCCTACCACTCTCTGAGTAAAGAACCTACCTCTGACGTCTTCCCTATATCTACCTCCAGTCACTTTAAAACTATGCCCCCTCGTAATAGTTACCTCCACCCTAGGAAAAAGTCTCTGGCTGTCCACTCTATCTATACCTCTGATCATTTTGTACACCTCTATCAAGTCACCTCTCATCCTTTGTCGTTCTAAAGAGAAAAGCCCTAGCTCTCTCAACCTTTCCTCGTAAGACTTTCCCTCCATTCCAGGCAACATCCTGGTAAATCTCCTCTGCACCTTCTCCAACGCTTCCACATCTTTCCTGTAATGAGGCGACCAGAACTGGACACAATACTCCAGATGTGGCCAAACCAGGCTTTTGTATAGCTGGAGCATAACTTCACAGCTCTCAATCCTTCTATTAATGAAACCTAACACACCATACGCCTTCTTAACAACCCTATCCACCTGGGTGGCAGCTTTCAGGGAACTGTGGACATGAACCCCAAGATTCCTCTGCTCCTCCACACTGCCAAGAATCTTTCCATTAACCCTGTATTCCGCTTTCAAATTTTTCCTTCCAAAATGAATCACCTCACATTTTTCAAGGTTAAACTCCATCTGCCACTTCTCAGCCCAGCTCTGCATCCTATCAATGTCCCTTTGTAACCTAGAACTGCCCTCCGCACTATCCACAACTCGACCCACCTCCATTATTTCAGACCATTCCAGTTTCTGCACCATTTTGTAGTAATTTTCTCCTTAATGTATGTTTATAGGTCATCAACATATTAAATTCACAAAATATATTTAAATTTCCACTACTTAAACTTTAAGAACATGATTAATTAGTCAAGTATTTGTGAAATATATCAAGAAATTTCTCACTCAGTATCTTTCCTTTTAAATGTTTTGTTCTTTTTCATTACTTTTTATATTTTAAGGTTCAAGATTATATCGCAAAATTAATAGAGGAACATTTCCCAAGTGTATTGGAGCAAGCTGTACGGGATCCAATACTGTTTGGAGACTACCGAACTTTCATGAATGAAGGAGAGCCTCGTATATATGAAGATATTCAGGATTATGAGGCAGCTAAAGCTCTGTTTCAGGTATACATTAACAGTTAATAAACTATTGCACGATGGTAAAACTTGATAATGACCTGTGTGTAAGTAATCAATCGCAATTTTCATTAGAGCTCAAAATAATTCTCCTCTTTGAAAATGTAATAAAAACAGTCAATATATTTGTCCCCTTAGAGATACTAATATCCCTCACATGCATTGTTCCCCCTAAGTTGTGCATGTATGTGCAGCCGCTGCACCATTTCATACATGGAGACTGGCAGGCCGACATGGATTGCAGCTTTGACTTCCTGAAGTCGTATCTGCGTATGAACCTCAAGGGGCCTTGGGATGAAAACAAAATTAGAGGGAACTCTGCTGACGTGCAGCACATTTTTTTTCTAATTTGTCCATGGGATGTAGGCATCACTTGCTGGACCAGCATTAATTGTCCATCCAGAATTATCGTGGAAAAGGTGACGGTGAGTTGCCTTCTTGAACCAACAGTGCCCTTAGAGAGGAAATTCCAGGATTTTGACCCAGTGTCAAGAAACGGTGCTATATTTCCAAGTCAGGATGGCATGTGGCTTGGAGGGGAATTTACAGGGGATGGTGTTGCCTGTATCTGCTGCTCTTGTCCTTCTAAATGGAAGTCCTTGATAATGAGAGTCCAGAGACAGTGTGTTCCTATTAGAGTGAAGAGTAAGGTTGGTAGGTGTAGGGAATGCGGGCTGACTAGAGAAATTGAGATTTTGGGCAAGAGTAAGAAATAAACATGTGTCAGGTATAGACAGCAGGAATTGAGTGAAATCCTAGAAGTGTATAAAAACAGTGGGAGTATACTTAAGAGGGAAATTAGGAGGGCAAAAAGGGGACATGAGATAGCTTTGGCAAATAAGGTTAAGGAGAATCCAAAAGGATTCTACAAATAACTAAAGGACAAAAGAGTAACAAGGGAGAGAATAGGGCCCCATAAAGATCGGCGAGGCTGCCTATGTGTGGAACCACAGGAGATTAACGAGTATTTTGCATCAGTGTTTACTGTGGAGATGGCTACGGAAGACAGAGAACGTGGGGAAATAAATAGCGACATCTTGAAAAATGTCCACGTTACAGAGGAGGAGGTGCAGGGTGTCTTAAAATGCATAAAGGTGGATAAGCCCCTGGGACCTGATCAGGTGTACCCTTGAACGCTGTGGGTAGCTAGGAAAGTGATTGCCGAGCCCCCTTCTGAAATATTTGTATTATCGATAGCCACAGGTGAGGTGCCGGAAGACTAGAGGTTGGCTAACATGGTGCCACTATTCAAGAAAGGTGGTAAGGAAAAGCCAGGGAACTGTAGATTGGTGAGCCTGACCTCAGTGGTGACCAAGTTGTTGAAGGAGATCCTGAGAGACGGGATTTACATGTATTTGGAATGGCAAGGACTGATTGGGAATAGTCAACATAGCTTTCTGCGTGGGAAATCGTGTTTCACTGACAACTAAGTTTTTTGAAGAAGAAACGAAGAGGACTGATGAAGGCAGAGCAGTGGACGTGATCTATATGGACGTCAGTAAGGCATTTGACAAGGTTCTTCTTGGTAGACTGATTAGCAAGGTTAGATCACATGGAGTATGGGAGGAACTAGCCATTTGGATGCAGAACTAGTTGAAGGTTGAAGACAGAGGGTGGTGGTGGAGGTTTTCATTCTGGAGGCCTTTGACCAGTAGTGTGCCACAAGGTTCAGTGCTGGGTCCACTGCTTTTTATCATTTATATAAATGATGTGGGTGAGAACATAGGAGGTATGGATAGTAAGTTTGCAGATGACGCCAAAATTGGAGGTATAGTGGACAGCGAAGAAAGTTACCTCAGAGTACAATGGGACCTTGATCAGGTGAGCCAATGGGCCGAGGAGTGGCAGATAGAGTTTACTTTAGGTAAATGTGATGTGCTGCATTTTGAAAAGGCAAATCAGGGCAGAGTTGCCCCACCACTGCCTACCTGCACTCACCTATCACCATCTCACCAACCTTCTCCAGCCTCACTCTTCCTTTCTCTATTTATTTCAGAGCTCCCTTCCCCTTCTTCCATTTCTGAAGGAGGGTCCCAACCCAAAATGTCAAATTTCCTGCTCCTCTGATGCTGCCTGGCCTGCTGTGCTCCTCCAGCTCCACACTGTGTTATTTCTGACTCCAGCATCGGCAGTTCTTACTATCTCTGAGCTTATATACTTAATGGTAAAGTCCTGGGGAGTGTTGCTGAACAAGGAGACCTTGGATTGCAGATTCATAGTTCCTTGAAAGTGGAGCTGGAGGTAGAAAGGATAGTGAAGAAGGCATTTGGTATGCTTGCCTCAGTGCATTGAGTAAAAAAGTTGGGAGGTCATTTTGTGGCTGTACAAGACATTGGCTAGGGCACTATTGGAATACTTCTGGTCTCCCTGCTATAGGAAGGATGTTGTGAAACTTGAAAGGGTGTTGCCAGGGTTGGAAGGTTAGAGCTATAAGGAGAGGCTGAATAGACTGGGGCTATTTTCCCTGGAGCATCAGAGGCTGAGGGGTGATCATATAGAGGTTTATACAATCATGAGGGGCATGGATAGGCTGAATAGACAAGGTCTTTTCCCCATGGTGCTGGAGTTCAAAACTAGAGGGCATAGGTTTAAGGCGAGAGGAGAAAGGTTCAAAAGGGACCTAAGGAGCAACTTTTTCATGCAGATGGTGGTATGTGTATGGAATGAGCTGCTAGAGGATGTGGTGGAGGCTGGTGCAATTACAACATTTAAAAGACATCTGGATGAGTATATGAATAGGAAGGGTTTAGAGGGGTATGGGCCAAATGCTGGCAAATGGGACTAGATTAATTTAGGATATCTGGTCGCCATGGTCAGTTGTACCGAAGGGTCTGTTTCTGTGCTGTACAGCCCTATGGTTGTATGATTATGGGTCTGAAAGGTGTTGTTAAAGAATCTTTGGTGAATGCTTGATAGATAGTGCATAGTGCTGATACTGAGCGATGGTGGTGGAGGGAGTGGATACCTGTGGATGTGGTGCCATTCGAGTGGACTGCTTTATCATGGATGGTATCAAGCTTTTTAGTGTTGTTGGAGCTGCACCCATCCAGGCCAGTGGGAAGATTTCCATTGCCCTCCTGACTTGTGCCTTACTGGACAGGCTTTGGGGAGTCAAGGGGTGAGTTACTTGCCACAGTTTTCCTAACTTTTGACCTGCTCTTGTAGCCATGAGTGGTGAGTCAAGTTATGATTCTGGTCAGTGGTAGCCCCAGGATATTGGTAGCGGGGATTCAGTGTTGGTGACACCATTGAATATCAAAGAGTGGTGATTAGATTGTTTCTTATTAGTGATGGTCATCTCTTGGCATTTGTGTGGCATGGATGTTGCTTGCCACTAGCTGAATCCAAAACCTGGATGTTGTCCAGATCTTGTTGCATTTGAACATGGACTGCTTCGGTATCTGAGGAGTCACAGTGCTGAACATTGTGCAATCATCAGCAAGAATTCCATCCTCTGACCTGTGATGGAGGGAAGGTCATTAATGAAGCAGCTGAAGATGGTTGGGCCTAGGACATTATCCCGAGGGACTCCTACAGAGGTATTGTGGAGCTGAGATGATTGATCTCCAACAACCATTCTGAGTACTCCTCCCTCTGAACTTGGGGCAGGTTATTTCTGTAGGTAAGTTATTTTCTCTGTGTCAGTAAATTGCCTGAACTCTTTTGGTCAGTGGCCATGAAACAGCTGTTCATCATGTCAGATGATCATTGTCCCCTTGCCAGCCCTCATCTGCAGGTTAGTTTACCAGTCTTTCCAAGCTTATCTTCAAACTCAACACATTGATAAAAGGGTGCATTTGGCACCAGATGAATTGTTAATGCTTGTTCACTGTCATTGTGACCTTTGTGTTTTTTGTAATTTTCCTCTTTGTTTTCATGTGCTAGAATTTTCAAAAGTTACGTAGAGCTGTAATAATTTTTTAATGAAATCTCAGGCTACATAGTAAATGCTAGGAAAATGCAGTTTTTAAAGGACCCTAACATTCAACAAAGTCAATAGTTAAATTTGATTTATTCTCTAATAGGAAATTTTGGAAGAGTACAATGAATTCAAAGCTAATATGAAACTGGTACTATTTGACGATGCTCTGGAACACTTGACCCGTGTTCATCGCATTATCAGGATGGACCGTGGCCATGCCCTGCTTGTAGGTGTTGGTGGATCAGGCAAGCAGTCTCTTACTAAACTGGCAACATTCACAGCTAATTGCGAGGTAAGCTGCTGTAATCCCTACATAACATGGAGCTCACATTGTACTCAATGTCGTTAGACTGGAATCTGTATAAGGTGTTGCTACATAAACACTGAGGGAAGAGTGAGCACTTCCACAGGGAATGCAGACTTGATGAACTCTGCAGCATGGTGGCTCAGTGGTTAGCACTGCTGCCTCACAGCACCAGGGACCCAGGTTCAATTCCACCCTTGGGTGACTGCCTGTGCAGAGTCTGCACATTCTCCCCATGTCTGTGTGGGTTTTCTCCGGGCGCTCCAGTTTCCTTCCACAGTCCAAAGATACGCGGGGTAGGTGGATTGGCCATGCTAAATTGTCCTGTAGTGTTTAGGGATGTGCAGCTTAGGTGGGTTATAGGGGGATTGGTCTGGGTGGGATGTTCCAAGAGTCGGTGTGGACTTGTTGGGCCGAAGGGCCTGCTTCCACACTGTAGGAATTCTGTGAATTTTAAAAAAATGAATTTCTGTTTTGTTCATTACAGATTTTTGAGATTGTGCTGAGTCGTGGTTATGGGGAAACTAATTTACGGGATGATTTGAAGGCCCTGTATCTGAAACTAGGTATCGAGAACAAGCCAACAGTCTTTCTCTTTACGGATGCACACGTGGCGGAAGAAGGATTCTTGGAGCTGATAAATAACATGTTAACCTCAGGTAAGCCAAGAACACACTGATTAACACATATAAATGGCTGAAATACCCTTGAGTGGCTTTATAGATTCAAATAGCTGGTCTCATGTTAACATGGAGGGGGTCACTTAGCTTGGTTGTCTAGATGGCTGGTTTGCAATACAGAGCACTGCCAACAGTGTTATTTCAATTCCTGCACAGGCTGAAATTACCGTGAAGATGGGGTTAAAATTGTATCAGAGATAATAGGTACTGCAGATGCTGGAGAATCCAAGATAACAAGGCATGGAGCTGGATGAACACAGCAGGCTAAGCAACATCATAGGAGCAGGAGAGCTTGACATTTCGGGCCTAGACCCTTCATCAGAAATGGGGGAGGGG
>JAHRHZ010000098.1:43589658-43628261 GCA_024137785.1 Ginglymostoma cirratum
CCCCTCCCCCATTTCTGATGAAGGGTCTAGGCCCGAAATGTCAAGCTTTCCTGCTCCTCTGATGCTGCTTGGCCTGCTGTGTTCATCCAGCTCCACACCTTATTACCATGAAGGTTCTGCCTTCTCAATCTCTTCCTTTGCATGAGGCATGGTGACCCTCAGGTTAAACCACCACCAGTCATCTGTCTCTAATGAGAGAGCAGACTTATTGTCCTCTGGGATTACAGCAATTTTACCTTTACCGCATGTTGTCAATATCACAGTTAGAGGAAATTTAGTAACTTCATGAAGCTATTCACTTTTATTTTGTTTCTATTTTGTATCTCGGCTAGAAACATGTATGGTTGCAAATCAGATCTTAAATATTAGAGTTCAGGGTTGCCATAGCTAATGGAACAGGAGAATTGATAATTACTGAAACCATTTTCTAAATTGTTTGAAATATTTAATACATTCTTAAACTCATGCATTGAAGCTTCAATGAAACTATGTTTATCCCAAATAGATAGTATTGCCATGAATTTCCCTCTAGGTCAAGATCACATCAACATTTGTATCAGTTTCCACAAGAATCATGGTTTCATTCAAATAATGCTTAGCCAGGGATCAAAAGATTTTGTGGGCTCCTCTTGAGATTTTCTGGAGGACATTGGAACATAGAAAATTGGAACAGGAGCAAACCATTCTGCCCTTCAAGCCTGGTCCCCCATTCAGTATGATCTGACTGATTATTCAACTCAGTCCCCTGTTCCTCTTTCTCCCCATACCCGTTGATCCCAATAGTTCTAAGAACTTCTTCAAAACATTCATTGTTTTGGCCTCAGCTGCTTTTTGTTGCAGGGAATTCCACAGCCTCATCACTGTCTAGATGAAGATAGTTCTCCTCATCTCAGTCCTAAGTAATCTATTCCATTTCTGTAGGCTATAATCCCTGGTTCTGGACTCCCTGGTCATCGGGAACATCCTCGCTGCATTTGCCTTGTCTAGTTCTGTTAGAATTTTATAGGTTTCTATGTGAACCTCCCCCTGCCAACTCCTCACTGTTCTAAATTCCAGTGAATATAGTCCTAACTGATCCAGTCTGTGTCCATACATCAGTTGTACTATCCTGGGAATCAGTCTGCTTTTCAGTTTCTGGGAACTCCTTTTTCATTCTCGCTGACTCATTTAGTGATTGATGCAGTGACAAGGTATCAAAAGTTTATGTACTTGTGTTGACAAATGGGGGATTTGAGAGAAGCAGAATTAGGAGAATTCAACAACTTATTTGGAGTCACGGCTGCTTGCTTGCTACACGTGTAATGTCTTTGCTGAGTACATTGCTGATGCCTGTTGTAGCTAGACTGGGGATTACTGACTAGCAATGCAATCTGCCTGGTTGTGTGACTGCATTAATTGGCAAGACAAGGCAAGGCAAGGATGAACATGTGGCTAGGCACTAAGTAAGGAGCACTAAGAGAATAAGTGAACAGCCCTGAGGTGCAGACAACAAGGTGTAGAGCTGGATGAACACAACAGGCCAAGCAGCATCAGAGGAGCAGGAAAGCTGACGTTTCGGGCCTAGACCCTTCTTGGTCCAGTTTGTAAGCTGGATGCCTGTCCCTGCATGCAGAGCTCTTCAATGCTAGATGCTGATGTACCCTATAATGCAGGTCTGTGCTTCCTAACCATTTTGCAATTGAATGAGAGATGTGCCATGAGGATCCTGAGGGATTGGCTAGGTGTGTGTAGCTGTTGCCTGTGGATCATGCCCTGAGGTGTTGTTTGGTGCTGAGCAACGTAGACACTCCTGACAGCCAGCAGTGAGCTGAAGTTGCCAGGTACCCACTCTGACTTCCATGTCGAGCATTCTTAGTGTCTGGTCAGGTCATGGCAGGTGATAGGATGGGAACCTGCCTATTAATGAGGTGAGGTGTGCAATTGATAAGGTCATTGTTAAGCCATAATCCCCTAAATAGCTAACTCACCATTGCCCAGGGAGAAACTCACCATGATGGCCAGAAATAAATCTTACTTAATGGGACTTTGCCAAATTTTTCGCCAGAGCCACTTTGTTTATAGCCCTATAAGATTTTGCCTATAATGTCCCATATAAACAGGGTTGTTGTGGTACTGTGGTAATGTCCATGTTTCTGAGCCAGGAGGCCTAGATTCAAGTTCCACCTGTCCCAGATGTGTGTCACAACATGTCCCAACATATTGATTAAAGGATAACTATAATATCCATTACCCATCCACTGTGATTAGATGGTACTTACTCAACAATGTTGTCATATACAATGAATTACATTAATGACCAAATTAAGATTATCAGTTTGGCTTACTTCTTGTTAGGGCAGGCAATGGCTTAGTGGTGTTATTTTTGGACTGTTAATGCAGAGATCCAGATAATGTTCTGGGGACCCTGGTTCATATCTCACCACAGCAGATGGTGGAATTTGAATTCAATAAAATATTTGGAATCAAGAATCTAATGATGACCATGATCCCATTGTTGATTGTCAGGAAAAACCCATCCGGTTCACTGATGTCCTTTAGGGAAAGAAACTGCCATCCTTACCTGGTCTGGCCTACATGTGACTCCAGACCCACAGTAATGTTAATTAATTTAATCTTAATTGCCCTCTGGGCAATTAGGGATGGGCAATAAATGCTGCCTGGTCAGCGATACCCTCATCCTGCGAATGAATAAAAATAATGCTACATACATTCATGCACAGGGTCCTGGTCTCTCAAATTTCTGAATCAAGCAAAAGCCGGCAGACAGCCATTTAGTGGTGCATTCAGCACGGCACTGTCTCAACCAATCAAAGTTGACTTGCTAATCAATCAGTAGCCTTTGTCACATGGAGTATAAATTGTTGTTCCTTCTGCAATTTGGCATTCATACATCTATCCTGATATGTGCAAGATGCAAAGCTTTGACAGCATGTCTCTGTTTCTAGCAATAATGGCCTTCTTCAACTAGTTCTGATGTTTTCAAGTTCAGTATAACCCTTTATAAATTGCCTACATCTTTGACTTTTCATTTGAATAGTGGCCCCAGTTAGATTTCTATTAAAATAATTGATACTTCACTGTTATCACTGAAAGTCCAACTAGATATATAAGCTTTTCAGTGACCGGAAAAGAAATAGATGTGGTGATATCTTTAACCTCTCTCATGATCCTGCTCTTGGTTTGCACCATCAGGAAAACCAAAACAATCCAAATTCTTTGACTATTCAAACGATAGTAAAGCATTATTAGCATGTTAACCTTTGTAACTGGCTTGGTGGATAGCTCTTAAGATATTTGTTTGATACTTGGGGATTGAAATCTTTTTGTGTAATAGGGAGAAAGCTAACCTTTCTCAACATTTTGTTGTAGCACTGGTGAAGGACAGTGTGTGTTTATTGAATTTTCCTAAGGTCTAATAGAGGTTATTAGTATGAAAACACAGCAATGGGATTTATTTTTTAAATATTCTTTTCCAGGAATTGTCCCAGCACTTTTTCCAGATGAGGAGAAGGAGGCCATTTTAGGACAGATAAGAGATGAAGCTATGAAAGCTGGTGCTAGTCCAGCAAAAGAGAGTATTTGGCAGTATTTTGTTAATAAGAGTGCCAATAACCTGCACATTGTTATGGGTATGTCACCCGTTGGTGAAACGCTGCGGAGACGATGCAGAAACTTCCCAGGTCTGTGAAACTTGTTTCAATGTTTGGTCAGGACTTTATTTTGTAGTGTGTATTTCAAGAACAGCTTTGGTATTGACATCAACTAAATTGAGACATGATGATTATATTTAACCTGCAATCAAAGAGGGCGGGTGTGGACATTCTTTAACTAACAGCATTTATTTCAGAGGAACTAACAAGATGAAATATACAATTCTTTCAGCACCTGCCATTCAATAGATATGATGATCATTGGTGTGCTCAGTGTGAGGGTATGGGTAAGGAGATTGAGGATGGGGTAAGTGAGTGTGGCGAGACTGAGGATGGGAAGAGCTTGGGCAGGGGGAATGTGGGTGTGGAGAGAATGTGGCGGGGGAATGAGGACAGGAGGCTGGAGAATGAGGGTGGGGGGGAGAGTGTGGGTGATTATGTGATGGAGTAATTAATCAAACAGGAGGGTGCAGACTCCACTCTGTCAACAGCTTTCCCAGCCACCACCAAATGAGGCCTTTAAATTGATGCGGAATGGAGTGCCTGCTCCTTCCTGTGCTGCTGGTATTAACCCAGGCCCGGGAGAAGGAGCTCGCCGGGCTAAGCCTGACACTGCCACGGGCTGTTGGTGGTGGTGGGGGGAAGCAGTGGATTTCTCTCCCTCCAGGACAATCAGTGTCTGATTGAAGGATCTGGTAACAGGAAGGTGACGTTCCATTCTACTGGCTTATGGTGACCCTCTTCCCTACAATCCCCTGTCTGTCGTTATTCACATTGGCCGGGGGCAAACCCTCCACCCACTCAAATACAGGGAGGCAATGGTCTAGGGGTATTATTGCTGGACTGTTAATCCAGAGACCCAGATAATGTTTCTGACAGGCACAATTTCAACCCCAGGACCCTTTATCCTCTGGGAAAGATCTGCTGAGTACCAGGATGGAATGGCGCAAGATGTGGTGAATCTTCCTAAATAAAGGCAACATAGGGCTGGAGACAGAGAGGCCTGTTTTCTCTACAACATTGCACCCAAAATCTTTTTCAGCTGTGGATAATTCATTACCTTAAAAGCAAAAGAACATGGTTACATAGAGGCTGTCTTATTAGAATAATAAAGGCTCAGAATGTGTAGAGAGCTTGAGTTTGCATGACATTTTGGCATTTTGAGAATTTGAATTGACTTTTTTCATTAAATCTGGATATAAGGAAATCTGACTGTGAAGTTAAAAACTCAACTGGTTAATTAATCTTCCTTCAGTGAAGCACACCTGCTGTCCTTACCCAGACTGAGTATATATATTACCCTAGTCCCACACTAGCATTTTCGCTGTCTTTTGAAGTATCTTTGCATATAGGACTTCAAAAAAACTCGGTGATATTAATGCCCAACTCCCAATTCCTAGGAAAGCATTTAGAAAAACAGCTAACAAAGATTGTTTGGTTTCCAGACTGGGACTTTAAGCCCTCAGTGATTACTTCTGTTTGCATCTAGATATCTTATTGCCATTTGATTTCATATTTATTAAATGTCTCAAAACTTTAACAGCAGAATATTCAGCTTATGATCACTATAATTGGTTTTACCTTGATATTCACATGTTCCTGCAGGCAGTCTGAGTCACCGATCTTGCTCGAGAAATCAAATGTGCAATTCTTTTAATTGGAAGAGATTTCTTTGTTTTAGGTCTGGTGAATAACACTGGGATCGACTGGTTTTTACCTTGGCCTCCCCAGGCGCTGCTTGCAGTTGCACAGTCATTCCTAGGTGAGGAGGAACACTTTGCTAATCGACTGAAATGACATATACTGGGTTGGATTTTTAAAGCAGAGTCAGATGAATTCCAGTCCAGGGCCAGGGTTAGGACCAACCTCATGTCTGAACTAAGTTGCTCTCAGAACACTATTTTTACAGTTAAATGGGCTGGTTGGTTGGTAGTAGATGAGTTTAGCGGTTGGTTATAAATATCCTGCATCTCCAGAAAACAGGAGCTACCTGTCTGGCACCAGCCTCAAAAGCAGACAGCAACGATTCTGCTCAGGCAAGGGCTAGGAGGATAAAGAGAGCACACCATGACCATGGACACCAGATTGAGGTATAATACTAAACCTGTACCTAATTGGCTCTTCAAATGTTACCAAAACACACAGACAGAAACTGTTTTATTGGTGTTTCCTTTGGAACCAGGAATTACATACCAGAGACACAACTGGTAATCTGAACAGCAACACTTTATGGAAGATGCTGACACCTCCACAACTGGTTCTAGACTGAACCCACGCTCTGCGCTCCCCCCACCACCCCCTACCTGACAAGCTCTCATAAAGAGACAGCACCCCAAACTGCATACATAATAGAAACAAATTTTATTCTACCCGATAGGAGCCCTGTCAAGTTCCAAATTACTTGAATTTGACCAGAGTAGAGTTTGAAAATCCCACCCGGTTCCAAACGTTCCCTTAAAATTTCATTAATTTGTAAAAGGAGATGTTAGTTGGCAGCAAGTGGCTTTTCTGTAACCTCCCCCAATTCCCACAAGGGCTTTAAAAATTGCGAAAGCTTTCAGGTGGCAGGGTGCAGTTCCATCCTGTGGAAAAGAAACTGGTAAATCATGGCCACAGCTGTTCCTGCCTCCACAAGCAATTGCATGAACCATACATTGGTCAAGTCAATACAATATTCGTTAATCATCTCATCTTGTTTGTGTCAAGTTAGCTAAATAGTACATGTTCTTAAAGCCATAGATTCATACAAGGGCTTCTTGCATTTGCTGTCCATTGCAATGCCAGCTGTGCTGTTGAGACTGAAGTAACCATAAAAGGTTAGATACTTGCTAATGATCAGTTGATTGTTATTCTTCATTACAGGAAAGAATCCAATGATTCCTAGTGAACAGTTTGAGAATGTGATAGACCATGTAGTTACGGTCCATGGATCTGTCGAAGAGTACAGCTTGCGGTTCCTGCAGAAGCTAAGGCGCAGCAATTATGTCACTCCAAAAAACTACCTGGACTTCATCCATACGTATGCTAGATTACTGGATGAGAAAGATCAATTTATTTTGGGTAGGGGATTATTTTTTGATGAAAGAGGGCATACTCAGACTAGATGTTTGAGGACATTTGGTCATAAAGAAAACAATCAGAAAGTAAGGAGGCATGGGATTCAGGGAAGTTTGGCTGTCCAATAGAAGACAGAGGGTGGTAGTAACTGGAAAGTACTCAGCCTGGAGCTCGGTGACCAGTGGTGTTCCGCAGGGATCTGTTCTGGGACCTCTGCTCTTTGTGATCTTTATAAATGACTTGGATGAGGAAGTGGAAGGGTGGGTTAGTACATTTGCCGATGACACGAAGGTTGGTGGAGTTGTGGACAGCGTGGAGGGCTGTTGTAGGTTGCAACGGGACATTGACAGGATGCAGAGCTGGGCAAAGAAGTGACAGATGGAATTCAACCCAGAAAAATGTGAAGTGATTCATTTTGGAAGATCGAATTTGAATGCAGAATACAGGGTTAATGGTAGGATTCTCGGCAGTGTGGAGGAACAGAGGGATCTTGGGGTCCACGTCCACAGATCCCTCAAAGTTGCTGACCAGGTTGACAGGGTTGTAAAGAAGGCGTATGGTGTGTTGGCTTTCATTGGCAGGGGAATTGAGTTTAAGAGCCGTGAGGTTATGCTGCAGCTCTGTAAAACTCTGGTGAGGCCACACTTGGATAATTGTGTTCAGTTCTGGTCCCCTCATTAAAGGAAGGATGTGAAAGCTTTAGAGAGGGTGCAGAGGAGATTTACCAGGAATCTGCCTGGACTGGAGGGCAGGTCTTATAAGGAAAGGTTGAGGGAGCTATGGCTTTTTTGATTGGAGCGAAGAAAGGATGAGAGGTGACTTGATAGAGGTGTACAAGATGATGAGAGGCATAGATAGAGTGGATAGTCAGAGACTTTTTCCCAGGGCGGACATGACTATTATGAGGGCGCATAATTTTAAGGTGATTGGAGGGAGGTATAGGGGAGATGTCAGAGGTAGGTTCCTCACACAGAGAGTGGTGGGCGTCTGGAATGCGCTGCCGGCAGTGGTAGTGGAGTCAGATACTTTAGAGACTTCTAAGCGACTCTTGGATAGGCACATGGAGGATAGTAAAATGTAGGGTATGCAGGGTAGATTGACCTTAGTAGGATAATAGGTCGGCACAACATCATGGGCCGAAGGGCCTGTACTGTTCTGTGTTCTATGTTCTAATTAATTCTTTTTAAAGAAGTTGGTTGAAATGATTTGATAGAAATTTCCCAAATTATGAGGAACCTGGACAAAGTAGGTAGGAAGAAACTGTTTCCACTCATAAAAAGATCAAGAATCATCAGTCAAAGTTTTAAAGTGTTTTGCAAAGGAAAGAAATGCAAGGCGAAAAAACTCTCTTTCACACAGTGAGTGTGCATTTAAACAGTCCTTGGATAAGCATATGGATGATGATGGGATAGTGTAGGGGGATGGGCTTAGATTAGTTCACAGGTCGGCGCAACGTTGAGGGCCGAAGGGCCTGTTCTGCGCTGTATTGTTCTATGTTCTATATTCTATGTTCTAAGAGTGGGCCAGGTTTAGAATGCACTGCCTGGAAGTGTGGTGGAGGCAGGTACAATTGAGGCATTCAAGAAAGTATTGGATGCTTATTTTAATAGAAACAACTTATAGAATTATGAGGGAAAGACTGGAGATTGACACTAAGAAAAAATGTTCAGAGAACTGGTGTAGTCACAATAGGCCATAAGACCCTTCTATTCTGTAATAATTGATTCGTGCCAATATTTATTCTTAACTATAAATTTACTTACAAGATATGGACATTTGTTTAATTATGCTAGTGTTTAATCAAGCTATGGAGAAAACATCATAATTTCCATATAGTATCTTGTACAGCAATAACTTGCTTTGCTACAGAATCATTAATACAGAAATATATCTCTGGCACTTCACAGCCAAGGACAGATGCTGAATCAGAGATCAGGGAGGGCTGTGGTGGTGATGGGGAGAGGCGTGCAGTGGTAATCAAAAAATGATCAACATCGTGAGTTTTAAGGAAGGCTTGAAGTTGAGTTCTCCAGGAGTTGATGACGGGACTGTTGCTTTTCCTAATGTATATTAACTATCTAGACTTTAGTGCACAAGGGCCAATTTCCATGTTTGTGTTTAACCCTGGTAAGTGTCAGGTGATGCACTTTGGAAGGAGTTACAAGACAGGGAAGTACACAGTGAATGGCAGGACACTGGAGCTCAGAGAAACAGAGGATCTTAAGGTGCTTGTCCAAAAATCCTTGAAGATGGCAGGACAAGTTGATAGAGTGGTTAAGAAACCAGACGGCATGCATGCCTTTATCAGTCGAGAGCAGGGAGATTTGTTGGAGCAGTATACAAGTTTGGTTAGGCCACAGATGGTGTACTATATGCTTTCTGGTCTCTGCACTACAGAAAGGATGTGATTGTACTGGAAGGAGTGCAGAGGAGATTCACCAGGATCAACACAGTGCGGAGCCAGAGGAACACAGCAGTCAGGCAGCATCTGAGGAGTAGGAAAGTTGACATTTTGGGTCCGGACCTTCTTCAGAACTGGGAAGGGGGAAGGGAGCTGGAAAATAAATAGGTGGTTGGGTGGGAGGCTGGCGGAAGATAGGTGGGATGGTGATAGGTGAATGCAGGTAGGGGGTGATGGGGATTGGTCAGTGGGAATGATGGGGTGGATAGGTGGGAGAGAAGTTGGACAGGCTGTGTCAGGTGAAGGAGGTGAGAGGGAGGTGGGGTGGGTCTGGAGGAGGGGAGGTGGGATAGTGATAGGTGGATGCAGGTAGGGCATGGTAGGGCTTGGTCAGTGGGAAGGGCGGGGTGGATAGCTGGGGAATCAGATGGGCAGGTAGTGTCAGGTCAAGGAGGCGGGGGTGAGAGGGAGGGTTGGATGTGGGCTCCTGAGGTGGAGTATGAGGCGTTGCTCCTCCAGTTTACGTGTGGTGTCACTGTGGCACTGGAGGAGGCCCAGGATGGACATGTCATTCAAGGGAGTGACAGTGGGTGATGAAATGATTAGCAACTGGAAGGTGTCATCGATTATTGCATGCGGAGCACAGACAGTCCATGAAATGGTCCCTGAGTCTGCGCTTGGTCTCGCCTATGTAGAGGAGGCCACGTCGGGAACAATGGATACAGTAGACCAAGTTGGTGGATGTATAGGTGATCCCCTGTCAGACATGGAAGGTTTGCTTTGGGCCTGGGATGGGGGGAGGTGTAGGGGCAGCTGTCTCACTTCCTGCGGTTGCAGGGAAAGGTGCCGGGTGTGGTGGGGTTAGTGGGGAGTGTGGAGTGAATGAGGAAGTCATGGAGTGAGAGGTCCCAAGAAAGGCAGATAGGGGTGGGAAGGGAAATACCTCTTATCAATATCAATATATATCAATGTCAGATTGCTGTCTCCTAAATTCACCAGGATGTTGCCTGGAATGGAGCAGTTTAGCTCTGAAGAGAGACTGGATAAGCTTGGAGATAGTAGGAACTGCCGATGCTGGAGTCTGAGATAACAAGGTGTAGAGCTGGTTGAACACAGCAGGCAAGGCAGCATCAAAGGAGCAGGAAAGCTGACGTTTCGGGTCTGGACCCTTCTTCAGAAATGTTTTCTTCAGAGCAGAGAAGGCTGAGGGGGTACTAGATAGAGGTGTAAACGATTAGGAGGGGCATGGACAAGGTGGATAGAAAGTAGATGTTTCCCTTAATCAAAGGGTTAGTAACAAGGAAGCATAATTTTAAAGTGAAAGGCAGGAGGTTTAGAGTGTGGTGGGTGTCTGGAATGCACAGCCTGGGAGAGTGTTTGAGGCAGGTAACCTTACAACCTTTAAGAAGTACTTGGATGAACGCTTGTAATGCCACAACATTCACAGCATTGCACCTAGTGCTGGAAGATGGAACTAGAGTAAATTTTTAGTGTAGCTTTATAGGTTCAGACTTGATGGGCTAAATGGCCTTTTCTGTTCTGAGATAACAACGTATAGAGCTGGATGAACACAGCAGGTCAAGCAGCATCAGAGGAGCAGGAAAGCTGACGTTTTGGGTCTGGACACTTCTTCAGAAATGAAGAAGTGTCTGTTTCTGTTCTGTGTTGTTTAATGATTGGAAGCATTATAAACTGTAAGAGGACAGCATAGAACTTCAAAAGGACATTGACTACTTGGTGGAGTGGGTGGATAGATGGAAATTAATTTTTAAAAATTTATTCATGGGATGTGAGCATCATTGGCTGGGCCAGTATTTATTGCACTAGTTGCCCTTGAGAAGGTAGGGTTGAGCTGTGTTCATAGACCACTGCAGTCCATATGTTATAGGTGGATCCACATTCAAGATCTTACATGTTTCAATCAAGTCATCCCTCATTGGTCTAAAATTAAGTGGAAATAAGTCCAGTCTGTTCAGCTTTTCCTCGTAAAACAACTCGCTCATTCCAGGTATCAATTCAGTAAACCTGATTGAACTGCCTCCACCTTGTTTACTTCCTTGCTTAAGTAAGGAGACCACACCATACATAGTACTCCAGATGTTGTCTCACCAATGACCTGTATGACTGTTTATGTTCAATTCCTGTTGTAATAAAGAATAACATGCTATTCACCCTCCTGATTACATGTTGTACTTGCATACTAACTTTTAGTGGTTAATGCACTAGAACACTTAGACCTCTTTGCACCTCAAATTTCTGCTGTCGTTCACCATTTAGATAATACTGTGCTTTTATATTTGTCCTGCCAAAGTGAATAACTTAATATTTTCTAATATTTTACTCCATCTGTCAGATATTTTAGCCACTCATTTAACTTATCGATATCCACCTGCAACCTTCTGTTTCCTTTGCAATGGCCCTGACCTTGTGTCCCAACTGTGTCACTCAGGCAGCACTTTCTGCTGGAACTGAGCCGTCAGGGAGGTGGGAGCCATTTGCAGAGCGCAAGTGGCAAATGCTGACAACAGCCATGAACTTGGAAAGCCAGCAGCAGGAAAGGTCGTGAAAGTGAGTGAACAGCCAAATAAGAACTAATGTGTTCTCATCTAATTCCAGATGCCCATCATTCCAAAACTTTTTTCATTAAAGCATCAAAAATGTTCACTTCTCCTAGTTTTGAATCTGACAGCTGTGCACTCACATGCACCAGACTTTTCAGCTTTGCTGAATTCACATTTGAAGATTACAATCTTGTTTTCCCCACTTAATAACAAGTTCCTCAAGGTTCTTAATGAGCCGGCAATCAGATTCCAACTTCTCACCTCCCGCCCTCTCTTTGAAAATTGAAACAAATCCTGAAGCCATTGGGAGTTGAGAAACCTTCTGTAATGTAATCTTTAAATTTTGTGGCAGTACCTGTTTCTGAATCTGCCAATTATGGAAGATTTGACTTAAGATGTATGAATGGTTAAAATTAATTCTCCTTTTCTGTATCCTCACAGCTCAATGTAAGCGTTTGGAGGGAGGATTGGATAAGCTAAAGGAAGCCAGTATTCAGCTGGCAGAGTTAAACTTGAAACTTGCAGAACAAAAGATTATATTGGCAGAGAAAACAGAAGCCTGTGAAGCTCTATTGGCAGAAATTTCAGTCAACACTGCTGTGGGTAAGGACACCTGAGCTGGAAGATGCTGGATACATCCTGAGTTATTAACTGTTAGTACCGCAAGACTTACAGGTAATACTAATTCATCAACACAAAGATGGGATAATTTACAAACATACAACACTAACAAGCAGGAGATGACCGACTGATCACCAAGTCTGCTCAATAAACTCATAAATAATATTCACAACTCTCGTCTCATTTCTCTGCATTGCTCCTGTGCTTCCTCTTGAAGTTATAAAGGTGCACAAGAGGATTCCATACCTTCAGTGTAATGAGATACATATTTCAGTAATTGCTTTTCTTTTAATCAGAGTGACGTAGAAATTCCTCTGAATGGTTCAGTCTGGTTCTGAAATTGCAGGAATGGCACCCAACATGTATGGAGCAGCAGGGAACGAGCATGCCCTACACATGCATGTGTGCATGCGCGAATGTGCATTCACTCACTGGGGCTATATCTGTAAAGGGTGTCTAGGGGAACCTCACCGTTTTCTCGTCTGATTTATCTGGAATTTCTTGAAGTGAGCAGTTGTGGCATCATAGTCTTCATTAGTGACAGGAGGAGGCCAGGCAGCTCCTTGAGCCTATGTTATCACTCAATGGATCATGGCAGATTTAAATCAAGACTCAGTGTACTTGTCCCTCTTGTGCATTTGCTACCAATGATTTTAGATGCTTAGTGAGTCACCTTTGGAATGACATATTGGTGTGTAAACCAGCTTTAAAATTGCACTAAATACAATACCATGTGTAAATAAATGCAGATTTACAACTTCTTCCACGTAACTTTTTCAGCTGAGGAGAAGAAGCAGCTTGCAGAAGAGAAAGCTTTTGAGATAGAGGAACAAAATAAGGTAATAGCTGTGGAAAAGCAGGATGCAGAAAATTCCTTGGCTGAAGCTTTGCCTGCTTTGGAGGCTGCCAGAGTAGCATTGCAGAGTTTGGATAAGTCTGATGTCACTGAGATCAGGTAATCCTGGATAAACAGCTCCTCTGATTTTACATTTCTGACTATTCTCTTCAACTCTGTCTGTGGTCTTGCTCTTCTCTTCCTCTGTTCTCTGTTCTCTCCTCCAACCCTTCAACCATCTAAGTTATTTACATTCCTGTATGGTGGCCTCTTGCATACCCTCAATTTTAATTGCATTGTTATTGGTAATTTGTGTCTGTACCTGCCTAGTCCCAAAGCTCCCCAACCCCTCCACATCTTTATTTGTCTTGCCTCTTCAAAGATGCTCCTGAGGTCCCCATCAGCTCAGATGCCAGTGTTACCAGCCAATTTGAATCACTCCATCTATTAATAAAAAACTGAAGGCATGCAAATGGGCCCAGACAACATCCCAACAAAATATTGAAGACCACAGATCCAGTATTAGCCATGTCTCTAGCCAAGTTGTTCCAGCACAGCTACAACAGTGGCATTGACTGAAAATGTGGAAAATTTCCAGCTATTTCCTGTCCACAAAAAGCAGGACGAATCCAACCCAGCCTCTTACAGTATATCATTCTACTCTCAATCATAAACAAAGTGATGGAAGTTGTTGTCAACAATGCTGCCAAGCAGCACTTGCTTAGCAATAACCTGCCCACTGATGCTCAATTTGGGTTCTGCCAGGGTCACTTGACTACTGACTTTAATACAGCCCTGTTCCAAATGTGAACAAAAGACCTGAACACTAGAACACAGAACATTACAGTGCAGTACAGGCCCTTCGGCCCTCGATGTTGCGCCAACCTGTGAAACCAATCTGAAGCCCATCTAACCTACACTATTCCATTATCATCCATATGTTTATCCAACGACCACTTAAATGCCCTTAAAGTTGGCGAGTCTACAACTGCTGCAGGCAAGGCATTCCATGCCCTGACTACTCTCTGAGTAAAGAATCGACCTCTGACATCTGTCCTATATCTATCACCCCTCAATTTAAAGCTATGTCCCCTCGTGCTAGCCATCACCATCCGAGAAAAAGGCTCTCACTGTCCACCCTATCTAATCCTCTGATCATCTTGTATGTCTCTATTAAGTCACCTCTTAACCTTCTTCTCTCTAACGAAAACAGCCTCAAGTCCCTCAGCCTTTCCTCATAAGACCTTCCCTCCATAGCAGGCAACATCCTGGTAAATCTCCTCTGCACCCTTTCCAATGCTTCCACATCCTTCTTATAATGCGGCGACCAGAAGTGTACACAATACTCCAAGTGCGGCCGCACCAGAGTTTTGTACAGCTGCAACATGACCTCATGGCTCCGAAACTCAATCCCTCTACCAATAAAACCTAACACAATGTATGCCTTCTTAACAACCCTATCAACCTGGGTGGCAACTTTCTAGAGGGAAGGCAAAAGTGACTGCTCTTAACATTGAAGCTGTATTTGACTGAATGTGGCAGCAAGGAGCCCTGGCAAAACTAGAGTCAGTGGGAATTGGAGGGACAACAGTTGGAATCGTACCTAGCAAGATGGTCATGGTTGTTGGCGATCAGTCATCTCAGCTCCAGAATATCTCTACAGGAGTTCTTCAGGGTAGTGTCCTGGGTCCAACCATCTTCAGCTGCTTACATAAGAACTAGGAGCAGGAGTAGGCCATCTGGCCCCTCAAGCCTGCCCCGCCATTTAATAAGATCATGGCTGATCTTTTGGGACTCAGCTCCACTTACCCGCCCACTCACCATAACCCTTAATTCCTTTATTGTTCAAAAATTTATCTAGCCTTGCCTTAAAAACATTCAGTGAGGTAGCTTCAACCGCTTCACTGGGCAGGGAATTCTACAGATTCACAACCCTTTGGGTGAAGAAGTTCCTCCTGACCTCAGTCCTACATCTGCTTCCCTTTATTTTGAGGCGATGCCCTCTAGTCCTAGTTTCACCTGCTAGCGGAAACAACCTCCCTGCCTCACCTTATCTATTCCCTTCATAATCTTATGTTTCTATAAGATCTCCCCTCATTCTTCTGAATTCCAATGAGTATAATCCCAGTCTACTCAGTCTCTCCTCATAATCCAACCCTCTCAACTATGGAATCAACCGAGTGAATCTCCTCTGTACCCCCTCCAGTGTTAGTATATCCCTTCTCAAGTAAGGAGACCAAAACTGCACACAGTACCCTAGGTATGGCCTCACCAGGACCCTATACAGCTGCAGCATAGCCTCCCTGTTTTTAAACTCCATCCCTCTGGCAATGGCAGACAAAATTCCATTTGCATTTTTAATTACCTGCAGCACCTGCAATCCTACTTTTAGCGATTCATGCACAAGGGCATCCAAGTCCCTCTGCACAGCAGCGTGCTGCAATTTTTTACCATTTAAAACATAGTCCACTTTGCTGTTATTCCTACCAAAATGGATGACCTCACACTTATCAACATTGTACTCCATCAGCCAGACCTTTGCCCACTCACTTAGTCTATCTATATCCCTCTGCAGACTTTCAGTGTCTTCTGCACACTTTGCTCTACCACTCATCTTAGTGTCATCTGCAAATTTTGACACACCACACTTAGTCCCCAACTCCAGATCATCTATGTAAATTGTAAACAATTGCGGTCCCAACACTGATCCCTGAGGCACACCACTAGCCACTGACCGCCAACCAGAAAAACACCCATTTACCCCTACTGTTTGCTTTCTACTGGTCAACCAATTGTCTATTCATGCCAAGACATTACCTGTAATACCATGCAACTTTATCTTATGTAGCAGTCTTTGGTGTGGCACCTTGTCAAATGCCTTCTGGAAATCCAGATACACCACATCCACAGGATCCCCACTGTCCACCATTCAAGTAATGTCCTCAAAGAATTCCACCAATTCATCAATTACATTCCCTCCATCATAAGGTCAGAAGCGGGATGTTCACTGGCACTTGCACAATTCATGCCTCCCCAGGGAATGAAGCAGTCTGTGTCCAAATGCAGCAACTTCTGGATAGTATCCAGGCTTGGGCTGATAATTTGCAAGATGGATTTGTGTCACACAAGTGCCAATAACCATCTCCAATAATAGAAAATCTCATAGTCATTCCTTGTCATTCAGTGGCATTATCTTTGGTGAATTCTCCACTATCAACATCGTGTGGGTTACCAATGACCAGAAATTGATTTAGATCAACCATATAAATAAGTGGATACAAGAAAGGTAAGTGGCCAGGAATTCTATGTCAGGTAACTCACCTCCTGAGTCCTTGAATCATATCCACCATCTGTAAAACACAAGTTAGGTGTTGAGTACATCTCCAACAATACTCAAGCTTGTCACCATCCAGGACAAAGCAGCCCACCTGATTGGCCCTATATCCGCTGCTGATGTGCAGTAGCAGCAGTGTGTACCACCTACAAGATTCACTGCAGAAATTTGCCAATAGTCCTTCAACACCATCTTCCCAACCCACAGACTCTCTTATCTAGAAGGACAGGGGCAGCACACGCAAGTGAACATTCCCACTTGCAAGTTCCCCTCTAAGACATGTACTGTCCTGACTTGGAAATATATCGCTGTTCCTTCAAAATCCTTTAACAGCACTGTGGGATCCCTATGCTACATGGACTGCAGCAGTTCAGGAAATCAACTCACCACCACCTCCTCAAGGGCAACTAGAGACGGGCACTTAATGCAGGCAAAGCCAGCAATGCCCACATCTCCTCAAACCAAAAGATAAAAAGCCTATCCTTGATCAGTATTTTAATCATCGGCTCTAATATCTAAGTGATTTTCTCAAACTTTGTATTTGAATGTTTTTGTGAAGTGCCTTGCTTTATTATGTTAAAGTTGTTGTAAAGAGTTGGTGTTAGCACCCACCTTCATGTCTGTGATATCAATGTTCTTAGGCTGTTTTATTCCAATAATAATGTTTTAGATATTTTTGTTGAAATAACAAATGGTTGGTGATGTAAAATGGCTGATGGCATGTACGTGCACTTTCACAAGGTTATTATATGTTTAAAGGTTATTTGACAGTGTCACACAATAAACCTGTAGACAAAATTGAAGTCCATGGGATTAGAGGAACACTAGCAGCATGGCTGCAGAATTGACCAAGTAACTGAAAATAGGGAGTGGTGGCCAACAGTAACCTGAGTAACCAAAGGAAAGGGACAGAAAGGGGAAAACATTTAAAAGTAAAAATTACAAAACAAGTTTGTTTATTCATTCATGGGATGAGGACATCACTGGCTGGGCCAGCATTTATTGCCCAGATGGCAGTTTAAGAGTCAACTACATCACTGTGGGACTGGAGTCACATGTAGTCTGGACCCAGTGAGGAAGGCAGTTTCCTTCCCTAAAGGACATTTGTGTACCAGATGTGTTGTTCCAACAATCGGCAGCAGATTCATGGTTATCACCTTGAGTGTAGGAGTTTGGAAGTCATGTCTTTTTTTCCTTTATTCATTAACGGGATGAGGGTGTTGCTGGCCGGGCAGCATTTATTGTCCATCCCTAATTGCCCGGAGGGCAGTTAAGAGTCAACCACATTGCAGTGGGTCTAGAGTCACAGGTAGGCCATACCAGGTAAGGATGGCAGTTTCCTTCCCTAAAGGACATTAGTGAACCAGGTGGGTTTTTCCGACAGTCAACAGTGAATTCATCCACTGGGGGCATCATTAGATTCTTAATTCCAGATATTTTTACTGAATTCAGATTCCACCATCTGCCATGGCAGGATTCAAACCCAGGTCCCCAGAATGTTATCTGGGTCTCTGGATTAACAGACCAGCAGTAATACCACTAGGCCATTGCTTTCCCTGTTGAGGTTGTACAGGACATTGGCTTCGGAATACTGTGTCCAGTTCTATTCACCCAGTTTAGGAAGGATATTATCAAGCACGTTCAGAAGAGATTTACCAGGATAATGCCAGGTATGGAAGGCTTGAGTTATAAAGAAAGGCTGGATAGGCTGGAACTTCTCTAAACTGTCTAAGCTCCACTGAAAGGCGACTTGATAGATGTTTATAAAATAATGAGACCTATAGATAGAGTTAATGGTAGTTGTCTTTTCCCTAGGATGGAGGATTTTAAGCCTAGGGGGCATATTTTTAAGGTGAGATGAAAGAGATTTAAAAAAGACATCAGAGGTAAATTTTTTTGCACAAAGTGGTTCACATGTGGAATTAACTCCCTGATGAAGTGGTGGATGTGGGTACAGTTACAGCGTTTAAAATACATTTGGGTAAGTAAATGAATAGGAAAGGCTTGAAGGGATATGGACCAGGAGCAGGCAGGTGGGTCTAGTTTAGTTTGTGATTTATGTTTGGCATGGACTGGGTGGACCGAAGGATCTGTTTCTGTGCTGTATGAATCTGTGACTAGACTCTTAATTCCAGGTTTCGTTGAGTTCAAATTCCACCATCTGCTGTGACATGATTCAAACCCAGATCCCCCCGACACAGCCATTTCTGAAGAAGGCTCCCAACCCGAAGCGTTAACTTTCCTGCTCCTCTAATGCTGCCTGGCCTGCTGTGTCCCTCCAGGTTCACACAATTTTATCCCCAGAACATTACCTGGGCCTCTGGATTAACAGTATGGTGATAATTCCACTAGGTCATCACCTCACTCAGTGTTGTCTTGCATTGAGCACCAGCTTTGACAATGATGGCCCAAATAAGATCCTTCTGTGCTGCATAATTCTACAGTTTGAGACAATATTGTAAATGGCTGTGCCCAAAGTCCTTGATTTCTGTTTTGACAGTAAACGGAAATGGAGTTCAATAACTATCTGTTCATTAGTACTGTTTGTCCGGTATATGATGCCAAAAATTTTATTTGACTCCCTTCCTCTCTGCCTGTGTATGGAGAGTGGAGCTGAAGTTGGGAATTAACTTGTGGAGTAGGATCAAGGGGCTGAATGGCCAGCTTCTGCTCCTATCATTCCCTGTATTGCATGGCCGTATTCTCTTTTGCTCAATGTCAGTGTAGCTTTTTGGAGCACTCCCTATTTGTATTTTTTTCTCATCTGATAGATTTATTGATCTTAATTGGAGACAGGTATTTGCAGTGCCTGATAAATAATGAATGTGATTGGTGCTAATTATGAAGAATAAGATATCAGAGAAATTGCAGTTCCCTGCAGCAAACAGGAAACCAAGACACTGATGCGAACTTTATTTTAAATGATACATTTTTTGAACGTTATAACTAAGTTCAGGTTCTGCCAGGGCCACTTGGCTCCTGACTTTGTTACAGCCTGGGTTCAAACATGGACAAAAGAGCTGAATTCCAGAGGTGAAGTGAGAGTGACAGCCCTTCACAACAAGGCTGTATTCGACTGAGTGTGGCCTCAAGGAGCCCTAGAAAAAATGGAATCAATAGATATCGGGGGCAAACTCTCTGATTAGAGACATATTTGGCACATAGGAGGATGGTCATGGTTGTTAGGGCGTCCGTCATCTCAGCTCCAGGACACCTCTACAGGAGTTCTTCAGGGTAGTGTCCTAGACCCAACCATCTTCAGCTGCTTCATCAATGACCTTCCCTCCATCATAACGTCAGAAGTGAGGATGTTAATAGTGATGACTGCACGATGTTCAGCACCATTTGTGACTCATCATAATCTGAAGCAGTTCATGTTCAAATGCAACAAGATCTGGACAATATCTGGGCATTGGCTGTCAAGTGACAAGTAACATTCATGCCAAATGCCAAGCTATGACTATCACCGACAAGAGACAGTCCAACCACTGCCCCTTGGCATTCAATGGTGTTACCTTCACTGAATCCCCCAGTGTCAACATCCTGAGGGTTTTCATTGACCAGAACCTCAATTTGACTCACCACGTAAACACTGTGGCTACAAGCACAGGTCAGAGGCTAAGAATACTGCGGCACATAACTCACCTCCTGACTTCCCAAAGCCTGACAATCATCTACAAGGTACAAGTCAGGATTGTGAAGGTATAGACCCCACTTGCTTGAATGGGTGCAGCTCCAACAACACTCAAGAAGCTTGACACCATCCAAGACAGAGCAGCTGGCTTGACTGGCACTGCATCCACAAATATCCACTCCCTCCACCACTGACACTCAGTAGCAGCAGTGTATACAGCCTACAAGATGCACTGCAGAAGTTCACCAAAGATCCCCAGACGGTACCTTCCAAACACACAACCACTTCCATCTAGAAGGACAAGGGCAGCTGATACATGGGATCACATCACCTTCAAGTTTCCCTCCAAGCTACTCGCCATCCTGACTTGGGAATATATCACTGTTCCTTCACTGTTGCTGGGTCAAAATCCCAGAATTCCTTCCCTAAGGTCATTGTGGGTCAACTCACAGCAGCTGGACTGCAGCAGTTCAAGAAGGCAGCTTACCACCACCTTCTCAAGGGGCAACTAAGGATGGACAATAAATGCTGGCCAGTTAGCGCTATTTCATCCCACAAATGAGTTAAAAAAAAACTGCCTTCTCAATACAGCATAATGTTAATTTGTGAAAAATTACAGGGCAGATTTGTATTAGAAGATAACACTTCGAGCAATTGATTAGAATTTATTGGTAATATTTTAGTGCAGCACTTGATAACTTTTTTGTTCTTTATTTGGAAAGGTCATTTGCAAAGCCACCGAGACAAGTACAAACTGTTTGTGAATGTATCCTTGTCATGAGAGGTTATAAAGAGATTAACTGGAAATCAGCCAAAGGCATGATGTCGGAGGCTAACTTCTTAAAGGTCCTTATGGAAATGGATTGTGATGCTATCGGACAGAATCAAGTCAAAACCGTAAAAGGTAAATGCATGACTAGAAGTGAAACTGTATACATTATTGATTGGAGTGGGATATAGTAACTTTATAACAATTAGATGGTAGGATATTGCTTATTCGATAGCTTGAGATTACACATTTTGTGATTATTTGGTAACTGCACAGATCTCTCCTTCAGCTAACTGTACAGATGGGAGTGGAGTTAGTCATGAGGCAACCTCATTTGTACAAGTTGAGTAGGGACAGCCTGTAAGTCTGTGGTTTTGACGATTTTGTTTCTGGAGATGAAAAATATTGAGGTGAAAAGAAATATTTGATTTAAAGGAAACCCACCTGCATTTCGAACTGACCTGTCACCCTTCTGTTGGGCTCACTTTTTAAAAAATTAATTTTGGATATTACTGTCAAGGCTGGCAATTATTCTGTATCCTTAATGATTTGATACAGCTACAAGGCTACCCTCGCTGTTGTGTAAGTGGAGTCATATTAATAGCAGGTTTTCTTCCTCAAAGAACATAATGAATAAGTTACACTTTTCTAACAATTCAAAAGCTTCACAAGCACTGTTTATTTGTAATTTTGTGGGATGTGGGCATCACTGGCAAGGCCAACATTTACTGTATATACCTAATTGAACTCTGGCCATTTCAGAGGGCAGTTAAGAGTTGACCAGCTTGCTTTGTGTTTGGAGTCACACATAGACCACACCAGTTAATCATAGCATCCCTACAGTGTGGAAACAGGCCCTTCGGCCCAACAAGTCCACACTGACCCTCAGAGCATCCCACCCAGACCCATCCCTACAACCCAGCTAATCTACACAGCCCTGAACACTATGGGCAACTTAGCATGACCAATCCACCTAGCCTGCACATCTTTGGACTGTGGGAGGAAACCAGAGCACCTGGAGGAAACCCATGCAGACACGGGGAGAATGTGCAAACTCCACATTGACAGTCACCCGAGGGTAGAATTGAACCCAGGCCCCTGGTGCTGTGAGGCCGCAGTGCTAACCACTGAGTCACCGTGCCGCCCCATTATCTGCTAAGTATAGCAGATTTAATTCCCTAAAGAACATTCATGAATCAGGTGGAATTTATGACAATTGATGATAGTTTCAAAACCACCCTTATCAAAACTAGCTTTCCATTCCAAATTTATTGATTGAATTCAGAATTCATTGGCTGACTTGGTGGTATCTGAGCTCATGTGGCACTGGATTACCAACCCAGTGACACCACCAGTTTGCCACCATTTCTCTCTTTTTGCTGATGCTAGTTTTTAATTGCCAAATTATTGAATTGCTTCTCAAAACTACTATGATAAAATTTGAGTCTATATTCTCTGCAGTTCTAATAAGGCCTATGGAATGCTACACCAATAAAATAGCCACCACTTTAGTACGCTGCTGTAGCTATTGTGGCTTCTTTCAATTGTAGCACAATAGTGCAAGGTCCCGCTATGATCCAGGAAGCCTGATACTCCTCTCACCCCATGTAAACCACTGACTGATGACAAGGCACAGGACAGTCATTTCCAGACTTACCCTCTGCACTGTCAGTGATGGAAACGGAACAGAAGGTCTATTCTGATTCAGGGCTAACATGTCTTTTTTTTATTTACTTGTGGGACGTGGGCATCGCTGACTGGTCAACATTTTTATTGCCTGTCCCTAGTTGCTTTTGAGAAGGTGGTGGTGATCAGCTTTCTTCGACTGCTGCAGTTTACCTGCTTTGGATTAGCCTACAATGTCCTTAGGGAGGGAATTCCAGGTTCTAACCTAGTGACACTGAAGGGACGTCGATATATTTTCAAGTCAGGATGGTGAGTGGCTTGGAGAGGAACTTGCAGAAGGTGGTGTTCCCATGTATCTGCTCCCCTTGTCCTTAGTGGAAGTGATTGTGTATTTGGAACGTGCTGTCTAAGGATCTTTGGTGAATTTCTGCAGTGCATCTTACAGATAATACACACAGCTGCTGCTTAACATCAGTGGTGGAGGGAGAGGATGTTTGTGGATGTGGTGCCAGACAATGGGCTGTTTTTTCCTGGATAATGTCAAGATTTTTGAGTGTTGTTGGAGCTGCACCCATCCAGGCAAATGTAGAATATTCCATCACACTCCTGACTTTTGCCTTGTAGATACTGGACAGGCTTTGGGGAGTCAGGAAGTGAGTTACTTGCCACAGTATTCCTCGCCTCTGACATGCTCTTATGATCACTATATTTATGTGGTGAGTTGAGTTTCTGATTAATGGTAACCCCAAGGTATTGACAGTGGGGGATTCAATGGTGTTAACATTATTGCATGTCAAGGAGCAGTGGAGATGCTCACTGCCTGGCATTTGTGTGGCATGTATGTTACTTATCATGTAATCTTATCACGTAATCAGTGTAAAACACAAATGTGCCAAAGCACTATCACAATTCAGATACCAAAACAAGTCAGATTGCCTAATGAGAGATAGTAGGAACTGCAGAAGTTGGAGAATCTGAGATAATGAGGTGTAGAGCTGGATGAACACAGCAGGCCAAGCAGCACCAGAGGAGCAGGAAGACTGACATTTCAGGCCTAGACCCTTAGGATTCGGTGCTCTCACTGCCGCGGCCCGGGTTCGATTCCTGGTCAGGGAACATAAAATTGCTTAATGAATAGTGTTTCCATTTGTAGGTTTTCTCAAGAATCTGAACACCTCATTTGATGAAATGCAGGCCATCAGCAGAGCAGGGGCTGGCATGTTGAAGTTTGTGGAGGCTGTCATGGGCTATTGTGATGTGGCTAGAGAAATCAAACCCAAACGAGAAAAGGTATGCATTACTTCAGATGATGCCATAGTGTGTTCTGCAATCATATATTTCATATGCATTTATCAAACAGTAATCTTTTATGGCACCCAGATTTAATATTTCTCTCCTCACATGTTGATTTGTTGGTTGTGAAATGAAAGAAACTGAATATATCTGTTATTTCTATAGGTTGCCAGGTTAGAACGTAATTACTATCAAAGCAAACGCGATCTGGAGAAAATCCAAGCAGAGCTGGCAGCTATACAGAGGGAGCTTCAAGCACTGAGTGAGCGGTATGAGGCTGCAATGAGAGATAAGCAACAGCTTCAAGAAGAGGCAGAAATCATGGAACGGCGATTGGTGGCTGCAGACAAGCTCATCTCTGGATTGGGATCTGAAAATGTTCGGTGAGTCCAATTATCAAAAGTTCATGCATCAAAAATTGAGACTGTAAATTGGGGCATGATAGTAAATATTTATTGTGTTTTATTGGTTCTCCAATTTGCTTTCTCGCTCTGACAATAGTGTCAACAGGTGGAATTTGAAGCGAGCTGCCAACCAATTTCACTCGCTTAAAATTTGTGCTGTACATTCTGATTTGCTGTTGTATGTGCATTTACAGTGTTTGGGTTTCTGTAAAACTGATCAGCTTGAATTGGCTTCCATAGCCTCACTGGGGTCATGGGGACCTAGCCTCAACTTCACCCTTCTCAATTTGGCATTAGAAAAACTATATTTTTACAGGGAACTAAGGACGGGCAATAAATGCTGGCCCACCAGCGATGCGCACATCCCACAAATGAGCAAAGAAAATGCATCATCTTTGAGTTCTTGTTTTATACTTTCCCTTACATCTCCACGACTAGATTGTGTTAGCAGATTTATTGAATTCAGTTCACAATTTGCCATTGGTGGAATTTGCTGTCCTATATTGGCACTTGTTACCAGTTCACTTCACCAGCACAGGAGTTTGTTACCCAGGAAGATTTGTACATGTTCTGTTCTGGATTATTATTTCACTGGTTTCCATTTGTAACTTTCTAATCCTTCAAGTAAAATTCAATCTTTAACTCTTGATGTTAAAGTGATTGATTTTCCAAATCTCCAGAACAATTCACCTTTTATCCATGTCCAAAGATTACTTTAAGTCAACAGGCATTGCCCTAGAGCAAAGGCCCAGATCACACACAACAACTTGGCCAACATTGTTCTAAAAAGCTGCAGAGCAGTGGCTTGTATTCTCTGCCGAGAACTGGTGTGTGCTGCCACTGTACATGCTCACTAGCCTTTCATATTTTCAAGCCAATTCTGATTGATTGAGCTGGCAGAGAGGCCAGCCTTCCTTGGGGGTTTTCAGTGGCCAAGGCTTCCTTTGGTGATGCCTGATCCTGGAATTTGCATTCTGGCTATGTTCTTAACATTGGGGGAATGGCTAAGACTGGTTTTTATTGAAGATAATACATAGTTTCTGTTTGAAAAAGGAAAATAAATCTCTGACCAGCAGCGAATGATGGCACGGTTGGAAGCAAAGATGCTGATTTTACAAAATACATGGACCCATGGTACATCTGGCATGAGGCTGCTTCTGTCTGACGTGAAATGGCTTGCCATCATTTACGTGGGCAGTCACTTCCCGTGATACTTCATACTATTGTACATAAGTCTGAAAGGATAAATGCTGAGAAGTGCCAGAAGCACCATCCACCAGGATAATGTCTTATGGACTTGTGGGCAAAACAGCTTAGGATCTGGAAGGAGTGCAATCTAACATCCAGATCCTCCCCATAGTCTCTGTAACAGTGTGACATCAATGTAAACTGTGACTAGTTGCTCACTGGTAATATACTAGATCTTGATAACTACTACTTTGTTATTATCTGAACATAATAAATTTTCCCTAAATAGATGGACAAAGGACTTGGAGGATCTAAAGATACGTAGAGTGAGATTACTTGGAGATTGTCTGATTTGTGCTGCTTTTCTGAGTTATGAAGGAGCTTTCAGCTCAGAGTTCCGCAGTGATATGGTTTACAATGAATGGCAGAATGATGTGCTGAAACGTGAAATTCCATTGAGTCAACCATTTCGATTGGAAAACTTGCTAACAGATGAAGTTGAAATTAGCAGGTCTGTTGCATCAGTATGCAAACCTTGTTAAATTACTGATGTTAGATATTGCTCCAATGCCTGAAAAACACAGTTTTACAGTTAAGGTAATGATTGGAATCGCCAATGTCCTTGTTTATATATTTCTTTCATAATAAAGATAGAAAGATTCATAATTATAATGCCTTTCACAACTTCAGGACATTTCTCAATACTTTACTACAATGACCAGACCATCTATATTTTCCTAATGTTTCCCTCCTCCCCTTCAAAAATAAAACCAATTTTTGTACCACCTGCAAACTTCTTTATTATATTCTCTGCATTTGAGTCTAACTCTTTGATATAAGCATCAAAAAGCAAGTGTTTGAGTAATGAGCTGTGCAGAACCCCAGCGGTAACAGCCTTTGAATCACAAAAATACCTGGCAACAGTAATCCTTTGCTTCCTTCCACTATGCCTTAGAGTGAAGGGACAACCCTTTAGAACTGAGATGGGGAGGAATTTCTTCAGCCAGAAGGTGGTTAATCTATTGTACTGATTGCCACAGAGTGCTGTAGAGTCCAAGGCATTGAGTGTATTTAAGAGAGAGATAGATAGGTTCTCGATAAGTAAGGGGATCGAGGGTTACGGGGAGAGAGCAGGAGAACGAGGTTGAGAAACATATCAGCCGTGATCGAATAGCAGAGCAGACTTGATGGGCTGAACAGCCCAATTCTGCTCCTCCAGCTTTTGATCTTACAGTCTAAGCCTCTGTTGGGTCCAAATTCCACCGTCCCTTGGATCCCAAGGGTTTTACTTTGTTGATCAATCTGTCATACGAGAACTCGTCAAAAGCATCCATTGCATTGCTCCGTACATTGTCTCTCAGAATTGATTCTGGTAATATGCCCACAAACAAGGTGAAACAATCTGGCCTATTACTCCAATTATCCTTTCCTCACTTTTTAAATAATATCACAGTGTTTGCAGTTCCCTAGTTGTCTGGAATCATTCCTGCAATCAGGAGGGATTTATTTTAACAGCTTTGGTTATATTTCATCTGGGCCCAATGATTTACCAACTTCAAAATTTGGTCAAACCCTTTCATGTTTCCTCTCTTGCAATGTTTACCCTATGTAATATTCCACACTCATCTTCTTTAGCTATAATATCTTCATTGAACTCTTCTTTTGTGAAGAAAGCTTGTAGTATTCACGAGAAACTTTTCTCACATCATCGGTCCACACACAGAGCTTATTTATCATTCTAGGTTCATTAGACCCACACTGCCTTTAGTTATCCTCTTCAAGTTTGTATACTTATAAAACATCTTTGGATTTGCCTTAATGTTATTTGCTAGTAATTTTGCATGCTTTTTCTTTTCTTTCTCAATTTCCCTTTAGTCTTGCCTCAGATTTTCTATACAATTGTAGACTTTCTGCAGTATTGTGCTCTTGGCATCTGACATGAGCTTTTTGTTTTGCATTACTTTACCCTGTACACACCTTACTTTGAGAGAACTGAGGATTTGGCTGTTCCATCCTTTTTCTCCATGAGAATATTTTTAATCTGAACCCTTTAACTTTGAAAGATCTGATATGACATTTACATATAAACGTTGTACGTATATAAAATGTTTAATGTAACAGAATCTGGCTGGTTAGCAGAATGAAGATTTACGATTTATTCTTGTGGACTCAGGTGGGGCTCAGAAGGCTTGCCACCTGATGAGCTCTCTGTTCAGAATGGAATCCTTACAACACAAGCTAGTCGATTCCCACTGTGTATTGATCCTCAGCAGCAAGCCTTAAACTGGATTAAAAGAAAGGAAGCAAAAACCAATTTAAAGGTAAGGGTTTCTGTCCAAACACACGGTTCATAGACCAACCTTGTGTATGTTACTGATACAGTGTTCATCTTTGTTGAGATGCCTTTCAGTCTATTGTGCGGTTCTTTGCTGAATTATTCAATTACATTTCTCAAGTAGCCTGTTTTAAAAATAGTAATGTACTCAGAATGGTAATTGAGTCTAATCTCTTCCAGATCTCTTCATTTAATGATCCTGATTTCCTGAAACAATTAGAAATGGCTATCAAGTATGGATTTCCCTTCTTGTTCCAAGATGTAGATGAATACATTGATCCGGTGATTGATAATGTTCTAGAAAAGAACATTCAAGGACAGCAGGGCCGCTATTTTATTGTGCTTGGTGACAAAGAGGTTGACTATGACCCTAACTTCAAACTGTACCTCAATACAAAGCTGTCAAACCCCAAGTACCAGCCTGCAGTTTTTGGGAAATCCATGGTGATAAACTATAATGGTAAATTCTGCTGCAGTCTGCATCACCTCATCCAAAACGTGCATCATGTGTCCATAATAGCATATTTAACTCGACCTGGAAAAGTGGAATTAATGTAGATTCTAACATATTTTGGTGGAACAGACTCGATGGGCCAAAGGGCCTCTTCTGTGCTGTATGATTATTTGGCATAGGAAGCTCTGTTCAGAATGCATGAAACATTTGCTCCATGAGCAGGCTTTTATTTGCCATTAAACTCCAGTCAAACCACGAACTGTCAATCTCATCACATGAGCAATAGTTCTGTTTGTTTTATTGGAGTTAAAATTAAAACTGAGGCTTGCTGAATTTATTTCTTTCCGCAGTGACATTAAGTGGATTGGAAGACCAGTTGCTAAGTGTTATTGTGGCCTTTGAACGGAAGGAACTTGAGGAACAGAGAGAACGTTTGATCAAAGAAACCAGTGAGAACAAGAAACTATTGAAGGACCTTGAGGATTCCCTGCTACGGGAGCTGGCAACTTCCACCGGAAACATGTTAGACAATGTCGAACTTGTCAAAACTCTGGAAGAGACGAAGACTAAAGCTACTGAGGTGAATGGATTACCGGACAACTGAATCACTGTTTTATTTGAAAAACAGTGAAATATTTTGGTGCCATCTCACATTTTTCTATTAGATGTTTCTAGGAGGCACATAATCCACATCCTGTAGTGTTCCTAAATATAAAAGGAAGAACGAAAGTTTAAATGCAGTAGCCATTGCACTGATGAGCTGGGCTCGTCTGTCGTTGGGGATGATGATACTTGTGGAGTCCCCACCTTTTGTGAATTGCTTAATTTTTCATCACAATTTACATTGGATGTGGCAGTACTGCAGAACACAGATCTGATCTGGTGATTGTGGAATTGCTTAGCTCTATCTAATGCTTGTTGCATCTACTTTTTAGTATGCAAGTTGTCCTGTGTTAAAGCTTCACCAGTTGACATATCAGTTTTAGGTATGTTTGCTGCTGCTGCATGCCATTTTACATCCTTCAATGATCCAGTGTTACATCTCTCTGAGCGAATGTGCTGGAAATCATGCTGCTATTCTCACAGTTATCACAAACATTTAAATTTCTATCAAAGTAGAGAAAGTCCCCAATTTACCTGCCTGATAAACTCAGGTTAATAGAAAATACAGTCTAGGTTTCTGTACTTAACAAGGACTGCTATTTAATGCAATAAATCGATTCTAATCCCAAGTTAACAATTATGAACTGTCAACATATAACTGTACCTGTTAAAATTCTAACCCCTTCTAAAAGCACCTACACACACTTAGAGACAAACAAAAAAAAAATCATCGTTGTTATGGATGGAGAGTAAAAAAAAGGGGAAACCATGGCCCCAATTCCCAGGAAGGAGGTATTCCTTTTCTTCCTAATTCCTTTAATTCTCAGCTTTTCCTTCAGGTTCTTTCACTGCTTCAGTGAAGGCAGAGCACAGGGGGCACAGAGCAACAAATTTTAAAGAAAAACCAAAAGAACTTTGGATGCTGTAAATCAGGACCAGAAACAGAAGTTGCTGTGCAGTCTGGTACCATCTGTGAAGAGAAATCAGTGACCCTTCCTCAGAACATTATAAAGACTCTGACTTATTGGTTAAAAACAACAGTTTACAACAACTAGTGGGAGAAAAAAAAATGGCTTTCTTTAGCTTCGGGTATTTTACTGGAGAGACAGAGATACTACCTCCCCTTCCTGATGTCTAGGGGCTACTTGCTATCTTGCTAACACCTACAAGTTGTTCAGATATGCAGGAACCAATCATAATTGTTGTCAGGTTGATGACTTTTGGCACTCACAACTGATCACAATTCTACAAACCAATCAGCAACCTGTTGCCAGCTGAATCTTACTTTGTATTCACACTCCAATGCCATGCGCCTATTTACACTATCCTTCACTGCTTGCAAAGGAACAGTGTAAACATTACTCACAATGAGTTTCAGCAATGTGTTCGTTCAAAGCACAGCAGTCCTTCCTCAGTTCTTTGTTGTTAAACAATCCTTTTCCCAATTCATTCCACATTTAGAAACTAAATAAAATAAAAAGATACAATGTTTACACCAGGGTTGATCTCCCAGTTTGATAGTAATGATGGAGTAGGCCATGGTGTTGCAGGTTGTGGTTGAATACAATTCTGCTGCACCTGATGGCCTGCAGCTACTCATGGATACCTGTTTTTATGCAATTATATCTGTTTGGAGCTAATATATTTAACATGGTGGTTGGCACATGCTAGAGGCTATCATCAATGTAAAGAAAATCCTTGTAGAGATGCAATCCTGTGCAGTGGTCTCTGTTACCAATACTGTCTGGGATGATGCATTTGGGACAGGTAAATTGGTGGGTAAGGTCAAATAGCTTTTGCTGCTTTATTAATTCTGTGTGTGTGTGTGTGTGTGTGTGTGTGTGTGTGTGTGCGCGTGTGTGTGTGTGTGTGTGTGTGAGCGTGAATGATATACCTGTCAACTTGAAAAAATTGCATTTACAATTCGTAACAGATCATGTAATATCGGTCTCTCTCATCTAATTGTTTGATAAACATAAAGCCAGTATAAACTGTTCCCTTTGGCAGGTGATGGAGAAACTAGTACTAGCTGAAAAAACTGCAGTAGATATTGACAAGTTACGTGATGGATATCGACCAGCAGCCAAGAGGGGTGCAATTTTGTTTTTTGTCCTGTCAGAGATGGCAGTCGTTAACAGCATGTACCAATATTCTTTGGCGTCATTCCTTGAAGTCTTTGATTTATCTTTGCGTAAATCTTTGCCTGATTCTATACTTCAAAAGCGACTGAGGAACATCATGAAAGCATTGACCCTCAATATGTACAACTATGGCTGCACAGGTCAGTGACACTGAATTGCAGTCCTTATGCAGGTAATGTTTAATTGAAAATGCAGTGTTTTAAATACTAACTGCACTGAGCATGTCCAATTAAATGTTAAATTACATTGGGCTATTTGTTCCATAAGTGAGACTTCTTCCCACTTTCTTTAAACTTGAACTCATCTGAAACTCTATTCTGGTATTGTCTCTCACACTGTTATACCAGCCCATTCCTTTGTCCTACAGTGGCTTCCATTTGTCCAAAACTTAACATTCTCATTCTTATGGTTAAATCCTCCATGGTTTCAGCCCTCACTGCAATATCTCATCAATGTTTCCAGCTCCACATTCCTCTGACTCTGGTGTCTTGCCAGTTATAGGGATTGGCCAGGGTGTTTTTTGTTCATTCATGGGATGTGGGTGTCACTGGCTGGGCCAGCATTTATTGCCCATCTGTAGTTGTCCTGAGAAGATGGTGCTGAGCTGCCATCTTGAACCACTGCAGTCCCTGTGCTGCAGGTAGACCCATAAATGGCACAAGGGTACTAACAAGTACTTTTTGAATGATTATTGAAAGGTTTTTTTAAAAAGTTACAGAGAAATTAACAGCTTTTCCCCAGTCTAACTAGATAATCCTTTTGAATATCTTTTTAAAGTCACTTTTAAATTATTTAAAATTAGGTTACTCAGAGATTGATGCTGACATTGGGATTAAAATGCTTATTTTCGTGATAAACCCATTTACAACTGTAGTAATCAAATGTTACCAAACATCAATATATCAGAGGATATTTTAATGCAAAATATTTCTACAAAATTATGCTTTAAAATGCCTGGTTACGCTACACTGTGGCAGACTTTGCAAATTTGTGAACAGAAGCTTGGAGGAAAAATGACATTTTAAAACAGGCACAGTTGAAATTACTGATTATACCCAAATTGGAAAGTTTAGCCCTGTTCCCCTGTTTACTTGACCCTGGCGTATTTGATGTTGGAACTCAATAGAACTTGCAACCTTCACTTGCTAATAGCAGAAATGCAACTGTAAATGTATTTTAAAGTTAATATCTCCTTGTCATTCCAGGTCTGTTTGAACGACATAAATTGCTTTTCTCATTCAACATGACGATAAAGATTGAGCAGGCAGAACATCGAATTCCTCAGGAAGAACTGGAATTTTTCTTGAAAGGTAAGTTTACAAACAAGAATGATGTTTTTCTGGTTGTAAGTTGTACTTGTAATTGACTTATTAATTGTAAATTCACAATAATCGAACATGATGCTTCCTCCTGTAATGGGCAGCATGGCATTATCTCAGTTCTGACCTTCTAAGGCTGTAGTTCTCTCTCAGCACTGACCCTCTGACAGTGTGGCACTCCCTCAGCACTGACCCTCCGACAGTGCGGCACTCCCTCAGCACTGACCCTCCAACAGTGCGGTGCTCGCTCAGCACTGACCCTCTGACAGTGCAGCACTCCTCTAGCACTGACCTTCCAACAGTGCGGCACTCCCTCAGCACTGACCCAGTCAGTCTAGATCATGTGATCAACTCTGGACTCAGACTTGAGGTCAGGGTCAGTCAAAGAATGCTTGTGCTGCCTTGTACTGGAGCTGTGGCTGAGACTTGCTGCTCAGTGCTATGTGTGGGTCGGCCGTGTTCTGCAACAACTGACTTGCCGCTGCCACCAATGAGAAATCAATTCAATCAACCAGTTAAGATCCAACTAGCAAGCATCTCTATGAATCATAGATCTCAATGCCAAAGTTATGCCTCATTAGAAGTTGCTTCCATTTGGAGACTGGAAGCGCCTGGGCTCCGGAGATTTGATTTAATTTATTACTGTCGCATGTACCAAGATACAGTGAAAAGTATTGTTTAGCTTGCTAACCGGACAAATCATATCCTACATAAGTGCATAAGAGTAATAGAACAGAATGTAGAATATAGTGTTACTGCTGCAGAGAAAGTGCAGGCAAAGATCAACTCTGACATATATGTGGTCTGTTCATAAGGCTGGTAACAGTGGGGAAAAAGCTGTTCTTGAATCTGTTGGTATGTGTTTTCAAACTTTTGTATCTTCTGCTCGATGGAAGAGTGGAAGAGAGTATAACCAGGGTTTGGTTATGTTGGTTGCTTTCCTGAGGTAGCGGGAAATGTAGATAGAGTCAATGGAAGAGAGGCTGGTTTTCATGATGGACTGGGATGCGTTCACAACTGTCTGTAATTTCTTGCGGTCTTCAGCTGCGCAGTTCCCGTACCAAACTGTGATGCATCCGGATAGGATGCTTTCCGTGGTGCATCCATAAAAATTGGTAAAAGTCATTGTGGGCGTGCTGAATTTTCTTAGCCTTCTGAGGAAGTAGAGGTGTTAGTGTGCTTTCTTATGGTGGCACAGTAACGCAGGGGTTAGCTCTGTGCCTCAGCGCAAGGGACCTGGGTTCAATTACAGCCATGGGTGACTGTCTGTGTGGAGTTTGCACGTTCTCCCTGTGTCTGCATGGGTTTCTGCCAGGTGGTCTGATTTCCGGTCACAATCTAAAGATGTGCAGGTTAGATGCATTGGCCATGCCAAATTGCCCCGTAATGTCCAGGGACATTTAAGATAGCTGGATGAGCCATGGTAAATGTGGGGTTACAGGGATAGGGTGGAATACTGGGTCTGGGTGAGTTGCTCTTTGGAGGGTCGGTGCAGGTTTGATGGGCTGAATGGCCTCTTCCTGCACCGTAGAGATTCTATTATTTGACACTGTAGTGCTGATTTGGATGGACCAGGATAGACTATTGGTGATATTTACTCCTTGGAACTTGAAGCAGTCAGCCATCTCCACTCAATTAATACAGGCAGGGCCATGTATTCCTGAAGTCGATGACCAGCTCCTTCATTTTGCTGACAGTGGGGGAGAAATTGTCTTTACACTAGCGATTTCTTTCCTGTACTCTGTCTTGTCATTGTTTGAAATCCGACCCACTACAGTAGTGTCATCGGCAAATTTGTAAATGGAGTTAGAGCTGATTTTGGCCACAGAGTCATGAGTGTAAAGGACTGTAGTTAGGGAATGAGTACGCAGCCTTGTGGGGCGCTGGTGTTGAGGATTATCGTGGAGGAGGGGTTGTCGCCTGTCCTTACTGATTGTGATCTGCAGGTCAGGAAGTCAGGGATCCAGTTGCAGAGGGGGAGCAGAGTCCTAGGTCTTGAAGTTTGGATGTGGAGATGCTGGTGTTGGACTGGGCTGGACAAGGTCAGAAGTCAAATGCCACCAGCTTATAGTTCAACAGGTTTATTTGAAATCACAAGCTTTAGAAGAGCTACTCCTTCATCAGGTGAAGTTTGGAGATGCGTTTTGCTGGAATTATGGTGTTGAAAGCAAAGTTAAAGTCAATAAATAGGAATCCTAGGTAACCTTGTTATCCAAATGTTCTAGGGATAAGTGTAGGCTTCAGGGAGATGATGTCTGCCGTGGACCTGTTGTGACAGTAGATGAATTGTAGTGGATCAAGGCAATCTGGGAGGCTGGAGTAGTTGTATGTCATTACTAACCTCTCAAAGCATTTCATAATGGTGGATATCAGAGCCAGTGGGTGGTAGACATTAAGGCACATTAAAGCTTGATTCTTCTTCAGCACCGAAATGATAGTGGTCTTCTTGAAGCGGGTGGGGACCTCACATCATAGTAAGGAGAGGTTAAAGATGTCTTCAAATACTCCCAGCAGCTGGTCTGCGCAGGATCTGAGTGCACAGCTGGGGACTCCATCTGGGCCAGTCACTTTCTGTGGGTTCACTGTCAAGAACGTCGATCTGACATCCACAGCAGTGACTGTGGGTACGCATGCACCTGAGGCTGTTGGGCCAGGTGACCATTTCATTGACCTTCTGTTCACAATGAGCATAGAATGGATTGAGCTTGTCAGAGAGAGGTGCATTGTTGTCAGCAATTCTACTCGACTTCTCTTTGTAGCCTGTTATATCGCATAAGCCTTGCTTAAGTCAGTGTGTGTTCATGTGGTAAATCTGGGACTCTAGACTAGTCTGCCATTGTCTGTTGGCATCCCTGATGGCTTTGCATATGCCATATCTAGATTTCCTGTATAGATCAGGGTCCCCTGACTTGAACACCTCAGACCTGGACTTCAGTAGGGAATGGATCTTCTTGTTCATTCATTAACTTCTTTGGCACGCAGTCCTCTACACACTTACTGATGAAGTCTCTGATGCTAGAGGCATAGTCATTTAGGTTGGCTGCTGAGTTCTTGAATATAGACCAGTCCACCGATTCCAAGCAGTCACGTAGGAACTCGCCCATTACCTCATGCCAGCACCGTACACCTCTCTGTACCGGATCCTCACGCATCAGTTTCTGCTTGTAAGCTGGCAGAAGAAGCACAGCCTTATGGTCTGATTTACTAAAATATTGATAGGGAATGAAGCAGTAGGCGTCTTTGAAGGTTGTGTAGCAATGGTCCAGTGTGTTTGGGCCTCTGGGGTGATAGGAGATGTGCTAGTGGTAACTTGGTAACTCACTGTTGAGATTAGCTTGGTTGAAGTCGCCAGCTGCAATGACAAAGGCCTTGGATTATTCCATCTCAAGGCTATTTGTAGCAATGTATATTTCATCAAGTGCGCTGTTCACGTCCACATGGGGTCCCTGAAGTCCTCGTTTTTATGGGAGCCAGTGACCAGAAGAAGGAACCTTTTATTCTGAGCCTCAGCAGGAGGGGGAGGATCTGACAGCAAGGCAGCCAAGTGGCTTTCAGTGACTATTTATTCAACCCCACCTCTGACCCCGATTTCCACTAGATTGGGATAAATGGAGATCCCCCCTCCACTGCTAACCCAGAAGGCAGGAATGGTAACCAGCCAACCAGTCATTTTGCTCATTTGCCAAGGAGCAAGCTAATCAGGCTGTGGTGGCTAGTCAAGTCCCATAAGTAGCTGTTAATTGACTACTGAAAGGCCTTGAACAGTGGTGAGTTGAGAAGGTCCCGAATGGACCTTCCCACCAAGATTTTAATTGCTGAGGTGCTGAGAAGCAGCTGAGTATCCCTCCAGAACCAAGTCACTCACTTACCTGTCCTTATCATCACCCTCTTGGCTAATGTCAAGGGAAGAACTTGGCCTGCGTAGTGCCTTGTACTTGAGTGCTAGGAGAGTTTTGTAAATTCCATGTTTTATTATTTAGAATTTAATGTTAATTTTTTGATGGACTTAAAATGCATCCTTAAAAAACATCATTAAATTTTAAAAGAAATTGGGTCAATAACTGCTGTTAATGGATGCTCTTCATTCCCACATGATGTGAGTCTGTTTTAAGTGAATGAATCCATGCAGTGACAAGTCTGCAGTGAATTCCATATAGCTCCCGTGGAAAGATGCAACAGTTGGATAGGCATAACTGATTTATGCCACATTTTCCAGTAATCTTTGAGCATAAATGAGAGACTCCTCTCCACAAGCAGATAATCAAGGCTCCGTATTGATTGCCAGAAGTATTTCCATGCAGTAGTTAGATTTCTCGTGTAATTTGACATCATTCTTTTCAGTGTTTCTGTTACAAACAGTTAATCTGTGAAAGGTTTCTTCACTAAGCCCTGATTCTTGAGATGCTGAAATTCCAATTCAAATACTCCAGATGTGTAAGTCCTGAAGCCAACACCATGGGCAGTTTTAGATTGTTGGTTGGATGTGTAGGCATTGGGAGTTTGGCTAACTAATATCACAAACACCCAGTTATTAACCTCTTTCTACAGCTAAGTTCTGAGGAAGGGTCACCGGACCCAAAACGTTAACTCTGTTTTCTCCTTCACAGATACTGCCAGACCTGCTGAGCTTTTCCAGCAATTTTGTTTTTGTTCGTTCTACAACTAATCCAGCTCGTCACTTTCTCTGATCCACATCTTTGGGTTTATTTACTTACTGTTTATTACAAATTCTGAATTTCATAAGAGAAGGATTCAAATGCAGTGCTAGATCAGTGAAAAGTTGGGGTTGTTGACTTGCCCAGGGAGCTGGCTTGTTTTTGTTCAGACGTTTTGTCACCATGCTAGGTAACCTCATCAGTGGAGCCTCCGATGAAGCGAGGTTATTCTACTCCACTTGGAATTTATACTGTCTGGTCCGTTATGGTGAGTACTGTCATTTCCGATTTTGATCCGTATGGGTTTGTATAGGGGTCCAATTCTATATGTTTGTTGATTGAAGTTTGGATGGAGAACCATGCCTCTAGGAATTCCTGTGCATCTCTATGTTTGGCTTGGGCTACTATAATTTAACTAGGACAAGGTAACCATAGTAGCCCAAGGCAAACATAGAGATGCACAGGAATTCCTAGAGGCGTGGTTCTCCATCCAAACTTCAATCAACAAACATATAGAATTGGACGCCATATACAAACCCATACGAATCAAAACCGGAAATGACAGTACTCACCATAACGGACCAGACAGTATAAATTCCAAGCGGAGTAGAATGACATTGCTTCATCGGAGGCTCCACTGATGATGTTACCTAGCCTGGTGACAAAACGTCTGAACAAAAACAAGCCAGCTCCCTGGGCAAGTCAACAACATCACCCATAAGCCGAGATGCAGATCTTTACCAAAACTTCAGTGAAAAGCTATTTGGCTGAGTGCTTACAAAAGTAAAGGATTATTGGGGAGGAGCTAGATCTTTGTTTGTTTAAATAAGTATAGAAAGAATTGGGAATGTGTGACAGAAAATAGAAGGTTCTGTTTCTCAGTGGTTTGTACACAGGGTCTAATTCAATGTGCTTGTTGATGGAGTTCCAGTTGGAATAGCAGGCCTCCAGGAATTCCCTAGCGTGTCTTTCTTTGGCTTGTGCAATTATTAATGTGTTGTCCCAGTCGAATTCATGTCCCTCGTTGTCCGTCTGTAGTGAGACAAGTGAGAATAGGTCGTGTCTCTTGGTGGCTGCTTGGTGTTTATGTATCTGTATTGTCAATTTTCTTCCAGTTTGGCCTATGTAGTGTTTCTCTCAATCCTTGCATGGTATTTTATATATTACCCCGGTTTTGCTGGTTTTGGGTATGGGATCCTTTACGTTCATCAGTAGCTGTATTAGGATGGTTGTTGGTTTGTGGGATACTCTGATACCTTGGGGCCTGAGTAGTTTTATGGTCATCTCTGAAATGTCGTTGACGTACAGTCAGGTGTTTAGTGAGTCTAGTCGTGTTGTGTCTTCCTGTTGTGGTCTGTCTCGGAGGTAATGGCGGATTGTGCTTTTCGGGTATCCATGTCTTTTTCAAGACTCCATATACGTGCCCCTGTTCTGCTTTGTGTACTTCCGGTTTGCTGCAATGTGTTTTAGCTCATTTAAATAGTGTCCTGATGCAGCTCTGTTTGTGGGCTTTGGGGTGGTTGCTAGTGTAATTGAGTATCTGGTCCATATGCGATCCATTTGCAGCAGCAGAGGGAGAGGCAACAACGAGGACCAGGGGCTGTTGGGAAGGTAAGTTTCCCTCTTAAAGGGCTTACCTCGAGCGTCAGCGGCCTTCATTTGCAGCAGCAGAGGGGGAGGCGACAGCGAGGACCAGGGGGCTGTCGGGAAGGTAAGTTTCCCT